>CM057340.1:207034043-207634043 GCA_030015575.1 Agapanthus africanus
AATATTTTAACAATTCTAGTGGCTATAATTTTCATTAAATATCTTATTTAAGTCATACCAATGTTAATTAGATTTTAAACTTACCTCTTAATATTGATCTCAAAAATCTAGTTTGTAAACATAACCAATTTTAACAATTTCAATATAACAATTCACAATTCATCAACTAAACTAAGTTTTGCATGATCTAAGTGGCTAAACAACAAATTAATATGTTAATAATGTCATGAATACCCTAATTAGATTTTTAATCTCACATTTGCAGCTAAATGCGATAACTTAGTTTGCTTAAAAAAACTTAATTTGGATATTTTAATGTTACAATTAGCAATAAGAAACAAGATTACATTTTACATGTCCTAAGATACAAAAATACATCACATAACCATGCACAATTGATCACAATTCTAACTCCAAAACAAAACCCTCACTAGAATTTAACAAACCCTAATCTTGAATTTGGACTTGCAATTTAAAACCTAAATTAAACCCTTCATTAACATAATTTGAAGTAATAACAAACAATTTAACAAAAGGTCAAGATTTATACTTCATAATTTTGTAGATCCCACTTGCCCCTAGCCTCCCAAATTAGCTTCCATCCCCCAAGATCCATACTAAATTGGCTAAAGAAAAATGGGTAGGGCTTGGATTTTGATTTTATGGGATTTTTGATGCATTTTTGAACGGTTTTCGAGGTGGAATGAGAGGGGGAAATGAAGGGGGGTTGCTGCTGCAGCAGGCTCGGTTGGAATGGGGAGGGGGAGAGAGAGTGAGGTGAGGAAAATAGAGTCAAGTCAATGTTAGGTCCACGTTACCCACCCCGGTCCTTTCGGGGAGGCGGAATAGGTAAAACGAAATTTTTTCCCTAGCTAGGTAACATGGACCGTTTCATGAAGGATCGTTGCTAAACAAAACTAACATAAAATCTACAAGTTCTAACTACTATGTAGAATGGTTATACCTAGTCTTGAACTCCTTCTCTTCTTGTTGTTCTCTTGAACTCATTCTCTTCTTGTTGTTCTCCTCCTTGCTCCTTGTAGTAGTTTGTACGGCTCCTCCTCGTTGTCTCCTCTTTGTCGAAGATAGATCCATCCGAGGGCCTCGAGCTTGAGCTCCTACCTCAACCTAGAGGTAACTAAGGTATTTGGTTTTCTAAACCTAGTACCCTAGAATGTGTAGAGATGTGTTATGGTGGCTTTGTCTCAAAAACATATGATTTCCAACACATGGAACAATTAAGCTTTGAGAGAGGAAGAAGAAGAGCTTTTGTAAAGAGAGAGAAAAAACCTATGATAGAATGAGAGCTCTCCCTTTTTGCAACCATGCTCATATGAGAGAATAATAGATTAACAATAATAATCAAAAAGGAAAATGTGATGGTGAGTATGGAATGACCATTATCATTTCATAATAAATGCAATTTGCAAAGATCAAGAAGCATCTTTGATATGAAATGATTATGGTCAAAATGTCAACAATGGTCAAAATGTCCACCATGGTCAAACGGTCAACCTAACCATCACACAACAATCCTTAATTATCATTATTAATCATATTTATCATTCTCATTAGGGTTTGGAAAAAGTCAACGATCAACAAGTCAACCAAAGACAAATGGTCAACAACCCTAATGAGAATCCTCTGCCTCTGCATCTATCAACTGTGCATACACACCCGCATCCGCGTTCCGTGGAGGACGAATACAATGAGACAAAACCAATCCCAAAACAAATACTAGTATCTGTCTTAAACCAAAGCCCACTAGTAATAACTACCCGGTCACCAAGCGTGCACAAGTGCGCGAGTGTGAACGAACCCTGTCGCAAAACAATGCGACCTCTACTCTGTTTTGCCCAAAGGGGAATAACCCTCTGTATGGGACTCTAAAGACTCGACACTACGCTGGCAGTGGGTTTAACCACAAACCGCAAGCGGCACTAGCTGTACGTAACGGTCCCCAGGTAGATGCCGATGAGAAGACTGATGAGGTGAACCCATCCGAACTCCTACTGAGCCTGTATGTGACAATCTCCGTACAGTCCGGTCTGTTCGTCTAAGAGTATAGCATGGCGGGCCTAGGGGGCGGTAAACGTCATTCCCCAAATAGCGGTACAAGTCGTGTCGGAGTGTAGCCCAAAACACCCTGAGAATCTACTGGAAAACCTACCAGCAATTCTCGCTTACCCTGGCCAGGGACTTTGTGTAATGGCTCTCCTAGACACAGCGCGATATCAACCCCCAATACCGGGAGAGAAGAATCCTGTCTAACCATCACTGCCTCCAAGTGCTTCGGGACTGCACCAAACTACTACCTGTTTGCACGACTCAGTAGAGCCGTGGTAGGGTAGTAATATAAGAACAGTAGGAACACACTCGAGGCAAAGTGACAGTGTCAAGTCAGCAGACTAAGCTGTACTCATGTCACCTGAGAACTGTTAACTGACGATAGGTATAATACCAACCAACAGTTCCCGACGAGTCCTGTCCAGTGTACTAGTAACCTAAAGAGAACCTGCATACTATCTCCAGTACGACGTACTGATGGCTGTGGGACAGACCATCTTCCCTGCTGGGAAGAGAAGCGTATGCACCAGTCTACTCTGGAGTATCGATGCCCTGTCTCGATAATCCTACGACTAGGGACCAAAATAAGGATGTGCTTATAGACTACCCAGCCCCCACTAGTGTGATCGCCATCACAACACCGGTAGTCAAGCAAAGATCCTAAGGGCTCTACCAATATGTTTTTAGCGATATGTTAAAAGAAACATATACACATATTAAGATAGAAACAAACTAAGTAGCATACTACTATATCGAGCAAGACTGTCGTGAAACCATATATATATATATATATATATATATGTATATACCAAGCCTCTAAAATGTATTATACAAACCAGTACTATACAATAATGGCCTCTAGGGCATACATATCTAACAATCTCCCACTTGCACTAAAGGCCAGTAATTGGTGTACCGCATACCCAACGTCTGCACTAAGGCCAACTGTCGGCGTACCGCATACCCAATAGCTCAAAAAGTCGTTCGAACTGTGTTTGAGGGAGGGACTTCGTGAATGGATCCGCCGTGTTGTCTTTTCTGTCCACTCTCCGTACCTCGATCTCCTGGCGATCAATGATCTCCCTGATCAGGTGATACCGCCTTAAGATGTGTCTGGATTTCTGATGGGACCTTGGTTCCTTCGCTAACGTTATAGCCCCATTGTTATCGCAATATAAAGGTATTGGGTCAACAATGGACGGAACCACCTGAAGTTCACTAATGAACTTCTTTATCCACACCGCCTCTTTTGCGGCATCCCTTGCAGCAATGTATTCAGCCTCCATCGTCGAGTCTGCGACGGTATCCTGTTTGGAACTCCTCCAATATACCGCCCCTCCGTTGAAGGTAAACACAAAACCCGAGACAGACTTGCTGTCATCTTTGTCACTCTGGAAGCTTGAATCGGTAAAGGACTCGACCCTGAGGTCTCCATTACCGTAAACCAGGAACATCTCCTTAGTCCTTCTCAGGTACTTGAGAATGTTCTTCACTGCTGTCCAGTGGTCCTCACCTGGGTCTGACTGATACCGGCTCACCACGCTTAGCGCGTAAGCTACATCTGGTCTTGTACATAACATCGCATATATTATAGATCCTACCGCCGAAGCGTAGGGTATAGTGTTCATGCAAACCCTCTCCTCGTCAGTCCTAGGAGACATCTTCTTGGAGAGGGTAATTCCGTGCAATGCGGGTATGTTACCGCATTTGGAATCCTCCATACTAAATCTCTTTAGTATGGTCCCTATGTACCTAGACTGCGAAAGTCCCAGTAGTCTCTTGGATCTATCTCTGTAGACCTTGATCCCCAGAATGTACGAGGCATCACCCAGGTTCTTCATGGAGAACTATTGTGACAAGAATAGCTTGACCGATTGTAGCATAGGAATGTCATTTCCTATCAAAAGAATGTCGTCAACGTATAATACTAGGAACACGACAGTTCGTCCTACAATCTTCTTATAGATACAAGGTTCATCTTCGTTCTTGATGAAATCAAATTCCTTGATTGCCTCATCAAAACAGATGTTCCAGCTCCGCGATGCCTGCTTCAATCCATAAATGGATTTAAGTAACTTGTACACCTTCCCGCTGCTCCCACTGTCTACGAAACCTTCTGGCTGATCCATGTAAACGCACTCTTCTAAACAGTCGTTAAGAAAAGCCGTTTTAACGTCCATTTTCTAGATTTCATAGTCATGGAAGGTAGCAATGGCAAGTAGGATCCGAATGGATTTGAGCATAGCCACTGGAGAAAAAGTTTCGTCATAGTCCAAACCAGGTCTTTGACGAAAACCTTTTGCAACGAGTCTAGCTTTATAGGTTTCCACCTGCCCATCCACACCAAGTTTCCTTTTGTAGATCCATTTGCATCCAATGGGTTTTACCCCAGGTGGAGCAATATCCAAGGTCCACACTTTATTGGTGTACATGGACTCTATCTCGGATTGCATTGCATCCAGCCACTTATCAGAGTCTCCACTGATAATGGCCTGCCTAAAACTGGTAGGGTCATCTTCTTCCAAGATGCAATCCTCTCGATCTCTGTCTATGAGAAAACCGTAGTATCTCTCGGGCGGATGAGAAATCCTACCAGATCTGCGGAGTGGCTGAGATTCGTTCGGGGTTATTGAATCCTGAGGTACTGTCAAATCTTCAGTTTCATTTTGTGGTCGCTGAATTTCTTCCAGTTCTACCGTGCTCCCACTAATTTCATTTGCAAGAAACTCCGTTTCTAAGAAAACGGCATGCTGAGCAACAAACACCTTCTGTTCCTCAGTGTGGTAGAACAGATATCTATAACCATTCTTTGGATATCCTACAAACTTACATAAAACTGACTGCGCCTCTAGTTTATCTGGTTTATGTGTTTTAACATAAGCCGGACAACCCCATATCTTAAATCTTTTAAGATATGGCCTTTTTCCATTCCATATCTCGAATGGAGTCTTAGGCACTGATTTAGATGGAACATCATTCAATAGATATGCCGCTGTCAAAAGCGCATGTCCCCAAAATGAAAGAGGCAACTCGGCACTACTCATCATGGAGCGAACCATATCCAATAGGGTACGATTCCTCCGCTCCGATACATCGTTGTGCTGTGGTGTATAAGGAGGAGTAAGCTGAGAGAGAATACCATTCTCTTTTAAGTAATCTAGGAATTCCGTGCTTAAGTACTCCCCTCCTCTATCCGATCGGAGGATCTTGATACTTTTTTCAGTCTGGTTCTCTACTTCGTTTCTGAATTCCTTGAATTTCTCAAAAGCTTCGGATTTGTGTTTCATCAGATACACATATCCGAATCTAGAGAGATCGTCAGTGAATGTGATGAAGTACGAGAACCCACCCCTTGCATGTATAGACATCGGACCACATACATCACTGTGTATGAGTCCCAAGAGCTCTGCTGCCCTTACTCCATGTCCGGTGAACAGAGATTTGGTCATCTTCCCTTTGAGACAAGACTGACGTGTTTCATAAGGTGGAAACTCGAACATATTCAAGAGTCCATCTTTATGCAACTTACTTAGTCTTTTCTCTCCGATATGACCAAGTCTACAATGCCACAAGTAGGATTCATTCGTATCTGAATTCTTCCTCTTGCGTGTGTTTTGTACATTGAGAACTGTATTCTGATTTAGAACGTAGATACCATTACACAGTGTACCTTCTGCAACCTGTACCTTATGAAGGTAGATGTTCATGATATTTCTATCAAGAACAAAGTTATATCCATCTTTATCGAGTAAAGAAACTGATATGATGTTGCAAACCATGGAAGGTACATAGTAGCAATCGTTCAAAATCATAGTATTGCCATTTGGCAATACTAGGTGATATTCACTGACGGATGCAGCATTAACTTGTGCTCCGTTCGCTACTCTGAGCGACATATCACCAGGTACAACTCTCCTACTTTTTCTCAGTCCCTGCAATAAATTACAGATATGAGATCCTGATCCGGTATCAAGCACCCAGGAGGTAGGGCTGACCGTAAAGCAGTTCTCAATTACAAGAACACCTGAAGTAGATGCAAAACCATGCTTCTTCTTCAACTGGGTATCCTTGGAATCCATACAATCCTTTTTCCCTTGCTCATACTTATGACTGTTGTCGTAAGTTAGAGCCGAACAAACGTTCCCCAGCCCCGAATAAGAATTCGGATCTGTCAAGCGATACGTTTTATTATCTTGATTAGGGCGTGAAATGGCTGCTACCTGGAGAGAGAGAAAAGAAACACTCAGCGTGCGCTCTTGCAAGATTAGATTGGTTTATTAATTTATCTAATCAGGATGGCTCCCACTGTTTCCTCAAATTCTTCTTCAAACCTTAAAAGAAGAACTAGTCAGGATCAATCGCACGTCACAATACTTGCTTAACCTTTCATCCGGGCTGGTGTTGGTACTTCGTGGGAGGTTTTCCAACGCTTTTGCGAAGTTCTTTAATTAAATAACCTCTTTTACCTGGAGGCATAGCCCCGCTAACACCTTTCTAGACACCTACTTGGTTTATAGCATTGATTGTTAAATGAAATAATCTCCCGAGAGTAATCCAACTCATCAGTGGGATCGGGATCCAACTATCATTGTGTGATGACCTAGATGGTATCCACTCTAGTCACCACACTCCAGAAGGTATGCTAAATCTGCAAGTTTCAGTTTCTTTAGAAACTCCCGATATGGTTTTTTCCCTTAACGGTTTATGACCTTGACTAGGTCAACAAACCATAAACCGTTAGTCAAGTTCTTCCCGTCATTATCCTGATTGCATTAGACCCACCCGTACGTGCCCTTGACTAGGTCAACAAGGTCGCACGACTGTCCTAACCAATCCCATTTGCAATGCACAGAAAAATATTATCTATCTACCGTCCACTACGCCTTGACTAGGTCAACAAACGCAGCACGAATACTAAATAATACCAATCCGAAATGACGGAGGGCTACGGCTGGGTTTTGGCGAAAAACCCGGTAACGTAATGAACTTGATATAGTTGAAGGAACATGATTGCCTTTTTGAAAATATAGTGGCGAAAACTTTTGCAAAAGAGGTCACTCCCCGTGAAGGGATCTCGGCTCTTTCCTCGTCGAATGAGGTGCAGGATATTCCAAATTGAATACCTCGATGCAAAGCAAGAATAATCGACTATAGTGAAGTTATTACCCTGACGCAAACTTTTTGTCCAAGGGGTCACTCCCGATGAAGGGATCTCGGCCCTTGCCTCGTCGAATGAGGTGCTGGGCATTCATAACCGAATACCTCTATGCAAAACAAGAAGAGAACGTCCTTGCAATAACAGCTTTTTGAAAATTGTTCCAACAACGTCTTTTTGGTTTATTTTCTTTGCATTAATTTAATGCGTCCCATTAGTTAATCCTACCATTGCAGAAAACAACGAAAATATGACGTACGCTTATGCCATCCGCATTCGCCACGGGGTCCCGTCATCACCCATTAGATTACTTTACTAACGACAGAGCGGGGGTTGGACTAGCGCGGATGCAAAACATAAACAACGCCTAAATAAATATCATATAGATATATACACATTCGTCAGATGCAATGATAGCCATTCCAGATCACAGATGAACACATTGGATATACTAGGAATCCGCATTCCGTACGAGCCTGTAACGAAGAGCGGATTTCACGGTCGCGATGAATAGCCAAAACCCCACCCTAGACCCCTACGGGTGCGGCAAACTACCCGCCAAGTACCTGAAGCGAAGCAACCTCCCTCAACACCGTGAGTAGGACACTCGGCACTTCGAGGTACCCGGTAGTTTATGCACCCCACCTTGGGTCTATCCTAGGAGCAAAAACAGTAAAAGAAATTATACAATGACGGCTACAACCCCATCCCGGTTGTGCGGCCATATAAATAATTTTACATGAATTTACATATTACATGAATTGAAAGATAAAGAAAACTCTCATCTCACAACCCCCGGCTATTCATCCGCGACAATCCAACGAATTCATATACACAAACCATCAACATTACAGATCACAGATATGTATAACCCCCACTAATCGACGTATAGCGATTAGCAGACGTTCAATACATGTATCACATTACAGATATAACCCATTAGCCAAAGTCTACAGAGCTTCGATCAAAATAAGGATTTGTAACCACGCCAAACACAAATTTGTCCTCTGGAAAATCTGGGCAGAAACAACATATACTAAAAATCCTAAAACATCCAAACAAGAACACTGCACAAAACCCGGTCCACGGCCGAGTCAACTCGGCCGCGGTTCCGCGGCAGGAAGCATGTTCTTGCCGCGGATTCGCGGCGCTTTGACCGAGTCACAGAATCGTTTTTGTTCTGTGTTTTTACAAAACCCTGAGCCGATTTTTCATGTATGTTAAATCATTTTTAGAGCAGTATAAAAAATCGGCAGAAACATGGTTTTTCCGGACGTGTTTTGCGATTTCTGTCCGATCGAAATTCTAGATACTTTGCTAACATGCTAGTTTGTTTTTAGCTAGGCTCTGATACCACTGTTAGGTCCACGTTACCCACCCCGGTCCTTTCGGGGAGGCGGAATAGGTAAAACGAAAATTTTTCCCTAGCTAGGTAATATGGACCGTTTCATGAAGGATCGTTGCTAAACAAAACTAACATAAAATCTACAAGTTCTAACTACTATGTAGAAAGGTTATACCTAGTCTTGAACTCCTTCTCTTCTTGTTGTTCTCTTGAACTCATTCTCTTCTTGTTGTTCTCCTCCTTACTTGCTCCTTGTAGTAGTTTGTACGGCTCCTCCTCGTCGTCTCCTCTTTGTCGAAGATAGATCCACCCGAGGGCCTCGAACTTGAACTCCTACCTCAACCTAGAGGTAACTAAGGTATTTGGTTTGCTAAACCTAGTACCCTAGAATGAGTAGAGATGTGTTATGGTGGCTTTGTCTCAAAAACTTATGATTTCCAACACATGGAACACTTAAGCTTTGAGAGAGGAGGAAGAAGAGCTTTTGCAAAGAGAGAAAAAACCAATGACAGAATGAGAGCTCTCCCTTTTTGCAACCATGCTCATATGAGAGAATAATAGATTAACAATAATAATCAAAAAGGAAAATGTGATGGTGAGTACGGAATGACCATTATCATTTCATAATAAATGCAATTTGCAAAGATCAAGAAGCATCTTTGATATGAAATGATTATGGTCAAAATGTCAACAATGGTCAAAATGTCCACCATGGTCAAACGGTCAACCTAACCATCACACAACAATCCTTAATTATCATTATTAATCATATTTATCATTCTCATTAGGGTTTGGAAAAAGTCAACGGTCAACAAGTCAACCAAAGACAAATGGTCACAACCCTAATGAGAATCCTCTGCCTCTATCAACTGTGCATACACACCTACATCCGCGTTCTGAGGAGCACGAATACAATGAGACAAAACCAATCCCAAAACAAATACTAGTATCTGGCTTAAACCAAAGCCCACTAGTAATAACTGCCCGGTCACCAAGCGTGCACAAGTGCACGAGTGTGAACGAACCCTGTCGCAAAACCATGCGACCTCTACTCTGTTTTGCCCAAAAGCGAATAACCCTCTGTGTGGGGCTCTAAAGACTGGACACTACGCTGGCAGTGGGTTTAACCACAGACCGCAAGCGGCACTAGCTGTACGTAACGGTCCCCAGGTAGATGCCGATGAGAAGACTGATGAGGTGAACCCATCCGAACTCCTACTTAGCCTGTATGTGACAATCTCCGTACAGTCCGGTCTGTTCGTCTAAGAGTATCGCATGGCGGGCCTAGGGGGAAATAAACGTCAGTCCTCTAATAGCGGTACAAGTCGTGTCAGAGTGTAGCCCAAAACACCATGAGAATCTACTGGAAAACCTACCAGCAATTCTCGCTTGCCCTGGCCAGGGACTTTGTGTAATGGCTCTCCTAGACACGGCGCGATATCAACCCCCAATACCCGGAGAGACGAATCCTGTCTAACCGTCACTCCCTCCAAGTGGTTCGGGACTGCACCCAACTACTACCTGTTTGCACGACTCAGTAGAGTCGTGGTATGGTAGTAATCTAAGAACAGTGGGAACACACTCGAGGCGAAGTGACAGTGTCAAGTCAGCGGACTAAGCTGTACTCATGTCACCTGGGAACTGTTAACTGACGATAGGTATAATACCAACCAACATTCCCGACGAGTCCTGTCCAGTGTACTCGTAACCTAACGAGCACTTGCATACTATCTCCAGTACGACGTACTGATGGCTGTGGGACAGACCATCTCCCCTGCTGGGAAGAGAAGTGTATGCACCAGTCTACTCTGGAGTATCGATGCCCTGTCTCGATAATCCTACGACTAGAGACCAAAATAAGGATGTGCTTATAGACTACCCAGCCCCCACTGGTGTGATCGCCATCACAACGCCGGTAGTCAAGCAAAGATCCTAAGGGCTCTACCAATATGTTTGTAGCGATATGTTAGAAGAAACATATACACATATTAAGATAGAAACAAAACAAGTAGCATACTACTATATCGAGCAAGACTGTCGTAAAACCATATATATATATATATCACAAGCCTCCAAAATGTATTATACAAACCAGTACTATACAATAATGGCCTCTAGGGCATACATATCTAACAGTCAACACAACAGTCAAACCCCACTCACTTATCTATTTTCTTTCTTATTTCTTGTTTTCTTTTCTTTTCTTTCCAAATCTTTAATTGGGGAAAAGTGGGAGTGGGGGCAGCCCATGGCCGGCCAAGCCCATGAGGAGGAGGTGAGAGGGTGTGGGTGAGTGTGGGTGAGGAAAGAAATGATAAATACTATACCCCAATTTCCATTTACACTAATTTCACCATTTAAGTCTTTTTCTTCAATATTTTCTAAAACCATTAGACAATTTCATTTCATTTCAGAAACAATATTTTACATGTTAGTTTAATGTGCCATGATGCACAAAAATTTTATTAACCCATTCCAATTTATAATTTTCCCTAATTAAATGTATTAGTGACGGCTTAAAATAATATTAAAATAATTAATTTCGGAAAAAATTTCAGTAAATTAGAAATTTTACAAGTGGCTCAATAAACATCAAATACTAGCAATTACATAGCTAGAATATGTATATTTAACTTTATATTAAAAGATATTTATATCTTGATTTTTACGGAAAACACCCGTTATTTTACCGATTTTCCGAAATTTCACCTAAACGATTTTCAAAACGTTACAATCTTCCCCCTTAAAGAAATTCGGTCCCCGGATTTAAATTAAAACTCCCCCAAATACTAAAACATTTTAGCAAAACAATCAAATCGTCGGGGTTCCGAAATCATAAATACATAAAACACATCGTAGCGTAATGCATGCGCATGAAAAAGAGTGTATAACTCAAAAATCAAAACTCCGTCAAGCATCGCGCAATTATCGGAGTTATGGTGAAGACACCAATGTCAAGATCCAAAACGAAAATCAATATGATATACATTAAAACTATACCTGTAAACGTCAAAACTATATAGGGAAACATCATTAAAACATCTGGAAACAATGCATGCCAAAACTTTTTCAAATCGTTGTGCGATGGGTGTATCACTGTACAGTGGCGGACGTCCATTGTAAGAAAATAACTATATATTTATATATATCATTTATTTAACATACACGTCCCGTCGTTTTGAAAACAATTTATAAGGGTTTCCCTTGTAAAAAGTTTCGTGTCATCACGGACAAGTAGGTAAATACTGAGACTATAGCTCCTCTTTGGAAATCCCTTCGATAACTATCAAGGCATGCAAAAACACACTCAGGTACTGTCCTCTGACTAGTCCTGCTCAGTACTAAAACAAATAGTAAATATCATAAAAACGTACTGCTCCATAAGAAATCAATCCCAAAATGTGCATATGAATGCTACGCGCGTCTGGTGTGCACGGAAATCCAAATCCATGAATGCACCATACATGTACACAGAAACAACATCTAAGTGCAACGGTTGTGTACAAAAGCATCTGTCCAGTGCAACGGATGTGCACGACAACAAAACCAGGTGCATCTGATATGCACGAAGAATCTCGATTCAGTGCATCTGGTGTGCGCCTAAATTGCATCAAGCGCCTTAAGTATGCGCAAAATCCAATCAAGTGCACAATGTGCATGAAAACGAATATCGAATATCACAATCGAAATCGACGGTATACAACACATTTCAATCAAAATCCCAATCAGGTATACCGTGGTATAAAATCTCACCATACTGTGCGTCGGTGTG
The DNA here is from genome assembly GCA_030015575.1 of Agapanthus africanus. Lineage (NCBI taxonomy): Eukaryota > Viridiplantae > Streptophyta > Magnoliopsida > Asparagales > Amaryllidaceae > Agapanthus > Agapanthus africanus. The sequence continues at coordinate 207,046,383 of CM057340.1, forward strand.
CACAAAAGCAAATCAAAATACTAAAAGTGCATGAAAACTATGCCGAAAGCATAAGTCAAATCATATGCTTGCCCTGGGCATGAAATCAAATATCATGAAACTCGGTCATCAAAACTCAATCATGAAATAAATCACCCAAAAAATACTGAAAATCCAAAGTGACGGATACATGATAGTCAATCACAAAATCACAAATCATAAATACTGTCGTCGATGTCCTTCCTTCAAGGTCGAGAAGGTGTCGGTGCACCCAAAGCTAGCAGAGTAAGATATCTACTTGCCTCCTGATCATGGCCTGTCATCTGGTGCCCTTAGGCTCTCGTCTCTCACTGCGAATTGCTAAGTACATAGCTCCTCGGCTCAACGGTCCAATATGGAAACGATAATGGAAGTAGTCCGCTTTGGCACATCCTCTAAAGATCTCTGGCCAACTATCACGGTTACTCATAACATGTCTCGTCGACGATGTCGAACTCTGTCCTATTGGGGGTGCGTCATATGACCACTCCTGGGTCCAGGACTTCTCGTTTAGTATTTCCAGAAAGATCTTGTCGGGGACTCTCCCAATCTCGTTTCTGCCGAACTTCCCGGATGTTATCATCTCTTACTAAATCTGTATCTGGTTCCGGAATGTTTGCATACTCTTCACGACTCCTCCTGGAAGATATATCCATAGTCAACACTTCTACTTGCGTATCACATCTCTGATATCGGCGGAGTGGAACGTCACCTCATCAAGATCTCGTACGAACCCCTTACTCCACTTTTCTCTAATGTCGACTGATTCGGACTCGTCTCCTCGTGGCTGCATGGACTACGCTCCAACGGCTATACTCGTATCTGGAGTCTCCCAAGCAATGTATCCCATCATATGATATCCGAATGATGTCGAACTTTTCGATCGATTCGTCAAGGTTCTATCATCCCCCAAGAGCTCAACATCTTGGGTACAGTTTAATAGTATCGAATATATGCCACAGCACCTGTGGACCAGCCGTAGAAGGGCAAACCCAAGCTTCACTAATGGCACCGCAGAATACCCGCAAACCCTAAGGTTCAAAGGCTTTCACACGGTCATTATGTCGAGTTAGGATTTCAATCTTCTAGAGGGTCCATAGAATTGCTTGCATTGTTTTCCGAATATTTTAAACTTGGAAAATGTGTTCCCGACATTCGATCGTCTCTATCGACTCTCAACGTATCAGCATGAAGTCGTGTCTAGCTGGAATCAATCAATCTGATGACCTCGCATCGGGGTAAGCGAACGAACCACATGTCCTAGTCATTCATCCTCGGGTGACTAGCGACCTCCTATCATATCTCCAAGTACAACTCGTACAGCAATAGCTCCAACATCTGGGGAAATAACTCGTCGTTCACAGCAACAACTGGCTTATTCGTCTGCACGCTGAACAGTGCCTCAATCATCATGAATAAGCGATACATCAATAGTCATCACATTCTTGTTAGCCTCTATCAGTGGCTCAAACCTTTGGTGCAAATCTGCACGTCCGAGAAATCACATAACATCGATCCATCAAACCGCATGGCACGAAAACACAATAACACGGCGCATCTATGCAAATCGTATGTCCCTGGAATCACGCCCTGGTCAGTCCTCGTCCGTGACGAACTCATGCTGACCGCAATCCTAGCCGTAGCTATCCATGCCCGTACAACCGTGATAACAAAACCATAACTGGTACAGATGAGGGTAGATCATAGGAATGAATATAATGCTGTGCAAAGAAATGTACATCCTAAGGATTCTTAAGTGGAGTATCGTATAGTAAATATGCCGCAGAACATACGTACGGTACATCACTCTACTCAAGCTACCTACTCCATCAACCAAGGATCGTCCTACACTCCGACGGTAAAACCTAACGCTCTGATACCAACTTTGTCACGACCCGAAAAGTACGGAACATGACCGGCACTTAAATTACGAAACGTCTCGAGGCGTACGTAATTTAAGTAAGCCAAAACCCAGAAATCAAAACCAAAGAAGTAGTAGAGTGGAGGAAAAACCAATTAAAAGCAAGTAGTTTTAATCAACATAGGCCGAAGAATGTATTTTTAAAATCTCAAGTATTTTCTGAAAATTTCGGCAGAGTTTCCTTTGTAAATACTGGTCCCAAACGGAATACAACATGAATAGTATACGAAAAAAATAAAAAGGCATCCCCAAGCAGGAGCTAGCTCTTCGTCAATCGACGGTCATAACCACGCAAGCAATATAATATATGTCACGACCCGAAGAGTAAGGAACATGACCGACGCTTAAATTACGAACGTCTCGAGGCGTACGTAATCTAAGTAAGCCAAAACCCAGAATCAAAACCAAAAGAAACAGTAGAGTGAAGGAAAAACCAATTTAAAGCACGTAGTTTTAATCAACATAGGCCGAAGTATGTATTTTTAAAATCCAAGTATTTTCTGAAAATTTCGACAGAGTCTCCTTTGTAAATACTGGCCCCAAACGGGATACAATATGAATAGTATACGAAATCAATAAAAAGTCATCCCCAAGCAGGAGCTAGCTCTTCATTAATCAACGGCCATAACCACGCAAGCAATATAATATACAACGCCAAGGGCGAGGATCAAAACTCAAAAGAAACTCAAAACAACATAAAAAAAGATAATAATACAACGCGCGACTCTAAGGTCGAAAGAATAACAGGTCTGGTTTTCTATCAATCTCAAATATACAATCTAGTTGATGGATTTTCTAGATACAACTGAAATAATAATAAACAATGGTGGTCCTGATGCAAAGAACCCACCTTCCAAAGCAATCACCCGGAAAGAACATTGTGCCAGCAAAGCCGCAAAGAACCTGTATGGCAAAACCTGCAAGGAACTGTGGAACAACGGGGGTGAGTTGCCAACTCGTGAGTAGAAAACATCTACGAGAAGAAATCGCATGTATAACGCTATCCTAGGTCATATCAGGTAATATCCTTAATAAAAATCCTGGTCCAGCTATGAATAATGTAATACTACATGCTCGTGTCAGTGCCTCAGATAGCAACATATCAGATATATGATGTATGAATGCATACGAATGGAAACAGAATATATCATGAGTGAGACAACTGTTTTCTTTAATCAATGAGATTTCTATATGTATGTCAATCACGTATCATTAATGAATGCAACAGAGAAATCAGTGTCAAGCATCGACACAAAACATAAGTCTCAGTATCTCAGTATCAAATCAAGTTTCAAATATCAATACCTCAGGCATCCGTATCATCTGCGGGATCGTCCCGCGGGCTCCGGCAGAACGGATCAACCCATATCATCAATCTCACGGCCATGAACGGTATCCTCCGAATATCCGCCGCGCCAGGTAAAATCACCGGTAGGTAGTCTTCCCCTGCCGGACTCATCGTCTACTACTCGAACTTCTTGCCCCGGGGTACTATACCGGGTCCACCATGTACCCGAGACGGTTCGTCCAACTCCTCGAATCGGGTCTCGAAATCTAACAGCAATCATGAAAACTCATGGTGGACGACTTATACATCACGAGAAAACCGCAATTTGCATTTTAAAATGATGATACTAAGCTTTTATCAAATTCTTGCGGTATTCCCCCAAATCCAGAAATCTCATGTAAATCCGAAATCATCAAAATCATGATACCAATAAACAGTGAACACCGGCATAAATCTCCATAATACTGCATGGCCAATGAATATATGGATGCATATGATATCATGCAATGAATACAATAATTAAACTATCATATGGAAATTATAACATATTACAACTATCAGCAAGCAAGCTATGTCACTGAAATAGTATTTTCTAAAGTGTACGTGACATGGAAATTACCGATGAAGATGTGTGTGAGCCGGCAAGCGGGTGTACGTGGAGCATACGCGTCATCGGTAATTATGCTGGTGTCCTAACAGCATGGTTTCATAATTACTACGTACACAATAACATGAAATGAGGCGATAACAACGTAATAAGGAAAATGAATAGTAAATACAACAATAATATGCAGAACATGAATAATAACGTAACAACAAGGAATCTACCTTACTATACATGTGTTATACTGTTTTGCCGTTTGAAATAGTACGAATCGTGGTGTTTGAAAATAAGGACTACGGTGTTTTTAAGAAAAGATACGTCTTTTAAAATATCCGTAGTATCCCTTGGTATGTTTTTAAAATTCTCACGATTCGTCAGTTTTGGAAATAGGTATGACTCGGGTCCAGTCTGACATCTACTTGGTAAACTACAGGTCTAACTAACAACCAATCGAAAGAGGTACGGAAACCACCTACATCTGAGTCGATATATATCTGTCTATATAATAGTCGGTGATCCCGCCTCAATAGTATCTCATATGATACACCATCTGATATGACATCCTCAAATCAAGAGTGCGGATCTAACATCAATATATAGCTCGTACGGTAAATCCATCGTACGACATCCCAAACTGGGTATGGGTCAATATCACATTTATCTTACTCATCTGGTATCCACATCATCACATATCGTGGGTAGGGGTACTGATCTAAGTCTAGTACACTACTAATATCCCCAACATATATATAAATGCGTGTGTCTGAAACACATCGCCTACCGATCCGCTATCATCACATTTCGTATCTCATAATACGATCCAAATCATATCACCGATCTCGTGGCATCAAGCCCAAACTCATCAACTCATCCCCAACTATCATCCACAATCCTCATAATCCGTGTATATGTATACGTGTGTGTGTATATACACACACACACACAGTCCCATACCCATGTGTGTGTGTATGTGTGTGTGTATATACACACACACACACACACATACACACACACATACACACACACATGGGTATGGGACTGTGTGTGTATACACACACACACACACACACACAGAGTCCCATACCTATGTGTGTGTGTGTATGTGTGTGTGTGTGTGTGTGTATATATATATACATATCCCCATATACGCATAGGTAAATAAATGTATGCAAGTGTGGGTGCGTGTGGGTGCAACAACTACTCTAGGGTTTCGCAAGTAACACTAGTAATCCATGAACATGTAACTCTATCATTAACATCCATGTCACACAAAATAGATATCATAAATATATAGTATATATGTATAACATACTATACATCGAACTACGGGGGTGTTATACACCATCCACCCGACTTCCCTCCGTAGATATATATCTACTCACCTCGAACCTTGCTCGCTGAAGTAAATGATGCCACGCTCTCCTCCTCGCCCCGAAGTCCACGTGAGGTTGCTTTCCTTATCAGAGCATCACTTCTTCAAAATTCCAGGTCCTCGTTACAACATACTTAGCATAACCCACGTGCATGGTCGCCAACCACAGTCGGTTTGAGACGAATTTAATATGAAATCATTGCTTCCATCCTCTAAATTATAAACCCTTAATCTAACTTTTGATGCCTCTTAATACTTAGCCAAAAGATACAATCCGCTTTGCATCCAGGAACTTACTTACACAGGGAGAAAACAGTTGGTTTCGACCCAAGAACAAAGCCCGATCACCGATAGTTTTCAACTTCAGCAACTTTACCCGGTGAAATCCCCAATCAACCTTATAAATCTCAAACCAATAAATTCTATCAAAAACATAGCTTTGCGCACAATAATACGCATTAACCAACAACTCACCATGCGACTCCACCAAATAACACTCATCAACCAACGACAACCTCGGCCAACTATCAAAAGGCGGATTCACCACCGGAATCCTTTCAACCACTGGCTTCTCCTCAACGTTCAAAACACACAAAGCAAAATAGCTCACAATAAGAAACTTCCCCCTATAACATGAAGCATCGGTATGGAAGCTCCCAAACTCCCAGGAGGGCTGGAACTGCAAGGGTTTCCAAGCATCATCACCTAACCTTCAAATCGTCATCCTCCTCCATCAGAAATGAACGAGCAAAGCCACACAATCTCCACCATCCTCTACAAAATTCAACACAGCCACCAAAGTTTTTAAAAGAATGCATATTCATCAGCTAATGCCATCATGGTCATCAAAAGAAAATGCTAAATAAATAAATATATATATATATACCAATTGGGGATCTCCACCAAGATCGAAATTAACCCCAAACTGATCCTCCATCGCAACCCTCTTCTTCGACCGACCGATCCAATCTGCACAAAGCTCTAAGCGTCCATCATTGGCACATCAATCATCGCCCACCTCTTCTGCTTCTCGCGAACACACCCAGGCCACTCGAAAAAGTACAATGAATTCCTCACTGAACCTTCTCCCAAGCAACCCGACCCCCTTGCTTCCGGCTTAAATTCCAAGCCCTCGATGCTAAATGCGGCCTCACCAGCCCGACCCACTTCATGATCGATTCCTCGCCGAGCCTTACCAATTCTTGATCGTTTCTGACGATGGGGTCGGCAATTTCGCTTCCGACCTGTCGTTAACCGTGTCGAAGTAAGGATCGCCGAAAAGAGACCAGCACCCCAGCGGAAGCTCCGGTGGCGCCGACGTAGAAACCTCAGTGTCAGAAGACGAGGATGATGAAGACGTGGGGGCGCTAAGGTCGTCGATGAGATCGGAGACGGAGGAGAAGACGTTAGCGGCGGCGAGGTAGCGCGTCTCGAGGTCGCCGATCCCAGTCTCTTGAAGATGATATGGGGAAACCCCTTCTTCTTTTTTTCTTTTTTTTTGGAAAAAATTTCTCAGTGGAGGGGGAGGGAGAATTTAGGCAACTAAAGAATATAAATGAGGAACAAGGGAAATTGGAAAACAGAGCTCGAGGATATTAGGCAACTAGGGAATTAGTGATAACTACAACCATACCATATAAATATACACACATTGTTTATATATATATATATATATATATATATATATGCATACACATACATGCTACAACAATACCATTTGTGACGAACTCCTCAAGCACAAATATTTTTAGACCAATCAATGAAGATATTTTTATTGTTTTACACAAACTCATTATTTTATTATTTTAAATTCTAAAAGAAATAATATTTTATTTTCTGAAAACTTACAATCTTCCTCCCTTAAAGAAATTCGGTCTCCGAATTTAAATTTAAACTCCCTCCGCAAACTAAAACAATTCAGCAAAACAAACAAGTCGTCGGGGCTCCGAAATCATGAATACACAAAAACATATCCTAGCGCAATACATGCGCAAAGAGAACGAGTGTAAAACTCAAATCAAAACTCCGTCAAGAGTCACGCAATCCTCGGAGTTATAGTGAAAATACAGACATCGAAATCTAATACAGAGAAAAACCAATATGATATACCTAAAAATATAACATGGATATAGTACGCATCGTTGAAAATTGTTCAAACATCTGAAAAGAAATGCATTCAAAATCTCTTTTAAATCGCCGTGTGATGCGCGTATCACGACACAAGTAGCGGACGTTCATTTTAAGGAGAATAGCTATACATATATACGTTTATTTATCATACACGCCCCGCCATTTTTAAAAATAAATTTAGAAGGGTTTCCTTGTTTTAAACATTTCATGTTATCTCAGACACGTAGGTAAATACTGAGACTATAGCTCCCTTTTGGAAATCCCTTCGATAACTATCAATGCATGCAAAATATATTCAGGTACTGTACTCTGACTAGTCCTGCACAGTAATAAAGCCAACAGTAAATATCATAAAAACGTACTGCTCCACAATAATCAATCCAACAAAATGTGCATACGAATGCTACGTGCGTCTGGTGTGCACGGAAATCGAAATCCATGAATGTGCCATAAATGTGCACATAAACCAAATCTAAGTGCAACGAGTATGCACGAAAACACCTGTCAAGGGCAACGTGGTTCCTGACAGCAAAACCAGGTGCATCTGATAAGCACGAAAAATATCGATTTAGTGCATCTGGAGTGCACCTAAATTGCATCAAGTTCCTTAAGTATGCGCAAAATCCAAATCAAGTGCACAATGTGCATGAAAATGAATATCGAATATCACAATCAAAATCGACGGTATACAACACACTTCAATCAAAATCCCAATCAAGTATACCGTGGTATAAAATCTCACCATCCTGTGCATCGGCGTGCACAAAAATACTAGAAGTGTATGAAAACTATGCCGAAAGCATAAGTCAAATCATATACATGCCCTAGGCATGAAATCTCATATCATGTAACTCGGTCATCAAAACTTAATCATGAAATAAATCACCTAAAATACTAAAATCCAAAGTGACGGATATGTGATAGTAAATCACAAAATCACAAATCATAAATACTATCGTCGATATGTCCGTCCTTCAAAGTCGAGAAGGTGTCGGTGCATCCAAGGCTAGCAGAGCAAGATATCTACTTACCTTCTGATCATGGCCTGTCGCCTAGTGCCCTTAGGCTCTCGTCTCTCACTGCAGATTGCTAAGTACATAGCTCCTTGGCTCAACGGTCCAATATAGAAACGATAACGGAGCAGTCCGCTCTGACACATCCTTTAACGATCTCTGGCCAACTTTCATGGTCACTCATAACATGTCTCGTCGATGATGCCGAACTCTGGCCAGCTGGTGTGCGTAAAATGACCACTCCTGGGTCCAAGTCTTCTCGTGCATTTTTCCAGAAAGGGCCTGTCGAGGTCTTTCCCAAATCTCGTATCTGCCGAACTGTCCGGAAGTTATCACCCTTCACTAGATCTGTTTCTTGTTACGGAACGGCTGCATACTCATCGTGGCTCCTTCTGGAAGATATATCCATATACAATGCCTCTGCATGCGTATCACATCTCTGATGTCGGCGGAGTGGAACGTCATCTCATCTAGATTTCGTGCGAACCTCTTACTCTACCTTTCTCTACTATCGACAACTTCGGTCTCGTCTCATCGTGGCTGCATGGATTGCGCTCCAACGGCTATACTTATATCTGGAGTCTCCCAAGCAATGCATCTCATCACCTGATATCCGAATGAATTCAAATCATCCGATCGATTTGTCAAAACCTCATAATCCCCCAAGAGCTCAACATCTTGGGTACAGTTTAATAGTATCGAATATATGCCACAGCACCTATGGACCAACCGTAGAAGGGTAAACCCAAGCCTCACTAATGGCACCGCTAAACTGCCGCAAACCCTAAGGTTCACAGGCGTTCCAAGGTCATTAAATCGAGTTAGGGTGTCATTCTTCTAGAGGGTCCGTATAATTACTTGCATTGTTCTCCGAATACTTTAAACTTGGAAAATGGGTTCCTGACATTCGATCGTCTCTATCGACTCTCAACGTATCAGCGTGACGTCTCCTCTAGCTGGAATCAATTCATCTGATGACCTCGCATCGGAGTAGGCAATAAATCATATGTCCTAGTCTTTCATCTTTGGTGACTAGTAATCTCCTATCATATCTCTAAGTACAACTTGTACAACAATAGCTCCAACATCTGGGCGATATCTCGTCGTCCGCAGCAACAATTGGCTCATTCGTCTGCATGCTGAACAGTGTCTCAATCATCATGAATAAGCGATACATCAATGGTCATCACATTCTGGCTGTCCTCTATCAGTGGCTCAATCCTCTGGTGTTGATCTGCAGGTCCGAGAAATCTCGTAAAAGCGATCCATCAAACGCTCATGGCGCGAAAACACACTAAAACAACGCCTCTATGCAATCATATGCCCCTGGAATCACGCCCTAGTCAGTCCTCGTCCGTGACGAGCTCGTGCTGACGCAACTCTAGCCGTAGCTCTCTCTGCCCTTGCAACCGTGGTAACAAAACCATAACTGGTACCGATGAAGCTAGATCATAGGAAGGAATATATCACTGTGCAAGGAAATGTACATCCTAAGGCTTCTTAAGCGGAGTAGCGTATCGTAAGTATGCCGCGGAACATACGTACGGTACGTCACTCTACTCAAGCTACCTACTTCATTAATCAAGGGTTATCCTACACTCCGAAGGTAAAACCTAACGCTTTGATACCAACTTTGTCACGACCCGAAGAGTACGGAACATGACCGACGCTTAAATTACGAACGTCTCGAGGCGTACGTAATCTAAGTAAGCCAAAACCCAGAATAAAAACCAAAAGAAACAGTAGAGTGAAGGAAAAACCAATTTAAAGCATGTAGTTTTAATCAACATAGGCCGAAGTATGTATTTTTAAAATCCAAGTATTTTCTGAAAATTTCGGCAGAGTCTTCTTTGTAAATACTGGCCCCAAATGGGATACAACAAGAATAGTATACGAAATCAATAAAAAGGCATCCCCAAGCGGGAGCTAGCTCTTCGTCAATCGACGGCCACAACCACGCAAGCAATATAATATACAATGCCAAGGACGAGGATCAAAACTCAAAAGAAACTCAAAACAACATGAAAAACATAATAATACAATGCGCGACTCTAAGGTCGAAAGAATAACAGGTCTGGTTTTCTATTTCTCTCAAATATACAATCTGGTTGATGGAGTTTCTAGATACAACTGAAATAATAATAAACAATGGTGGTCCTGATACAAAGAACCCACCTGCCAAAGCAATCACCCGGAAAGAACAGTGTGCCAGCAAAGCCGCAAAGAACGTGTACGGCAAAACCTGCAAGGAACTGTGGCACAACGGGGGTGAGTTGCCAACTCGTGAGTAGAAAACATCTACGAGTAGAAATCGTATGTATAACGCTATCCTAGGTCATATCAGGTAATATCCTCAATAAAAATCCTGGTCCAGCTATGAATAATGTAATACTACATGCCCGTGTCAGTGCCTTAGATAGCAACATATCAGATATATGATGTATGAATGCATTACGAATGGAAACAGAATATACCATGAGTGAGACAACTGTTTTCTTTAATCAATGAGATTTCTACATGTATGTCAATCACGTATCATTAATGAATGCAACAGAGAAATCAGTGTCAAGCATCGACACAAAACATAAGTCTCAGTATCTCAATATCAAATCAAGTCTCAAATATCAATACCTCAGGCATCCGTATCATCTGCGGGATCGGCCTGCGGGGTCCGGCAGAACGGATCAGCCCATATCATCAATCTCACGGTCACGAACGGTATCCTCCGGATATCCACCGCGCCAGGTAAAATCTCCGGTAGGTAGTCTTCCCCTACCGGGCTCATAGTCTACTACTTGAACTTCTTGCCACGGGATACCATACCGGGTCCACCATGTACCTGAGACGGTTCATCCAACTCCTCAAATCGGGTCTCGAAATCTAACAGCAATCAAGAAAACTCATGGTGGACGACTCATACATCACGAGAAAACTGCAATTTGCATTTTAAAATGATGATACTAAGCTTTTATTAAATTCTTGCGGTTTTCCCCCAAATCCAAAAATCTCATGTAAATCCGAAATCATCAAAATCATGATACCAATAAACAGTGAACACCGACATAAATCTCCATAATACTGCATGGCCAATGAATATATGGATGCATATGATATCATGCAATAAATGCAATAATTAAACCAGCATATGGAAACTATAACATATTACAACTATCAGCAAGCAAGCTATGTCACTAAAATAGTATTTTCTAAAGTGTACGTGACCTGGCAATTACCGATGAAGATGTGTGTGAGCCGGCAAGCGGGTGTACGTGGAGCATACGTGTCATCGGTAATTGTGCTGGTGTCCTAACAGCATGGTTTCATAATTACTACGTACACAATAACATGAAATGAGGCGATAACAACATAATAAGGAAAATGAATAGTAAATACAACAATAATATGCAGAACATGAATAATAACGTAACAACAAGGAATCTACTTTACTATACATGTGTTATACTGTTTTGTCGTTTGAAATAGTACGAATCATGGTGTTTGAAAATAAGGACTACGGTGTTATTAAGAAAAGATACGTCTTTTAAAATATCCGTAGTATCCCTTGGTATGTTTTTAAAATTGTCACGATTCGTCGGTTTTGGAAATAGGCATGACTTGGGTTCAGTCTGACATCAACTTGGTAAACTACAGGCCTAACTAACAACCAATCGAAAGGGGTATGGAAACTACCTACATCTGAGTCGATATATATCTGTCTATATAATAGTCGGTAATCCCGCCTCAATAGTATCCCATATGATACACCATCTGATATGACATCCTCAAATCAAGAATGCGGATCTAACATCAATATATAGCTCGTACGGTAAATCCATCGTACAACATCCCAAACCTGGTATGGGTCAATATCACATTTATCTTACTTATCTGGTATCCACATCATCACATATCGTGGGTAGGGGGTACTGATCTAAGTCTAGTACACTACTAATATCCTCAACATATATATAAATGCGTGTGTTAATAATGATATGAATCGTCTAAGAATTCAACACAAATAGTAAAAATAAAAAATTACGCACGTATCCCCGGCAACAGCGCCATTTGATTGATACGAAAAAGTAGTGTTTGTAGTTAACCGCAATCAATAACGGTGTCGCTTGTAGCTAGACCGAGATGAGTACGGGTCGTCCTCTGGGAAACATGGAACCTTTTACTTTTACTTTAGATGTGTTGAGAAAGAGAGGAGGGATAAAGAATTTTTATAGAATGGTTTCTCGATCTACGTTAAACAAGAATGTAAAATATAGATCTAGATTATTTTAGAGATGTAGATAATATAATAAGAGGGCTTGTAGGGTTCGTTAGGATTGAGTAGTTATGGACGATTAATTAAAAGTTACCCTTTTTATCCATTAATAGATTTAGAACTAGAACGACGGTGATGCGTGTAGATTAGGGTTTCTGGAGGGAAAAGGAATCCCACTCTTAACCCTTATCTCGACATGGAACTCCGTTCATATCTAGCCTTTACCAAAACAATCATTAATCTAATCTCTAATCGCGGTCGGAACTAGCAAAGAATTGCTAGCGCGCCCGATTAGGATGTTAATGATTCCTTTGATAAAGTTCCTAAACTTTATAGGACTTAAAAAGAGTTTAGTTATTTTCATCATCCATTAGCCTACCCTAATCCTACGAACCCTAACAAGCGGAGAATTACTCGCGCATGTTAGGAGAAGAAGATGAAAAGACAGAGAGGGGAAACATAATGTAAAATGCAAAAGGAATTAAATAAAATAACTACCTTTATTAATCAACTTGAACAATCTACACTTTTATTCCGTAGAAAATGATTACAAACTAGTTGCTTCTCGATCTTTCCTAAGAAGGTAGTCGAACAGTTGATGATCAGCTTGGATGCGTGAGCGTCTGGAGCTTCGTGATCTCTTCGGCTTGATAACTTTTCCAAGAGGCTCTCGGTGCCCTTTTATAGTGCAAACCCAGAATCTTTAGGTTCAAAAGTTGGTAAAATATAGCAGAGAATCATGCCCCAAAATTTTGGCAAACGATCCTTCTAGATTGCCGCGGATCCGCGGCTAATAGTGTGGTTTGGCCGCGGTTCCGCGGCCAAAGGTGGAGATCTCTTGATGAGTTTTCTTGGGCTTTGTGATTGTGACATGTGGCAATCCTAGGCACCTTCAGAATTCAGAAATCATCTCTCGGTTGCTTCCATACTTGGTCTCCAAGTTTTGCTTCTTAATTTGGCAAGTTTTCTTCAACAACTTGATTTGCTTGATAAATTCTGCATAACAACTTTGAAAATTCTGCACAATAATCTCAAATAATATTTAGTAGACTTAGTTCTACTAGGATTTGGTCAATGGATTTATTTGCATACTTTTTTCTACCAAATGATAATTACAATATATTAACACATGGAAAATGGTGTTTTTACACATAAACCCTCATATGTATAATATATTAAAATAAAGTCCTTTTTTAATATGAAAATGGTAGGAAAAATGTAATACAAATGTGCAGTTTTATCAACTGAACAAATACCCCCAAACTTATGTTTGATCGTCCCGGGCAATCTAGTTTATTCAAGAGAAGAAGAAAAAAAAGAAAGGATAAAACTAAGCACACTTTCGTAGGCAAACACGATTGCACTGAGCACGTGCAACAAGCCGTTAAACCTCTAGGTGTCCCTAGTAGGAGGAGTGTTGTCTCTTGAGGGTTTTCAGCGGAATACACCCACAAAATCCTATAACAAAAGAGAGATGGTGAAATTTACATATAAAGATAAGAACCATAAAAGAAAGGCTTCGAAAATAAGAGTTTCCAACTACACTAGCTTTTCAGTTGTTATGAGCCCTATCTTAATAATCATGAAAAATGTTAGAAATCACATTATCCCTCAATAAAACATCGTCTTTATTCTTCATTCCTATCTTTCTTCCAAACATTGATCATATACCCCTACGTGTGTGTAATGGACATCCCTACACTCAGAGAATTCAATTCAAGCTATCATACTCTTGTCTATCTACCTCAGTACTTTTTAACTTAATGAATATTTAGATTTGCTCACACATTTTCATGCGACCGTTAATACTTCTTGAGGTACTAACCGACTGATTACTCATGTGCTTGCTGATTCGGTGATAATATTTTCCTCGTCTTGCACCACCTAAGGCTTAGCAGTGATTCCCAGACCAGTTGGCCTTAGGGCACTAGGTGAAGAGGCACCCTCGCTATATTTTTTTATTGCTGTCTTGGCAATACAAAACCAGTGTTCATTTTTTTCTTTCACCATTTTTATATTTTCTTCATTTTTTCTTCATTTCCTTCATACTTAGGCTTTTAGACAAGAGCATTTCAAGGTATCCTCTACTATCCCGAGTTTCAAGACATGTGTAAGTGCGTATAGTAGGGTATCAACATTCAAATGTTTGGCTTTCAGAATAGAAACTATTTTTCAGACTTATTTTTATCCTCAGATTAGTGACTTCCTTCATCTTACTAATCCTTGGGACAACAGCTCATAACTACTTATTATTAGTTCGTTTAAGAAAACTTCTAATTTTGTTGGTTTTCTTAAACTATTCCTATCTTTTGGATGTAATTTTTCACTTTCTACTCTTTTGTTATCAAAAAAATTTTTTGTGCTTATATATAGTATAATGCAAAGTATGTGTAAATAAGCACAAACCTTCCCCAAACTTGTTTTCAAAAGTGTCCTCACTGTTGCTGTCTGCTAGATCACAAAAACCTGTAAGCTTGAAAGGACATTATTAATGGGGGCAAGAATATATGAAAGTGAAAATGCTCCCCCAAACTTATTTTTGGCTCATAAATTTGAGGACAAAAGTTATGTTCAAGAGCCAAAAATATACCCCCTCTCAAACATGAGTTAGACAATACGTGTTAGTGTATATGCCCTAGAGGCCATTACTGTATCATACTAGTTTGTATATTACTTAATGGAAGCTTGGGATATTCACCTTGTATAAACAATCTTGCTCAATATAGTAGTATGCTACTTGGTTTGTTTCTACTTCAATGTGTACATGTGTTTATTTTGCGATATCACCTATACGCATTAGTAGAGCCCTTAGGATCTTTGCTTGATTACCAGCGTTGTGATGGCAGTCACACTAGTGGGAGCTGGGTAATCTATAAGCACATCCTTATACAGGTCCCTAGTTGCAGGACTATCGAGACAGGGCATCGATACTCCGGAGTAGACTAGCGTATGCGCTTCTCATCCCAGTGTGGGAGATGGTCTGTCCCACAGCCATCAGTACGTCGTACTGGAGATAGTATACGGGTGCTCGTTGGGTTACGAGTACACTGGACAGGACTCGTCGGGAACTGAAAGGTTGGTATTATACCTATCGTCAGTTATCAGTTCCCAGGTGACATGAGTACCGCTTAGTCCGCTGACTTGACACTGGCACTTCGCCTCGAGTGTGTTCCCACTGCACTTTGATCACTACCCTACCACGGCTCAAAGGAGTCGTGCAAACAGGTAGTAGTTGGGTGCAGTCCCGAAGCACTTGGAGGCAGTGACAGTTAGACCGGATTCGTCTCTCCCGGTATTGGGGGTTGACATCGCGCTGTGTCTAGGAGAGCCATTACACGAGTAGTCCTTGGCCAGGGCAAGCGAGATATACTGGTAGGCTTCCAGTGTTATCTCAGGGTGTTTTGGGCTTCACTCCGACACGACTTGTACCGCTATTAGGGGACTGACGTTTACCGCCCCCTAGGCCCGCCATGCGATGTATCAGACGAACAGACCGGACTGTACGGAGAATGTCACGTTCAGACTCAGTAGGAGTTCAGATGGGGTTCACCTCGTCAGCCTTCTTGTCGGCATCTACCTGGGGACCGTTACGCACAGCTAGTGCCGCTTGCGGTCTGTGGTTAAACCCACTGCCAGCGTAGTGTCGAGTCTTTAGAGTCCCACACAGAGGGTATTCGCCTCTGGGCAAAACAGGGTAGAGGTCGCATGGTTTTGCGACAGGGTTCGTTCTCATCCGCGCACTTGTGCACGTTTGGAGTCCGGACGGTTTTTACTGGCTGGATCTGGTTTGAGTCAGATACTGGTATATGTTTTGGGGTTGCTTTTATCTCTCAGTATTCTTGTTCCTCGGAACGAGAATGCAGGTGTGTATGCACAGTTGTTTGAGGCGGAGGAAGAGGTTTTTCATTAGGGTTTCGGAACGGGTGCGTATGCACAGTTGACAGTCGTCTTTTTCCAAACCCTAATGGATTTATGAAATATCAATTAATAATAGTAATTAAATGAAATTATGTTATTGTTGGTTTTGTTGACTTGTTGACCATGGTTGACTTGTTGACCATGGTTGAATGTTTGACCATCATCATTACTTTGCAAGGATGCTCCTTGATTCTAGCTTACATTCATTTAATGAAGTTATGATACTGGTCATTCCAAAACAACCATCAACTATTCTCATTTGAATTATTATTATTATTTAGATAATTCTTTTTCTTTTTGATATGGTTGCAAAAGGAAAAAGAGAGCTCATTCTATCATATTCATTCTCTCTCCTCACTTCATCTTCTTCTTCCTCAAGCTCAAGGAGAATCCTTCTCATGTGTTGAGAATCCCTCTCCTTGAAAAGAAAACACCCCTTAGACACTCTCTACTCACTCTAGGATCAAAGGTTTGGCAAGCCGAAGATTCTAGTTCTCTCAAAGTTCGAGAAAGAGCCCGAAGGTTGAACCCTCAGGTGGATCCATCTTTGACGGAAGAAGGCAACGAGGAAAGCACCATCAACCTCTATAAAAGTTTGAAGAAGAAGGAGTTCAAGTTTAGGTATAACCATCTTTCCGAGTAGCTAACTCTCTTTAGCTTGTTTGCTAGTTTTAGTTTAGGAAAAGATCCCGACTTTGTTAGTCCATGTTGCCCCATGCGCTAAAAATTTGATTTTTATACCGTTTCCGCCTCCCCGTAAGAACCGGGGGTCGCAACGTGGACTTACAATACGAAGCATTTTAAGAGGGGGTGAGTCATTTGGTCAAAATAAGACATTACAAAGACCAAAAGTTAACACCAACCATTCAAAGATTTTATCAGTATAGCGTATAGGTTGGTGGAAGAATGTGTTGTATCGAGTGAAGAAAAAGTGGGGAAGGGATAAGAGGTGGTTTGGAAAGGGTTTGAAATTAGAGAAAAGAAAGAATGAGGATGAATGTGAATGATTAAGAAGAAGGAATGGTGGCGGTTCAACCTCTATAGGTGGAGATTGATCAATCACAAAATCCGTATTGTTTAAAAATTCAAGTTCGTCAGCAAAAAGTTCTTCAAAACTTTTATCAATGATGTGATTGAACATTTTGCTGTCAAAGAGTTTTGTGCCAGAATTTCTCCAACTTGATTCATCAAAAATTATTGAGGTAGAGGATTTGAAAAACTCATCTACCATATTTTCAAAAATATCCAAATCAAGTTGAATTTCTGGTATTATTGAACTTGAATTAATGGATTGTGGTTCATCAAAACTCACTGAAACTATAGGAACATAAGAAGAACTGGAGAAACTAGAAGGTGAAATGGGTAAACAGATTGGTGTGTCTAGTGTTGCTGAACCAGATATGGAAGATGGAGGCTGTATTTCGGTCTGATCTTCGGGTATACCATTATCATCAACTTCAAGACATATGTGGGATTCGGGAAGAATTAAAGGCTCAAGATAATGACCATAAGGAAGTGAAAGGATTTGATGAGTTGGTGGGACAAATTCATCCAAAATTTCGGGTTCATCAATCAAAATATCCCCAACGTCAAGCACCTCATTCAAGTGAAGGTTAAAATTCTCAAACTCCTCATCAAAAGTATGGTTTTCAATCAGTTTTGGTTCAAGAGTGGAGGTGTAGAGATCACAAGGGTTGGGTATGTTTTCACTTGAAATGGATCCTTCACAATCGGGTAAATCAAACACTACAAAGTCACACAACTTATCAGACATTCTATCTTCAATTGATGAATCATTTGGTGTACTTGATGAATCTGTGAAACTAGAGTTGTGGATTTCAGTTTGGAAATGGAAGGTTTGATTAGGAAGGGTGTATAATTCCGTCTCTCTACCCAAATTCTCATTTTGTCCGATGCCCGTATTATATACTGAAAAATTTTGGGCTGGTTCGGAACTCGTTGCCCTTTCATATTTAGCCATGCTTTCCTTCCATTCCTCTCTAATGCGGTTCATCATCACTATACCTTCTTCTAATTTCCGCTCAAGACTAGACTTTGGTTGATAAGGGGTTTCAGTATAAGATTGAAATTCCTGTGGATAATTAAAACTCCCAAATGATTGATTAGAAGAACTGTCTAGAGAAGGTGGAAAAGTCGGATTGGATCGATAGGAATATAATGGTTGCGAAAATTGGGTAGGAGTAGGATCAATATTATGATAAGAAGAATATTGATATGGGTTGGTCAGTTGGCTATCAAACTCTTCTTTGGAAAGTGGAGGTGATGGTTGATATTGGTCCGGGTTGAAACTTTGGCCTCTAGCCCTAGCTATGTGCTCAGCAATGGACATTCGTCTAGGGGCTTCCTCACTCTGGGTATCAACTGAAACAGGTGTAGGATTAGGATACGGTTGATAAGACCTAGACTGAGGTGGCCAACTGCTTCTTCCTACTTTTTCTATATGATCTCTTAAGGACATGGAAGAGCCGGACGGTATACCGAAGGGATTACGAAAACAAGAGATATCTGGTTGTGGACAGCAAAGCTCGGCAAGTGTTCTTCTGTTTAGGTCACCCATTATAAGAAGAGAAGAAGGGGGAAGGGGAGAAAATAATTGGTTTGTTTTGAAAAATGACGGATTTAGACAAATCACACAAAAATGCACAAACAACCCTAAAACTATGGTTACCTAGGTCCAGTCTCTAGACTGCTCCTAGACTTCCAAAAGACAAGCCGCAGGATCAATCCTCTACCGCCTCCGTACTACCCTTGTAGCCAGGTAAGTGCCAGGTAAGTGGGAAGGAACCACGTCTTGGCCTAATTAAAAACCACTAGCCTTTGTCACACTTGCCTAAACACTACAAAAGTAATGCGGATAAGCGATAGATTACCCACGACTTTCCTCTGTCCTTATTGAGCGCAACAGTCCTTAGAGTATGGTCTAGATATTTTTTAAATTAATGAAGGGTTGATCTATATGCTCAGTTTGTAATTTGTGGGGCTTAGAAAGGGTGATGAAATCCCGACCTAATCTTGATTTGGTCTTTGCCCCTTAAAATCCGTATTAAATATGCAAAACAAAACCAATCACAAAACTTTCGCAAAAAGATTTTTTGAGCGTCGCAATTTTGCAAAGAATCCTGCAGAAGATAGATTTTATTGGATTTGAGAGGAGAGAGAAGGAGTTAAGAAAGATACCAGAGAAGTGTGAAACCCTAGATCTCCTGTTTCCTCAAGTCCGTGACTCCAGATTCCCTCGGAAAATTCACGCACAAATCGTTAAATATGAAATTTGCAGTTTTGTGTTAATAATGATATGAATCGTCTAAGAATTCAACACAAATAGTAAAAATAAAAAATTACGCACGTATCCCCGGCAACGGCGCCATTTGATTGATACGAAAAAATAGTGTTTGTAGTTAACCGCAATCAATAACGGTGTCGCTTGTAGCTAGACCGAGATGAGTACGGGTCGTCCTCTGGGAAACGTGGAACCTTTTACTTTTACTTTAGATGTGTTGAGAAAGAGAGGAGGGATAAAGAATTTTTATAGAATGGTTTCTAGATCTATGTTAAACAAGAATGTAAAATATAGATCTAGATTATTTTAGAGATGTAGATAATATAATAAGAGGGCTTGTAGGGTTCGTTAGGATTTAGTAGTTATGGACGATTAATTAAAAGTTACCCTTTTTATCCATTAATAGATTTAGAACTAGAACGACGGTGATGTGTGTAGATTAGGGTTTCTGGAGGGAAAAGGAATCCCACTCTTAACCCTTATCTCGACATGGAACTCCGTTCATATCTAGCCTTTACCAAAACAATCATTAATCTAATCTCTAATCGCGGTCGGAACTAGCAAAGAATTGCTAGCACGCCCGATTAGGATGTTAATGATTCTTTTGATAAAGTTCCTAAACTTTATAGAACTTAAAAAGGGTTTAGTTATTTTCATCATCCATTAGCCTACCCTAATCCTACGAACCCTAACAAGCGGAGAATTACTCGCACATGTTGGGAGAAGAAGATGAAAAGACAGAGAGGGGAAACATAATGTAAAATGCAAAAAGAATTAAATAAAATAACTACCTTTATTAATCAACTTGAACAATCTACACTTTTATTCCGTAGAAAATGATTACAAACTAGTTGCTTCTCGATCTTTCCTAAGGAGGTAGTCGAACAGTTGATGATCAGCCTGGATGCGTGAGCGTCTGGAGCTTCGTGATCTCTTCGGCTTGATAACTTTTCCAAGAGGCTCTCGGTGCCCTTTTATAGTGCAAACCCAGAATCTTTAGGTTCAAAAGTTGGTAAAATATAGCAGAGAATCATGCCCCAAAATTTTGGCAAATGATCCTTCTAGATTGCCGCGGATCCGCGGCCAACAGTGGGGTTTGGCCGCGGTTCCGCGGCCAAAGGTGGAGATCTCTTGATGAGTTTTCTTGGGCTTTGTGATTGTGACATGTGGCAATCCTAGGCACCTTCAGAATTCAGAAATCATCTCTCGGTTGCTTCCAGACTTGGTCTCCAAGTTTTGCTTCTTAATTTGGCAAGTTTTCTTCAACAACTTGATTTGCTTGATAAATTCTGCATAACAACTTGGAAAATTCTGCACAATAATCTCAAATAATATTTAGTAGACTTAGTTCTACTAGGATTTGGTCAATGGATTTATTTGCATACTTTTTTCTACCAAATGATAATTACAATATATTAACACATGGAAAATGGTGTTTTTACACATAAACCCTCATATGTATAATATATTAAAATAAAGTCCTTTTTTAAAATGAAAATGGTAGGAAAAATGTAATACATATGTGCAGTTTTATCAACTGAACACCTACCGATCATCAATCATCACATTTCGTATCTCATAATACGATCCAAATCATATCATCGATCTCGTGGCATCAAGCCCAAACTCATCGACTCATCCCCAACTATCATCCACTATCCTCATAATCCGTGTATATGTATACGTATATATATATATATACATAGTCCCATACCCATGTGTGTGTGTGTGTATATATATATATATACATATCCCCATATACGCACAGGTAAATAAATGTATGCAAGTGTGTGTGCGTGTGGGTGCAACAACTACTCTATGGTTTCGCAAGTAACACTACTAATCCATGAACATGTAACCCTATCATTAACATCCATGTCACACAAAATAGATATCATAAATATATAGTATATATGTATAACATACTATACATCGAACTGCGGGGGTGCTATACGCCATCCACCCTACCTCCCCCCGTAGATATATATCTACTCACCTCGAACCTTGCTCCCTGAAGTAAATGATGCCACGCTCTCCTCCTCGTCCCGAAGTCTAAGTGAGGGTGCTTTCCTTATCAGAGCATCGGTTCTTCAAAATTCCAGGTTCTCGTTACAACATACTTGGCATAACCCACGTGCATGGTCGCCAACCACAGTCGGTTTGAGACGAATTTAATATGAAATCATTGCTTCCATCCTCCAAATTATAAACCCTTACTCTAACTTTTGATGCCTCTTAATACTTAGCCAAAAGATACAATCCGCTTTGCATCCAGGAACTTACTTACACAGGGAGAAAACAGTTGGTTTCGACCCAAGAACAAAGCCCGATCACCAATAGTTTTCAACTTAGAAACTTTACTCGGTGAAATCCCTAATCAACCTTATAAATCTCAAACCAATAAATTCTATCAGATACATAGCCTTGCGCACAATAATACGCATTAACCAACAACTCACCATGCGACTCCACCAAATAACACTCATCAACCAACGACAACCTCGGCCAACTATCAAAAGGCGGATTCACCACCGGAATCCTTTCAACCACCGGCTTCTCCTCAACGTTCAAAACACACAAAGCAAAATAGCTCACAATAAGAAACTTCCCCCTATAACATGAAGCATCGGTATGGAAGCTCCCAAACTCCCAGGAGGGCCGGAACTGCAAGGGTTTCCAAGCATCATCACCTAACCTTCAAATCGTCATCCTCCTCCATCAGAAATGAATGAGCAAAGCCACACAATCTCCACCATCCTCTACAAAAATCAACACAGCCACCAAAGTTTTTAAAAGAATGCATATTCATCAGCTAATGCCTTCATAGCCACTAAAAGAAAATGCTAAATAAATATATAGAAATATATATATATATATATATATATATATATATATATATACACACACACACCAATTGGGGATCTCCACCAAGATCGAAATCAACCCCAAACTGATCCTCCATCGCAACCCTCTTCTTCGACCGACTGTTCCGATCTGTACAAAGCTCTAAGCGTCCATCATTGGCACATCAATCATCGCCCGCCTCTTCTGCTTCTCGCGAACACACCCGAGCCACTCAAAAATGTACAATGAATTCTTCACTGAACCTTCTCCCAAGCAACCCGACCCCCTTGCTTCCGGTTCAAATTCCAAGCCCCCGATGCTAAATGCGGCTTCACCAGCCTGACCCACTTCATGATCGATTCCTCGCCGAGCCTCACCAATTCTTGATCGTTTCTGACGATGGGGACGGCAATTTCGCTTCCGACCTGTCGTTAACCGTGTCGAAGTAAGGATCATCGAAAAGAGACCAGCACCCCAATGGCAGCTCCGGTGGCGCCGACGTGGCGACCTCAGTGTCAGAAGACGAGGATGATGAAGACGTGAGCCGTTAAGGTCGGCGATGAGATCGGAGACGGAGGAGAAGACGTTGGCGGCAGCGAGGTAGCGCGTCTCGAGGTCGCTGATCCCAGTCTCTCGAAGATGAGATGGGGAAACCCCTTTTTCTTTTTTTAGAAAAATTTTCTCAATGGAGGGGGAGGGAGAATTTTGGCAACTAAAGAATATAAATGAGGAACAAGGGAAATTGGAAAAAAGAGCTCGAGGATATTAGGTAACTAGGTAATTGGTGATAACTACAACCATACCATATAAATATACACAAATTTTATATATATATATATATATATATATATATATATATATATATATATGCACACATATACATGCTACAACAATACCATTTATGACAAACTCCTCAAGCACAAATATTTTTAGACCAATCAATGAAGATATTTTTTATTATTTTACACAAACTCATTATTTTATTATTTTAAATTCTAAAAAAAATAATATTTTATTTTCTGAAAACTTACAATATACAACGCCGAAGGGCGAGAATCAAAACTCAAAAGAAAACCCAAAATCAGCAAGAAAACCACAATAATACAACGTGCGACTCTAAGCTCGAAATAATAACAAGTATGGTCTTCTATCTCTATCAAATATACAATCTGGTTGATGGAGTTTCTAGATACAACCGAAATAATAAATAAACAATGGTGGTCCTGATGCAAAGAACCCATGTACCATAGCAATCACCCGAAGGAACAGTGTGCCAGCAAGCCGCAACGAAACCTGTATGGCAAAACCTGCAAGGAACTGTGGTACAACGGGGGTGAGTTGCCAACTCGTGAGTAGAAAACATATACGAGTAGAAATCGCATGCATGACGCTATCCTAGGTCATACAATCAGTAATATCCTCAAATAATATCCTGATCCATCAACATAAGTGCAATACCACGTGCTAGTGTCAGTGCCTCAGAGAGCAACATATCAGATATATATGATGTATGAATGCATTACGAATGGAAACAGAATATATCATGAGTGAGACAACATTTTTCTTTAATCAATGAGATTTCTATATGTATATCAATCAAGTATCACAATGAAAGTAACAGAGAAATAAGTGTCAGCATCGACATAAAACATAAGTCTCAGTATCTCAATATCAAATCTCAATATCTCAAATCTCATATCTCAAATATCAATATCTCAGGCATCCGTATCATCTACGGGATCGGCCCGCGGGCTCCGGCAGAACGGATCAGCCTGTATCCATCTCATGAGTCCGGCCGGTATCCTCCGGATAACCGACGAGTCCATATAATATCACCGGTACGTAGTGCTCCCCTGCCAGGCTCATCGAATACAACTCGAGCTTCTTGCCCCGGGGTACCATACCGGGCCCACCATGTACTCGAGACGGTTCATCCAGCTACTCGAATCGGGTTTCGAAATCCAACAGTAATCATGAAAACTCATGGTGGACAACTCATACATCATGAGAAAACCACAATTTTCGTTTTAAAATGATGATACTAATCTTTTATTAAATTCTTGCACTTTTCCCCCAAATCCCGAAATCTCATGTAAATCCGACATCATCAAAATCATGATACCAATAAACAGTGAATACCAGCATAAATCTCCATAATACTGCATAACCAATGAATATATGAATCCACCTAATATCATGCAATGAATGCAATATTTAAACTAGCATATGGAAGCTATAACATATTGCGGCTATCAGTTATCAAGCTATGTCAACGAAAAGGTATTTTCTAAAGTGTACGTGACATGGTAATTACCGATGATGATGTGTGTGAGCCGGCAAGTAAGTGTATGTGGAACATACACATCATCGGTAATGGTGCTGGTGTCCTGACAGCATGGTTCATAATCACTAAGTACACAATAAACATGCAATGAGACGATAACAACATGATAAAAGGCAATGAATAGTAATTGCAACAATAATATGCGGAACATGAATGATAACGTAACAATAAGAATCTACATCGCTACACCTGTGTTATATTGTTTTGCCGTTTGAAATAGTACAAATCGTAGTGTTTTGAAAATAAGGCTACGGTGTTTTTAAGAAAAGGTACGTCTTTTGAAATATCCGTAGTATCCCTTGACATGTCTTTAAAATCCTTACGATTCATTAGTTTTGGAAATAGGTATGACTCGAGTCCAGTCTAACATCTACTAGGTAAATTACAGGTCTAACTAACAACCAATCGAAAGGGGTATGGAAACCACCTAAATCTGAGTCGATATACATATACATATATAATAGTCGGTGATCCCGGCTCAATAGTATCACATACGATACCCTATATAATATGACATCCTCGAGTCAAGAGTGCGGATATATCATTAATATATAGCTTGTACGGTAAATCCTTCATATGGCCTCCCAAATCTGGGTACGAGTCAAATATCACATTTATCTCATTATTCATCCGGTATCCTCTTTATCAAAATCAAGATCTGGGGTACTGATCTGCGTCTAGTACAATACTGATACCATCTATTTATGCATGCGTGTGTATGAAAACACCACGCCTAAATGACCAGCTAAACATATCACGTCGTAACTCAAATACGAACCCTGTCACATCACCGATCTCACGGCCTCAAGCCCAATCTTATCGACTCATGTCTAATCCTAAGTACTATCCTCATAATCCATGTATATGTATACGTATATATATATATAGTTCCATACCCATGTGTGTGTGTGTTTGTACATATCCCCATATACGCACATGTAAATAGATGTATGCAAATGAGTGTGTGCATGTGGGTGTGAACCTATTCTAGGGCTCGCGACTAAGAAGCTATGCTAGTTTACTTCTAATTACCCTAAACTAAACCATGAACACAATAATCGTCTCTTGATAAACATCCACGTATCATGAATCACTTATATAAACATATATATATATATATATATATATATATATATATCATAAATATACTACGAACTGCGGGGGTGCTATACGCCATCCACCCGACTTCCCCCGTAGATATAATCTACTCACCTGATCTTCGCTCGCCGGTGCCGACGTCGCCACGCGCTTGCTTGTCGTCTTGAAATCCACATGGGGGTACCTACATGTCACAACGTATCGTCTCGCATAAAAACCCAATTCGAAATCGAAACGGCATACGAAAACCAAATCGGCAAGCGTATCACGCATAGTTCAAAACCTATCGCCTACGCATGCAAGAATAGCCAAACGAACCCTCGATGTCGATGTACAAACGTCAAACCATCGAGAAAAACCCAAACACCCCAATCGTGTTTTCACAAATCACTAATTATATATGAAATTTGGTTTAAATCATCAAAACATTAAAATTAATCAAATTGTTTTATTTCCCAAAAACCTAGTTAGCACAAATTTCCATTTCGGTTCAAAACTTGATGTTTTAACCAATCTAATTATTTTAACAATTCTAGTGGCTATAATGTTCATTAAACATCTTATTTAAGTCATACCAATGTTAATTAGATTTTAAACTTACCTCTTAATATTAATCTCAAAAATCTAGTTTGTAAACATAACCAATTTTAACAATTTCAAAGTAACAATTCACAATTCATCAACTAAACCAAGTTTTGCATGATCTAAGTTGCTAAACAACAAATTAAAATGTTAATAATTTCATGAATATCCTAATTAGATTTTTAATCTCACATTTGCAACTAAATGCTAAAACCTAGTTTGCTTAAAAAAACTTAATTTGGATATTTTAATGTTACAATTAGCAATAAGCAACAAGATTACATTTTGCATGTCCTAAGATACAAACATACATCACAAAACCATGAACAATTGATCACAATTCTAACTCCAAAATAAATCCCTCACTTGAATTTCACAAACCCTAATCTTGAATTTAGACTTGCAATTTAAAACCTAAATTAAACCCTTCATTAACTTAATTTGAAGTAATAACAAACAATTTAACAAAAGGTCAAGATTTATACCTCATAATTTTGTAGATCATACTTGCCCCTAGCCTTCCAAATTAGCTTCCATCCCCCAAGATCCATGCTAAATTGGCTAAAGATAAATGGGTAGGGCTTGGATTTTGATTTTATGGGATTTTTGAAGGGTTTTTGAGGTGGAATGAGAGGGGAAAATGGGGGAAATGAGGGGGGGCTACTACTGCAGCAGTCTCGGCTGGAATGGGGAGGGGGAGAGAGAGTGAGGTGGGGAAAATAGAGTCAAGTCAATACAAAAGTCAAAGCCCACTCACTTATCTATTTTCTTTCTTATTTCATGTTTTCTTTTCTTTTCTTTCCAAATCTTTAAGTGGGGAAAAGTGGGAGTGGGGGTAGCCCATGTCCGGCCAAGCCCATGGGGAGGGGGTGAGAGGGTGTGGGTGAGTGTGGTTGAGGAAAGAAATGATAAATACTATACCCCAATTTCCATTTACACTAATTTCACCATTTAAGCCTTTTTTTCAATATTTTCTAAAACCATTTGACAATTTCATTTCATTTCAGAAACAATATTTTACAAGTTAGTTTAATGTTTCATGATGCACAAAATTTATATTAACCCATTCCAACTTGTAATTTTCCGTAATTAAATGTATTAGTGACGGCTTAAAATAATATTAAAATAATTAATTTTGGAAAAATTTCAGTATATTAGAAATTTTACAAGTGGCTCAATAAACACCAAATACTAGCAATTACATAGCTAGAATATTTATATTTAATTTATATTAAAAGATATTTAAATCTTGATTTTTACGAAAAACACCCGTTATTTTACTGATTTTCCGAAATTTCACCTAAACGGTTTCCAAAACGTTACAGGCGGTGGCTGGTCTCATAAGCCATTGGTGTCAGTTGATTCACCTAAGACGTATACAGGTGCTCATTGGGTTATTAATACACCGGACGGACTCGTCAGGAACATGCTAGTTGGTATTATACCCATCGTCAAATAGCAGTTCCTTGGTGACATGTGTACAGGCTAGTCTATCGACCTGAGATCGTCATTTTTCTCGTGTGAGTTCTCACTGTCCTTTGATTACTACCCTACCATAGCTCAAAGGAGTTGTGCAAACAGTTTTTAGTTGGATACAGTCCCGAGCCACATGGAGGCAGTGAGCGGATCGGTAGGGTATTCGTCTCTCCCGATATTGGGGGTGAGAGCGCGCTGTGTCTGGAGAGCCATTACACGAAATCCCTGGCCAGGGTAAGAAAGATTTACTGGTAGGTATTCCAGTAGTTTGTCAGGGTGTTCTGGGCTACACTCCAACATGGCTTATACCACTTTTGGGGGTCTGACGCTTACCACCCCCCAGGCCCGATATGCGATACTCATAGGCGAACGGACCGGACTGTACGGACATTGTCACTGACTGGCTCAGTAGGGTTTCAGGATGAGTTCGCTCATCGGCCTCCCTTTTGCTCAATACTTAGGCAGCCGTTACGTACAGCTAGTACCACTGACGTGCTTGTGGTTAAATCCACTGACGGCGTATTGACGAGTCTTTGGAGTCCCCCACAGACAGTTTCTAAAGTTTTGGCGAAACGTTGTAGAGGCCGTATGGTTTTATGGCAGGTTTAGATCATATACGTACACTTATGCACGGATCAAGATCGGACGAATCATACTAGTGGGCTTTGGTTTAAGCCGGATCCTAGTATTAGATTTGTTGGATTACTTTAGTCTCATTGCATTAGTATTCAGTCGGAATGCGGATGCAGGTATGTATTTACAGGTGAGGGGCACTCTTGTGATCCGTCACGAGTTTACCTTAGTTGATGCCATATCTTTTTGTTGGTTTAAACATTTTGGTTTAAATGTTTAATTAGGTGGAAATGGTGAGCTCAAGTCATTATGAAGAGCATTGAATGTGGCATGTGCATGGGTGATGACTCATGGTGTGTTTTCTTGTGCTATGACCATTTTCATGTTTGTTTAATGTGTGGAATTGATGGGTGGAGAGAGAGAGAGGGCAGCCACTAGTGAGGGGTTTGCTCTTGAGATATCATTCAAGCTCTCACATTTTATTCCACACAATAGCAAGCTCTTCTTCTTCTTCTTTCTTCTCTTGAGCTCACCATCTCCTCATCAATAGCTTCTTCTTTAACCTCCACTCATTCCATCTCATGAGTTGAGAATCATTGAGTGTTTGAGACAAAGTGATCACACACATTCTCTACTTCACCTTGGACATGTCGGCTAGAAAACTTCATGTTCGAGTTGCTTCGGTTTTGAAGCAGGAGCCCGTAAAAAGATTCCTTGACGTAGTGCCATTTCGATGAGGAGACTGGAGATCGAGCTTGATCGGAGATGCCGCGAGGAGCTAAGGATGGTGGCTAAAGAACAAAGGACACGGATCGATCGGTATAGCCATTCTAACTTCTTAGTAGTTGCTAGTATAGGGTTAATGGAACGATCCGGGTGAAAGTTTGCGTTAGCGCCAGTTTATAAAAGTTTTTGTTCCGCGTTTGGCCTCGGATTGACGGCCGGGGAGCTACCGTAGACTTACATGGTATCAGAGCCAAACTATTAACCATATACTAGTTGGTTTAGACAATGTTAAAGTATCGAAATCGAAACGACTAAATTTGACTGCCTTACACATTCATTTTCTGTCGATTTCTAAAGTGTCTTCTAAAATTATTTAAACAAGTGCAAAAGACTACTGACATGACCACTAGCCTACACCCCAAACACGACCCAATCCCTCGGATTTTGGCCGAGCACATGCACACAAAATCCGAGGAGGCCGGCCTTTCTGAAGCTTCTGGACTTGGTTTTTGGGGTGTAGTCTAGTCTCTGTAATGTAGGTGCAATAGTGTTGTTTGTTTAGCCCAGTTTGGATATGGTCTTATCTACTTGTTTGAGGCTATTCCGGGGTTATTTCGAATTCGATAATTTCTAACATTGTTTAAAGTTTGCAGTACATACATTTCTATCTGTGACCGTAAATGTCATTCGAGCGGTAAATCTTGTCTAATTGCTATAGCACTTTTAGACGGGTTTGCGAACGTGACATTCACGTTGATGTTCTGTGTTGTGCTGTATATGTTGCGGTTTGTCGCGGTGGATAGCTTGCGTGCAATGGTAGTGCTGTTTGGATATATTTGTACATTTGATATCGCGGGGCGAGCGTCCGACATGTGGACAGCCGTCACTGCCTGTTTGTATATTTTTCTTTTGGGGCACGACCGGGTTGAGGTCGATGTTACCGTTGTATATATTTTCTCTTCTGTACTAGGATTACCCCGCGGTGGAGTGCACGGATAGCCGGGTTCTGGAGGGCAACGGGCCCGCATCTCATGGATTTGAGACGGAGGGGGCTTCACTCTAGAATTGGCAGGCTATTCACCTCACTCGTAGGGGGTACAGGTTGACCCAAGGAGGGGTGCTTAAGTTACCGGATTCCGTGAAGTGCTGGGTGGTCCATTCACTTTGCTAAAGGGGGCTGCCTCGCTTCTGGTTTTGGCGGGTAACTTGCCGCACTCGTAGGGGTCTATGATTTCATTGCACAGGCTATCCACACGAACAGGGGAACGTCGGGTTTCAGTTGCGGCTCAAAGGAAACCCGTGGCTCCCAGATTATCTGTATTGTTCTATCATGCTTATTACTTTTCTGTGATGTTGCATTTATCACGCCTGGAGCGATTATTATATATTGATATATATACTAGTAGATGTTGTATATGTTTTACACCCGCGCTAGTCCAGTCTCCGCTCTGTCGTTAGTTAAGTAACCTAATGGGTGATGACGGGACCCAGTGGCGAATGCGGATGGCATATACGTACATTATATTTTCGTTCTTTTGAGTTGTGATTAATTGATGGGACTGCATTGATTTAGATCAATGCAAGGAAAACAAACCTATTCGATGTTGTTGGAACAATTTTCAAAAAGCTATTATTGCAAGGACGTTCTCTTTTGTTTTGCATAGAGGTATTTAGTTATGAATATCCAGCACCTCATTCGACGAGGCAAGGGTCGAGATCCCTTCATCGAGAGTGACCCCTTGGACAGAAGTTTGCGTCAGGGTAATAACTTCATTATAGTCGATTACTTTTTGCTTTGCATCACGGTATTCAGTTGGAATATCCCGCACCTCATTCTACGGGGAAAGAGCCGAGATCCCTTCACCGGGAGTGACCTCTTTAGCAAAGGTTTACGCCACTATACATTAGTAAAAAGCTATTTGGTTCCTTCAACAATATCAAGTTCATTATGTTAAAGGTTTTTCGCCAAAAACCATTCGTAGCCCTCCGTCATTTTAGACGGGTAGCACTTAGTATTCATACTATATTTGTTAGCCTTAGTCAAGGCATAGTATATGGTAGCTATTTGTTACTTTTCTGTTGCATAGATATATGTGTTAGTTTGGGACAGTCGTACAGCCTTGTTGGCCCTTAGCCAAGGGCGAGTACGGGTGTGTTCAAATTAACCTGGACAATGACGGGTAGAACTTGACATGTGACTTATGATTTGTTGGCCTTAGTCAAGGTCATAAGAGCATGGGGTAAAAATCACGTCGGGAGTTTCTAAAGCTACTGAAACATTCCAGGCATGCGCATACTTTCTGGAGTGTGATAACGTGAGTGGATTCCATTATGTTATCATGCGATGATAGTTGGATCCCGATTCCTACTGATGAGTTGGTTTACTCCTCGAGTAATCCCGACTAATTCTTCTTTCAGGTTTGGAGGAGAATTTGAGGATACAGTGGGAGACATCTTGATTAGATAAAGTGATTAACCATTCTGATCTAGGTTAGAGTGCACGCAGAGTGTTTCTTTTCTCTCTCTCTTTGGCAGCGACCATGGCCCGACCCTAGACTATGACTCAGTGACCAAGTTAACCGAACTTTCTTAAAACACTGGCTTTTGGAATTTCTGAGTTGCATACATCATTGCCACTCCTTCTTTTACCCTTTGCATTTGTCCAGAACACCCCGTATCACTACGAACATCCACTTCCATTGGATAAATCCATCGTATGGTTATATACGAACTCGAAGGAACTTGTTCCAGATTCGAGGATGGATTCTGGTTTTGGAGAGATTGAATAGGACTATTCAGTTGTCTATTCCCTTTACCTTCTCTCAGCTTGCGAGTACTCCTAGGATTAGGAGAGTACACCTATTACGCTTATTGGATAGTCTTCTTCCAAACCATACGCTGGTGCCAAACGGTAGGGAAGGAAGAAAACCATTTAGCCTAATGGGCTCTACAGAAGGTAATGAGTAAAGAAAAATAAAGGGATTTGGAGAGATGGCAAAGAAATATATAGTTACAGTCATAAATCTGGATAGTGGGAGAGACATTATTAGGAATACCCGGATACCCCTTCGATACATTTTCATGTTTCAGTTTCACTATGCGTTGTTAATAGAAAACTGATTTCCCAATTAGATCCTTACTCCAGGGTATGTATTTAACAGGTTTCATTCTCACATCTGTATGGTTTTACAGATGGTGAGTGGGAGTAAGTTATTGGGAATTAGGTGATTAACCTCATTATAACAGAATTTGTTGTAATTGGTGATATTTGAGGAAATCGCCTGGGTTTTTGCCGGACGGCAAATATTTGGTTTTGAATATCCGTTCTTATGCACCAATTTCAAACCGATATATATGTACATTTATTTCATAAAGTGAGATATAACATTTTGAAATTATGTCCATGACATTTACCTATATCAGTTGATGGCTAGGTAAGAAGCATTAAACAGCGGTGTAATTCTTCTTAACCATAGTACAGTTTTCAACATACTGTAGAGTTACTAGGCACACTCAAGAGGTTCCATAAGGCATCTACCATGCCAAATTCAAATTTTTATATGCCTAACAACTCTATGCAAGATCGTTAACTAGAGATTAGGCGAAACGAAAAGCTAGTAAACTACTTTACTAGTAAGTGAAAAGGATTACAACCTTTGTAGATCCGGTCTTCACTTCAATAGCTCCGTGTTGACGTCCCTTCGCTGCGATCATCGGGATCCCGGACCCTAGCATTGGTTTCTTCGGAGAAATGAGCGGGCTAGGTCGTTGACTTCGAGGCCGAAGATGATCTACGTCGGGGGGACTCAAACTCAAGCTATTCCTTCACTTGGTCATAATCTTTGTGAAGAGAACACCCTATACTACAAGGAAAGTAGTAGAGGATGAAGAAATAGGAAGTGGGTTCACTTTAGAATTGGATTTCTCACTCTTTTTCTCATGGCACCATTGGAGCTAGCAAGCTTTTATGGAGCTTGATGATGAAGAAGAAGAAGAAGAAAAAATAGAATAAAATGAAACTTATCCTTTTAATTATGGCACCATGGTTGAGTTAAGCTTTCATGCTTAACTCATGTAGAGAATTAACCAAAGCATTAGGTTAAGGGTTGGGTTAACTAATATCCTAAGGAAATGACAAAAGATTTGACTTTGTCAAAGTTTCTTCAAGCTTCATGAAGCCTGATAACTTTGACCAAAGTCTCACTCTTTTGTTATTTGTTAGGAAATTAGTAAACCCTAATTTAACCTTGATTTTGTATAAGTCTCATACACATTACTTGTTTGTATCATCAAGCATGATACAAACATGTACACTTGCATATATCACATATAAACAATGTGCACAAACTAGTGAGAAAATCAATCTTAAGTGAACCAATACTACTTAATGTAAAGTAATATATCAAATATATAATTATACATTAAATCATTAAATCAACACTTGATTTAACGATCTGGTCATATTGCATATAACCGACTAATATCAATAATAACAACTTATCGAATCAACACTTGATCCGATAACCCGGCTATATCACATACAACAGATCAATGTCACAAATCGCGAGAATAGAATACAGTATCAAATACTGGTATTATTCTTGGTCCCGCACATATCTCATATGCGCTCCTATTTCGTTTCGCTTGAGCCAGGAAACCCCTGTGTAGGACTCTAATGACTCGTCAATACGCCGGCAGTAGGTGATGATCATATCAAACACCCACAAGCAGTAAGCGGTCTGCTAAACATAATGGCCACCCGGGTATTGAGCGATCAGAAGATCACCGAGCAAGCCTGCTCACACTCCTGTGTATCCAATCAGTAACACTACCGTACAGTCTGGTCTCTTCGTCTGATATGTCGCATATCATGTCTAGGGGTGGTAAACGTCAGACCCCAATAACTCGATAAGTCGTGTCGAAATGAGGCTCATAACGGGTCAAGAAACTACTGGTAACACTTACCAGTAAATCCCTAAAGCAGCCTTGGCCAAGGACTTCCTGTTATAGCCAATCGAGCACTGCGCAACATCAACTCCCTATACCGGGAGAGACGAAACCCCTCCTATCGCTCATTTCATCCATGTGATTCGGGACTGCACCTAAAAGCCACCTTTTTGCATGCCCTCTTGGACGTGGTATGATGGAAATCAAAGCACAGTGGGAATCACACAAGACTCTATGACGATCTCGGGTCTACAGACTAACCTGTACCAGTGTCACCAGAGAACTGCCATTTGGCGTAAGATATAATATCATCTGGGAGTTCTCGGCGAGTCCATCCAGTGTACCCAGTCTCCACTAAGCACTCGTATATCATCTCTGATGTCAAACACCAATGGATATGGGATCATCCATCGCCTATCTATATGGGTCGAGAAGCTACACGCTAGTCTACTCTGGTATATCGATGCCCCGTCTCGATACACCCACGAATAGGGACTTTGAAGGATGTACTTATGGACTACCACGTCCCCACTAGTATGATCCGCATCATAGTCCAGGTAGTCAAGTACACATCCTAAGGGCTTTACCAACATGTAACAGAGAGACAATCAGTGTACACGTTAAGGTAAAGTGTAACCAGATAGCATACTATCATATCGAGCAAGAAAGGCATCCCTATATATGTCCAAGCATCCACTACAATATACATCCTATGTATAGTAATGGCCTCTAGGGCATACATATAACTAACACCTACGACGCACAGGGTTTGAGTTTTTCAACTTAGCGGAATTATTCAAAGTATTCTATGTTGTCCAGTGTCCATTAAGACAGAGGGGTTGGTCTTCGTACTATATTCTGTTTACTTGTGACTTCTCAAGTTTTAGACACGTGTTTCGTAGAAATACAAGGTCCAGGATTTGAGAAGTTATAGGTATAAGAATAAAATAGAGAACCACATGTAGCAGGTATCGGGATTCTTCAAGGTGATCGAAGACGTAGATACTTGTGTTTGGTATTCAGTCGATAGTAATGATTTTGAGAACTTGTTTCTGTTAGTTATATGTATGCCCTAGAGGCCATTACTGTACATTGGATGTATATTGTAGTGGATGCTGGGACATATATAGGGAGGACTTTCTTGCTCGACATGATAGTACGCTATCTGGTTGCTCTTTATCTTAACATGTATAATTTCTGTCTCTCTGTTACATGTTGATAAAGCCCTTAGGATGTGTACTCGACTTTCAGGACTATGATGCAGATCATACTAGTGGGGCCTGGGTAGTCCATGAGTACATCCTTCAATGTTCCAAGTCGTGGGAATATCGAGACGGGGCATCGATATTCCAGAGTAGACTAGCGTATATCTTCTCGACCCATGTGATGGGCGATGGATGATCCCATATCCATTGGTGTTTGACATCAGAGATGGTATACGGGTGCTCAGTGGAGACTGGGTACACTGAACGGACTCGCCGAGAACTCCCAGATGGTATTATACCTCACGTCAGATGGCAGTTCTCTGGTGACACTGGTACAGCTTAGTCTGTTGACCCGAGATCGTCATAGAGCCTTGTGTGTCTCCCACTGTGCTTTGATTTCCACCCTACCACGGCTCTACTGAGGCGTGCAAACAGGTGGTTTTTGGGTACAGTCCCGATTCACATGGAGGCAATGAGCGATAGGAGGGGATTCGTCTCTCCCGGTATTGGGGGTTGATGTTGCGCTATGCACGACTGGCCATAACAGGAAATCCCTGGCCAGGGTTGCAGTGATATACTGGTAAGAGTTATCAGTAGTTTCACGATTGTCATGGACCTCACGTCGGCATGACTTATCGAGCTATTGGGGTCTGACGTTTACCACCCCTAGGCGAGATATGCGACATATCAGACGAACAGACCGGACTGTACGGTAAGTGTTACTGGTTGGATTCACAGGAGTGTGAGCGGGCTTGCTCGTCGATCTTCTGATCGCTCAATACCCGGGTGGCCGTTACGTTTTGCAGAACACTTGCGGCTTGTGGATGCTTGATATGATCATCATCTGCTGCCGGCGTATTGACGAGTCTTTAGAGTCCTACACAGAGGTTTCCTGGCTCAAGCGAAACGACATAGGAGCGCATATGAGATACGTGCGGGACCGAGAATAATGCGTGTATGTGATACCGTATTTCATTCTCGCGATGAATGTGTCGAATGGTTGTATGCGATATAACCTAGTTATCGAATCAAGGATTGATTCGATAAGTCGATACATTGGATACTAGCCGGTTATATGCGACATGACCGGATCATTGAATCAAGTGTTGATTTAATGATTTAATGTATAATTATATATTTGATATATTACTTTGCATCAACTAGTATTGGTTCACTTTAAATGGATTTACTCACTTGAAATGCACATTGTATATGTGATATATTTTTTGTGCACTTGATTGTATCATGTTTGATGATACATTCTAGCTTGGGTTTGTGTAAAGAATTAAACCATGGTTAGTTAGTGATTAGGGTTTCATTTCATTTACTTATTCTTTTATCTATTTATTTATTTATTTATTTTAGAATAGAAGAAAAGAGAATGGTGGCTTGTTTTGTTTGCTTGTTGAAGCTTCTTGATGCTTTGAACAAGTCCACCATTCTTGTCTCTTCTCTAACCCTAACCACTTATCTAACCTTAGTTAAATCTCTACACTAAACCATGGTTGATGACATGATAAGTACTCATTTTTATTTTCTTTTTGAATAACTTATCATATATCTTCTTCTTCTTCTTCATCTTCTTCTTCCATGAAGAAAAGCTTGCTACATTAATGGTAAGTGATGAAAACAAGTGAGAAATCCAATTCTAAAGTGAACCCACTTCCTATTTCTTCATCCTCTACCTCTTGCAAAGTAGTATAGGGTGTTTTCTTCACAAGTTTCATGACTTGGTGAAGTGGGAGCTTGATCTAGTGATGCCTCGACGTAGATCATCTTCGGCATCGAAGCCGACGACCAAGCCCACCCATTTCTTCGATGAAGCCGATGCTAGAGTCCGGAATCCGATTTGGACAGCGGAGGGACATCATCGCGGAGCTTAGGAATTGGTGGACCGGATCTACAAAGGTTGTAGCCCCTTTCATCTTAGATAAATTCTTTTATTTGCATTGCATCGCCTTGTTTTCTAGTTAACGATCCGTATTAGGGTTTGTAGGCACAAGGAAAAATTTGAATTAGCCATGTTTGATGCCTTGTGAGACTTCATTAGTGTGCCTAGGAACCCTACAGTGGTATCAGAGCCTAGCTAGAGCCTTAGGCGATGCGTAGACGGATTTAGAAGTCCGATCGACCCGAAACCCCGACTTTAAACCGCTCTCTGTACATTTTTCAAAACTGTTGAATTTTGTGAATTAAAAATATGCAGAAAAGTAACCAGGAAAAACTAAGAATTACTTTGAAGTTTGGGCCCCTAATTCCATAATTCGACCGCGGAACCGCGGCCAAACCAGGGGTTTGGCGGCGCTTCCGCGGCCCAAATTTGGACTTAGTTCCTCAAATTTCATATATTTATTCTTAGGTCATTTCTTGGTAATTTTTTATGTGAATTTTTTAATTCCACTCAAGTGTTGAGTTTTCTACGGTTTTATTGGGGATTCGTTAATTTGATCGGATAATTTGACTTCGTTTATATTTTTCCGGATATTTTAGAAACTGTTAAAAAGTTCGACCAGATATAAATACCCACTTTTTCCCCTGCCGGGAAATTTCCAAGTGTTGGATTTTTCCATGGTTTAAAGACGTTCTAAGTAGTGCAAGTAAAGCGATGGTCCCTCTAGAAGACAACAAACCTTAACTCGATTATGTGACCGTCTTGAACTGCCCTTTGAACCTTAGGGTTTGGGGCAGTACGGCGTACCACATGTGAGGCGTTGGCTTGACCCTTCTACGGCTGGACCGTTGGTACTGAGGCACGAAGTGAATGTTTTTAAACTTATTTCATGTGTTGATCTATTTCGGGAAAACTTGGGTGTTCGATTGTTCGATCGAAAAGTTTAGCATTTTCTATTTATCCGGAATGTGATACAATAATTGGAATTCACAAGTAGTTATGAGATAACTGAATGAATGTTATAAATCAAGCACTTTAGTCTCACTTGATCGGTTGCCACGGAATTTTGATGTGATCAAAAGTCCGTCGCAATCACGTAGCGTACGCGGATACTCACTGGGTAAACTTATTAGACAGCTACATCCCTTAACCCAGACCAAGTGACTGTAGGAGAACCCCATCGCCGAAAGCATCCGTTCGGGTGCTTGCGGTAGCGGTGTTCCGCCTTGGTGCACTTCGTCGACGGTATCGGGGGTGCGGCCGTCTACTGAAGTTTGCGACGAGCATTCGATCAGTATGTCGGGAATCTTGTTGAATTGCCCGACTCTATATTGAAAAGAGTTTTCGATAATGAGACTAAAATGCGGGGTTTATAATTGTTAGGCATGCGATGTCTAAGGAATTCATTTGATTAGGCATGCGATGTCTATGTAGGTTGCGGATTCCAACTGTTGTAGTTTTACACTTTCTTTTCTGTGACCGTAAGTGTAATATGTGATATCGCCGGTTTCGTTGCTATATGTCAACGACAATTGGGATGCGCATATTTACTTACGTTGATGACATATGGTGTTATATTGGATCGTCGTGTTTGAATAGCCGGGGGTTTTTATGTGAGATGAGTGTTTTTTCATTTTCATTCATGTAAAATCTTGTATGTAATATTCTTTTATTGGGGCACTTCCAGGTTGTGGATGTTGTCACCATTTGTATATTATTTACTTTTCTGCACTAGGATAGACCCAAGGAGGAGGGCATAAGTAACCGGGTTCTAGGGTCCAGTGGGAGACCAACCGAGGAGTCGAGTCCGGGTCTCCTAACTCTAGAATTGGTAGGGTTACTTGCCGCTCTCGTAGGGGTCTATGGGTGTGGGATTGGCTATTCATCACGACCGTGGAATCCGTGTTTTATACTGGCTCGTATTGAAAACACGGACGTCCTAGTATATCCAATATTTCATATGTATTTTCTGCTGTGATTTATCTGTGATGTGATCATGTGATGTTCTGTGACAGATATTGTATATAGTATATATGATATATTATATAGACGTTGCTTATGTTTTACACCCGCGCTAGCCCTGCCTCGTTCTGGCGTTAGTTACCTAACCTAACGGTGCAGACGGGACATCGAGGCGAATGCGGATGGCATAAGCGTACGTTATATTTATCTGTGATGATTAGGTGGACTTAAATGATGGGATATTCATTAATGAGATTAAT
The DNA here is from genome assembly GCA_030015575.1 of Agapanthus africanus. NCBI lineage: Eukaryota > Viridiplantae > Streptophyta > Magnoliopsida > Asparagales > Amaryllidaceae > Agapanthus > Agapanthus africanus. The sequence goes on from CM057340.1 coordinate 207,086,126, forward strand.
GAAAGAAAATAAACCTAAAAGATGTTGTGGAATCGAATTTCAAAATAAAACAGGTAGCTACAGTTCTTGCTTTGCATCGCGGTGTTCATTATAGAACATCCTGCACCTTATTCGATGAGGAAAGGACCGAGATCCCTTCACCGGGAGTGACTCCTTTAGCAATAACTGGCAGATGCTACAACCCTCGGTTTGTCTTTTGATCGCTTCTATAGTTTCTGCTTTGCACAGTGATATATATGATATATCCCGCACCTCATTCGACGAGGAAAGGGCCGACGATCCCCTCACCGGGAGTGACTCCTTTAGCAAAACTAGAAAAGCCTCAAAAACATTCCATTTAAAAACCATTTGATTCCACAACGAGATCAAGTTCAAAGCGTTAAAGGTTTTCTTAAAAACCATTCGCAACCCTCCGTCATTTTAGGAAGTAGAGTACTTAGTATTCGTGCTACGTTTGTCGACCATAGCCGAGGCGTAGTGTGCGGTAGCTAAGTGATGTCTTCCTACACAGCATATGATGCGATTAGTTAGGACAGTCATGTGGCTTTGTTGACCTTAGCCAAGGGTCATATGGGTGGGTCTAATTAATCACGAAATGACGGGTAGAACTTGACTAGTACCTATGATTTGTTGACCTTAGCCAAGGTCATAGGTGCTAGGGGTAAAAACCATTATCGGGAGTTTCAAGTGTTGAAATTTGCAATGAGATTGCATACCTTCTATGTGATAGTTGGATCCCGATACCCACTGCGAGTAATTGTTACTCCTGGGAGAGTTTTGCACTTTGCAATTAGCCGATCAAGTAGGTGTCTAGAAAGGTGTCAACGGGGTTACGCCTCTGGGAAAACGAGGTTTACTGTAATACGTCCGTGCGAAAGCACGGGGAACCTCCCTCAAAGTACCGACACTGGCCTGGCTGAAAGATTGGTGAACTTGTAGAGTGTAATTAATCCCGGCTAGTCTTTCCTTTTAGGGTTTGAAGGAAGATTTGATAAAAACAGAGGGAGCCATCCTGATTAGATAAAATATATAACCAATCTGATCTTGCAAGAGCGCACGCAGAGTGTTTTCTTCTCTCTCTCTCCAGGTAACGACCATATCACGCCTTAATCAAGATAATAATATGGATGTATTAACCGAACCCGCTTGTTATACTGAGCTGGGGAACGTTGGTCCCGCTCCAACTTATAATTGTTATAAGAAAGAGCAGGAAATAGGGGAATACCAGAATTCCTATGCCGCCCAAACTAAGAAAGTGCATATGATGCATCTTCTTCGGGTGTGTTAGTTACACAGAACTGTTTCTCAGTATCCTCTGAATCCTGGGTATTTGATACCGGATCAGGATCCCAGATATGTAATCTGTTACATAGGGCTACAAAAAGGGTAGAAAAACTGAGAACGGGTGATAAGTTTCTTTAGACAGAAAACGGGACAAGTGTTGCAGCCAAGTCTGTTGGTCACTGTCACCCTGTATTACCGATACATTGATTCTGAACAAATACTATTAGATACCGAACCTGATATACAAAATCATATCAGTCTCTTTATTAGTAAAGAAATGATAAAATTTTGTACTGATGGATAATGCTCTGAACATTTCCTATATCAAAAGTTGATCAGTTCAGGCACGTTATCTAAAAGCATTGACGTTCTAAATCAAACTACAGTTCTTAGTATACAGAACACACACAAGAGGAAGAGTTCAGAAATGAACGATTCTTTCTTGAGGTATTGTAGACTAGGTCATATCAATGCGACCCGACTAGCTTAAGTTACATAGTAGATGCATATTTAAATCGGTTTGAATTTACACCTTATGAAACTTGCGAGTCATGTCACAAAGATATAATGACCTCAGCCCTGTTTATTGGAAACAGAGAAAGAGTTAGTAAACTCTTGGGACTAATACATGATGATGTATGTAAAGTCTCCTGTCTACAAATGCCAGGACCGGTTCTTTATACTTCATTACGTTCTCTGTTGATCTCTCAAGATTCTGACATATGTTCCTGTTGAAACACAAGTCCGAACCTTTTGAGATATTCACAGAATATAAGTTAGAAGTAGAGAACCAATAACCGGGTATAAGTATTATGTCCTATGATAAGATCAGGGAGGAGAATACTTGTGCATGGAATTCCTGGACTATTCTAAAGGAGAATGAGATTCTCTCTCAGCATTACTCCTCCGTATACACCATAACACGATGGTATATCGGGGCGGAGCAATCACACCCTATATGATATGGCGCGCTCTATGATGAGTACTACTGAGTCTCCTATTTCCTTTTAGGGAGTTATGCACTTATGAAGTTGCATACCTATTGAATAGGGTTCGAATCAAATCAGTGCCTACCACTCCATATAAGATATGGTGTGGGAAGAGCCTATCTCTTAAGTAAGTTAAGATCTGGGGTTGTATGGCCTATGTCTAAATGCAGAATCCGGACAAGCTCGAGGCAAGGTCAGTTATGTAGAACTGGAAATGTTCCAGCTATACAAACTGCAGCTGATGATTTGACAGAACCAAAGGATTCAATAGTTCCCGACAAACCTCAGCCTCTCCGTCGATCTAGCAGGGTTCCTCACCTGCTTGAGAGATACTTCGGTTTCTCGATGACAGTGGGAGCAAGGATTGCATCATGAGATGATGACCCAACTAGTTTCGAGCAGGCCATCAAGAGTAGGGACTCTGTAAGAATGGCTGGATGCTTAGCGATCTGAGATGGAATCTATATACACCAACAAAGTATGGACTTTGGTTGCAATATCTGAAGGGTTAAATCCCCATCAGGAGCAAATATATCTTGAGAAGATTACTTGGTGTAGATGGAAAAGTTGAGACTTTCAAAGCTAGACTTGTTAAAGGTTTTAATCATCAACCAGGTGTGGATAATGATGAAACCTTTTCTAAGGACTATGCTTAACTCCATTTAGATCCTACTTGCCATTGCTACATACCATGACTGCGATATCTGGTGGTTGAGTGCCATGACTACTTTTCTAAATATTGATTTAGAAGAGAGAGTCTATAAGAACACAGCCAGAGGGCTTCGTAAACAGTGGGAGCAGCGGAAACGTGTGCAAGTTGCTTTATATAATGAAGCAGGCATCGCGGAGTTGGAACATCTGTTTTGATGAGTTAGTCAAACAGTTTGACATCATCAAAATGGTAGATGAACCAAGTATATACAAAAAGGGTAGTAGGGAGTATGGTGACGATCCTCGTAGAGTACGTGGATGACATACTCTTGATATGAATGGGATTTCCTACATTACGCTCGGTCAATCTCCGCTTATCACAAGGATTCTGCAAAAGGATCAAAGTGATACCTCCTAAATCCCGAGTTTTCATCTATGAGATAGATGTAATTGGATGCTAGGATTCTCACTAGATGTAGTGGGATGGTATCAATCGATCCTGGGGAGAATCACTGGAAGAGTTCCAGGGTAATAAAGACGACTGAATGTCAGTCACGGGCATTGTCTTTACCCTCAGTAAAGGGATGGTATGTTGGAAGAGTTCCAAGCTAGATACCGTTGCAAACTAGACGATAAAGGCTGGTAACATTGCTTTTTAACATACTACCAAAGAGGCAGTTTGGGTGTATATTGGTTCATAAGATGAACTAGGTTCCTGCCATTGTATGACAATGGAAGTGTGGCTTCGGCCCTGGAACCCTGGTCCCATCAGTGACCCAGACAAATTCTGAGGCAGCATCACCTGATCATGGAGATAGTTGATCTCCAGGTGGATCGAGGTTAGGAGAGTAGACTCAGAGGACAACACGGCGGATCCACTCACGAAGGCATTTTCCCAAAGAGAGACTTTTAGGGGATGGTTGAGTATTAGATACTACAACCACTGCTACAGATGGCCCTAGTGCAAGTGGGAGATTGTTAGTTATATATATACCCTAGAGGCCATTACTGTTGTAAGTGCACGGCGGCGCCCCGGCCGTCAATCCGACGGCCAAATGCGGAAACGGTGATAAATTTTAATTTTGCGAACTTTGCAAACCGGCACCACCGCGCACTAAACCCCGGATCGGGCCATTAAACTTGATCTAGCTAACTACAAGACGGGTTAGAGATATACCGAGTGATCCGAGTCCTCCGGTCTTCTCGTCGTCGTCCCGATCTCCCGCGGATCCTCCGGTCGCCATATCCTTGCCGGAAGGGCACCACATCGCCTGCATCTTTTACGGGCTCCCGCCTCTATACCGAGGCAACTCGGGCATGAAGCTGGCAAGTCGACATGCCCAAGGTTTGCTGTAGAATGTGTAGAGTCTATGTCTCATTGGGGTTTTGTTGCCTTTGAAGATGATGGAGGAATCAAGATAAGAAAAATGGTGCTTGCATTTTTCTAGCATGAAAATGAGATGAATAATGAACGCCACACTCAAATGAAACACTCTCATTTTCTCTCATCTAATGTGGCCTGCCAATGTCAAGAGAATGGTGGTGGAAAAATGAAATCAACCATACTAAAACCATGAAGGAGAGTGAGTGTAGTAAAAGTAGAAAGGTGACCATAAGCAAAACATCAACCATGCTTAAGCACATCAAACCCATACCCCCTCAAATCATCATTAATGCAAGTGATGGAGCAAAAGATAATGATGCTATCATAATAAATCCTTTTGCAATAAACCCCTCCACAATATGTTATTTGCGAACTTGCAAATAACCCCCTCCATCGAAAAAGTCCGGCCGGGAAAGAACAAAGGAAAACCGGCCGGAACGGAATGCAAACTGGCAACTCCAGAAAACTGGTCCCGTAATAAATTACAGGAAAACCCCGATACTGTGCATACACACCCGCATCTGTATTCCGTCCGGATACAAATGCAAAGAGACAAAATCTACACTGTACTAAACTAGGATCCGGCTTAAACCAAAGCCGGCTAGTAATATCCGTTCGATCCCGATCCGTGCAATACCGCACGTATCCGATCGAACCTTGCCATGTAACTATACGGCCTCTAGTACAAACCGTCCGATCCTGATCCGTGCAATACCGCACGTATCTGATCGGACCCTGCCATATCTCCATATGACCTCTGCAGCGTTTCGCCCGAAAGCTGAGTAACTGAATGTGTGGTGGACTCTAAAGACTCGTCAATACTATGGCTGTGGATTTAACCACTAGCACGTCAGAGGTATAAGCCAATACGTAACGGGCCACCAGCTATTGACCAAAAGGGACGTCGATGAGTGAACTCATCCTGACACCCTACTGAGCCTGTCAGTGACAATATCCGTACAGTCCGGTCCGTTCGTCTATGAGCATCGCATGTCGGGCCTAGGGGGTGGGTAAAAGTCAGACCCCCAAAAGCGGTACAAGTCGTGTCGGAGTGTAGCCTGTTGGAGATAGTGCCCTCATAGTCAATTATTGGATCGCAGGTACGTGATTGCAATGATTGCGGAGGACCTATCCCGGTAGGACAGTCTTACTCGAGATGATAGTATACTATCTGGTTTGCCTTTATCAGTCGTGTACATGTTCAGGTGACTGATTGCATGTTACACTTTGATAGAGCCCTTAGGATCTTGCTTTACTACCAACTGTGTGATGGCGATCATATACGTGAGAGTTGGGTAGTTTAGATGCATATCCTTAATTGTGGTCCCTAGTCGTGGGAGTTTCGAGACAGGGCATCGATACTCCGGAGTAGACTAGTGTATACAGTCGAGACCCCGACGAGGGGCGGTGGCCGGTCTCACAAGCCACTGGTGTCAGTTGGATCACCTAAGATGTATACAGGTGCTCATTGGGTTATGAGTACACCGGACAGGACTCGCCGGGAATCTGCTAGTTAGTACTATACCTATCGTCAGATAGCAGTTCCCTGGTGACATGTGTACAGGTTAGTTCATCGACCTGAGGTCGTCATTTGTCTCGTGTGAGTTCCCACTGTGCTTTGATTTCTACCCTACCACGGCTTAAAGGAGTCGTGCAAACAGGTAGCTTTTGGGTACAGTCCCGAGCCATATGGAGGCACGTGAGCGGATCGGCAGAGGATTCGTCTCTCCCGGTATTGGGGGCGAGATCGTGCTGTGTCTAGGAGAGCCATTACACATAGCCCACGGCCGTGGCAGGAGATTTACTGGTAGGTACTCCTGTAGTATCTCAGGGTGTTATTGGGCTTCACTCCGACACGACTTATACTGCTTCTGGGGGTCTGACGTTACTAGCCCCCTAGGTGGATATGCGATACTCATTGACGAACGGACCGGACTGTATATACATTGTCACTGTTAGGCTCAGTAGGGTTTTCTGGATGAGTTCATTCATCGGCCACCCTTGAGTTTGCTCATCAGTCTCCCTTGAGGTCAGTCCGTGGGCAACCGTTACGCATAGCTAGTGCAGCTGACGGTTTGTGGTTAAACCCACTGCCAGGGTACTGACGAGTCATTAGAGTCCCCCACAGACAGTTTCCCAAGTTCGGGCGAAACGTTGTAGAGGCCGTATGGTTTTATGGCAGGGTTCGGAAAATGCACGTGCGTTTACGCACGTGTCAGTTTTCGGGCAGATGATACTGGTCGGCTTTGGTTTAAGCCGGATCCGAGTATTATATTGAGTAGGTATAATATCTTTGTCTCAGTTGCATTTGTATTCGGTCGTAATACAAATACGGGTATATTTATACAGTTTCGGGGTTATCCTGAAAGTTGTTTCAGGATCACTTTTGGAAGTTGCCAGTTTCCTGTTTTCTATCAGCCGTCTTTTAACATTTGGTTAAAGGCGGATTTATATTTTCTTGGATGAGAGTGAGTCGTGCTTCTAGAAGGTTCTAGAAGGTTCTAGAATTTGTGACAAGGCAAAGTGACTCATGCTTTGATTTCATTACTTTCTTGTTTAGCTAAGGATATTTATTTTGTGTTCACACATGATATTTATCCTATGGTTACTCTCTTTCTCCTACGGTCACCTCCTCCTCTTCTATAAGATGGCCGGCCCTCTCTCTCCTCTCTCACTCTCTCACTTGTTGTTCCACTTGAAAAGATATGATAGTATTTGGGGTGCATGGAATTTTACAGTTTATTTCATTCCATCACCCAAGTCCCTCGGCAACTTCATTAACCGTCCGTCCACAGTTTTGGACGGAACGAGACAAAGTCATCTACTCATTCTCTACATCAATTCTTGGTCGTCTCTTTTAGCAAACTTGACGATCGAGTTGCCTCGAGTCAGAGGCGGGAGCCCGTTTAAAGAATCGGTGATGTGGTGTCACCTCGACGAGAATATCGGAGATCGACGAGATCGGAGCAGCCGCAACGGAGCGTGGGATGATGGTTAAAGAACGAAGGACTCGGATCGTTCGGTATAACCTTTCTACACTCTTTACAGTTTGTTAGTTTAGCAATAATGGCAGATCCGGGTTAAAGTATACGGTAGCGCCAGTTTAAAAGTTTTTATTCCGCATTTGGCGTCTGTAGACGGCCGGGGCGCTAGCGTAGACATACAGTGGTATCAGAGCCTAACCATTTTGCTATACTAACTTGTGCTAACGCGTTCAAAACATCGATCGAACCGAAAATCGAAAACGGCAAAATCCTTGCTCGACAGTTTCTGTTGATTTTAAATGGTCTCAAAATTTATTTCTGGATGTCTTAAAAATCTGAGCAGGCATTTCTAAGAGTCACGACAAAATTTGGGGTCGTGATCCCTCCAATACGCCGCGGAAGGGCGGCCAAACCCATGGTTTGGCCGCGCAACCGCGGCCATGTGGGGAGCACGTGCTCCCAAATTTGGTCAGTGGGTTCTTTGTTGGATTTTGGGGTTTTTGGTAAATATCATTTTGGCCCAGGTTTTGTTACTGTTCACCAGTAAGCAGTGGGGCCCAATATTTGATATTTGGTCGATCGAAATTTAAACACGTTAGTTTACAGTGCTTACATTATATCTTTGACCGGGAATGTCATTTGATCGGTAAACCGCGTTTGATTGCTATAGTTCTTTTAGACGGGTTTGCGAACGTGACATTCGCGTTGATGTTCTGTGTTGTGCTGTATTGTTGCGGATTTGTCGTGGTGGATAGCAGTGTGCAATGGTAGTACAGTTTGAGTTTATTTGTACATTTGATATTGCGGGGCGAGCGTCCAACTTGTGGACTGCCGTCACTGCCTGTTGTATAATATTCTTTTTAGGGCACGACCAGGTTGCGGTCGATGTACCTTTTGTACTATTTTTCATTACTGTGCTAGGTTTTACCCCGCGACGGAGTGCACGGATAGCCGGGTTCTGGAGGGCAACGGGTCCGCATCTCATGGCTTTGAGAGGCAGAGGGGCCCCACTCTAAAATTGGCAGACTATTCGCCGCACTCGTAGGGGGTACAGGTTGACCCAAGGAGGGGTGCCCAAGATTACCGGATTCCGTGAAGTGCCGGGTGTTCCATTCACTATGCTGTGAGGACTACCTCGCTTCAGGTTTTGGCGGGTAACTTGCCGCACCCATAGGGGTCTAGGTTTCATTGCACAGCCTATCCACACGACAGGGGAACGTCGAGTTTCAGCAGCGGCTCTGTGAAACTCGGGGATCCCAGATTATCTGTATTGTTATGTGATGCTTATTACTTTTCTGTAATGCTGCATATTATCACGCCTGGAGCGATTATATATATTGGTTTATATACTATTAGATGTTGTATATGTTTTACACCCGCGCTAGTCCAGTCCCCGCTCTGTCGTTAGTTAAGTAACCTAACGGGTGATGACGGGACCCAGTGACGAATGCGGATGGCATATACGTACATTTTATTTTCGTTCTTTTCTGGTGTGATTGATTGATGGGACTGCGTTGATTCTGATCAATGCAAAGTAAAAACAAACCTGTTTTAGTTGTTGGAACAATTTTAAAAAGTGTTATTGCAAAGACGTTTCCTTTTGTTTTGCAAAGAGATATTCAGTGGAATATCCTGCACCTCATTCGACGGGGCAAGGGCCGATATCCCTTCACCGGGACTGACCCCTTGGGCAGAAGTTTGCGTCAGGGTAATAACTTCACTATAGTCGATTACATGTTGCTTTGCATAGCGGTATTCAGTGGAATATCCTGCACCTCATTCCACGAGGAAAGAGCCGAGATCCCTTCACCGGGAGTAACCTCTTTAGCAAAAGGTTATCGCCACTATATTTTAAAAAGCTATCAGGTTCCTTCAGCGATATCAAGTTCACTACGCTAAAGGTTTTTTCGCCAAAAACCAGTCGTAGCCCTCCGTCATTTCATATGAATGGTCAGTAGTATTCAAGCTATGTTGGTCTGGCCCTTAGCCAGGACATAGTGTTTGGTAGCTGCTGGGGTATTCACATGTTGCATAGATAGATGCGTTGGTTTGGGACAGTCGTACAGCCTTGTTGGCCCTTAGTCAAGGGCGAGTACGGGTGGGTTCAAATTAACAAGATAATGATGGGAAGAACTTGACATGTGACTTATGGTGGGCTGGCCCTTAGTCACGATCATAAGAGCATGGGGCAAAAATCATATCGGGAGTTTCTAAAGAAACTGAAACTTGCCAAGTATGCGCATACCTTCTGGAGTGTGATAACGCGAGTGGATTCCGTCACGTTATCATGCGATGAGAGTTGGATCCCGATTCCCACTGATGAGTTGGTTTACTCTTCGGGTGATCCCGATTGATTCTTCTTTAGGTTTGGAGGAGAATTTGACAGGACAGTGGGAGGTTTCCGGATTAGATAAAGTTATGACCATTCTGATCTAGGATAGAGTGCACGCAGAGTGTTTCTTTTCTCTCTCTCTCTCTTTGGCAGCGACCTTTGACCGACCCTAGACTATGACTCAGTGACCAGGTTGACCGAACCTTCTTAAAATACTGGCTTTTGGATTGTCTATGTTGCATAAGTCATTGCCACTCCTTCTTCTACCCTTTGCATTTCTCAGAACACCCGTATTACTACAGATATCCACTTCCATTGGATAGATCCATCGTATGGTTATATACGAACTCGAAGGGACTTCTTCGAGGATGGGTCCAGGTTCAGGAGAAATAGAATTGGTTTATTCAGTTGTCTTTTATTATCACCTTCTCTCAGGTTGCGAGAGCTCCTTGGTTTAGGAGAGTACACCTATTACGCTTATTGGATAGTCTTATTCCAAACCATAGGCAGGTGCCGAAAGGTAGGAAATGAAGAAAACCAATTAGCCTAAGTAGGGTGTGCAGAAGGCAATATGTAAAGACAAAATGAAGGGATTAGAAAGAGGGCAAAGTAAATTGCGACTGATATCATTCACGACCAAACCGCGTACTTCATCGCCACTCCTATTTCACCTTTAAAGGAATAAGGTATTATTCAGTTGTCTTTTATCATCACCTTCTCTCGAGATGCGAGTACTCCTTGGTTTAGGAGGGTACACCTATTATGCTTACTGGATAGTCTTCTTCCAAACCATAGGCTGGTGCCGAACGGTAGGGAAGGAAGAAAACCATTTAGCCTAACGATGGTGTACAGAAGGTAACGACTAAAGACAAGTAAAGGGATTTGGAGAGATGGCAATAAAATATACGGTTGAAGTCATGAATTGGATTATGGAAGAGGCATTGCTATGAATACCAGGATACCCCTACAAAATATTTTCATGTTTCAGTGCATTGTTAAGGAAAACTGTTTTCCCGATTAGACACTTACTCCAAGGGTATGTATTTACCAGGTTTCATTATCATATCTGTATGGTTTTACAGATGATGAGTGGGAGTAAGATATTGGGAATTTGGTGATCATCCTCATTATATCGGAATTCGTTGTAATTGGTGATATTTGAGGAAATCGCCAGGGTACAGTTTTCAACCTACGACGCACAGGTTTTGAGTTGTTCAACTCAGCGGACTTATACAGAGTATTGTATGTTGTCCAAGTGTCCATCAGGACAAAGGGGTAGGTCCTCGTACTATGTTCTGTTTACTTATAACTTCTCTAGTATTTAAACAAGTGTTTCGTAGAAATACAATGTCTAAGTTTTGAGAAGTTGTGGGTATAAGAATACAGTAGAGAACCAGGTATCACAAGTATCGGGATTCTTCAAAGAGATCGAAGATGTAGATTCTTGTGATTGGTATTCAGATGATAGTGGTGGTTTTGAGAAACGTATTTCTCTTTCAGGTTACTCATAATTGGATGGATTCCTAAGTTGAGTAATGCTGATTGGCCTCTTTCCATTAAGGTGATATGCACTGGAGACAGCTGCATGATTTGAATATGGTTCCAATTAAATAAGTGCCAAAGTTTCTGTATTGGATATAGAATGGATCGTACCTTAAAAGAAATTAAGGAACGGGGAGTTGTCCAGCTTATGCTTAAAACCAGACACTGGATAACTCAGGGCACGTTTCTGTAATGGCTGTTTGTGGGTTGACCCTGACTAAGACGAGGGTTGATATTCTACCATATGGAAGATCAATAGTGATATTGTTCTTGACTCGCCACAGTTTTAGTAAAATGGATTTTTTCAGAAAACAGTAGTGGGAGTATGGTAGAACTGGAAGTGATTCCAGAACCGCGAACGATTACAGAAAATTTAATAGGACCTATATAATCAATCAGGTTTGACATTCCAAATAGCCACTCCGCAGAGATGGTGGGTAACCTCAGACACCCGAGAGGTACTCCGGTAGCCTCAAGGACGGTGACAGGGAGGTTCTTATCTACCCTGACTTGACACTACTGTTGTTCCAGGATATGAGACCCGGTAGGAGGGTTGTCGTAGTCAGTGGGAGCAGCGGAAGTATAGTGGGCAAGTAGCTTATGTCTATTTATAGACTTGAGCAGTTATAGCGGAGATAGATCGTCTAATTTTGATGTGACAGTCATGGGTTTGACTTCAATCAGAATAGGGGATGGATCAGTTAAGAAGGTAGTAGGGTGTGATGTCATGGTATCTGGATGACATACACAGAGTAGGAAGTAAAATTCCTATACTACGATCGGTTGTACTGTGATCGTCACACAGTTGTTTCTCCAGACAGGACATGGATATAATATTAGACATTTTGGTTTCTGGATCTATGGTTTTAGATCTGGATTTGGGTAGTTTCCCAATGTGGGTACTTTGACAGATATTCTAATGGGTTTTAGAATAGTTGACTCCTAGCATGGTAGCGTACCTGCAGGTGATGGAGTCACCCTCTCTAAAGGTGTCGTATAGACTAAAGAGGAGAGGGATGTGCATGATTGGCAGATCACTTGCTTAGGCAATTGAGTCAATCATGAGATGTCAAGTACCACACCAAATGTTGGTTTTGCACTAGATGCAATAAGTTTGTATTAATCCAATCCTGGAGAAACATAAGGAAGCAGTTTTTAGAACATTAGTACATGTTCTACGGATTTGATAACAGCAGCCTCTTTCGGGAGACGGTTATCATTCCAGGCTTCAAAGGTGACATGAATGACAGAATGATTGTCAGAGTTTTAGTTTTCCCTCTGACGAGGGACAGTATTATGGACAGGTGGTTCCAGAGGATACTGTGGGTGGCTTGGTGCCGGATACTGATTAGGTTCAGTGATCCATACAGTCTAAGAAGTTTGGATATGGAGTTCATTTATGAACTAAGGTCCCATCAGATATCCAGACATATTCTAAGACAGGTACTACTCAATTCGGGAGATGGTTTTCTCCGCGAACTTGAGATTAAGAGAGATATAGAAAAATACTTCTAGGCGGATCCACTCACTGAGGCTATTTCTCGAACAAAATAGTTTTTACAAACGGGCTTTGTGAAACTGATTAGTAGAGGAGTTGGATGTTCGGTTTCACACGGGCTGTGAGTAGTCGACGTTGCAATAATTAGCCTTGAGTACAAGTGGGAGATTGTTGGAGATAGTGCCCTCATAGTCAATTATTGGATCGCAGGTACGTGATTGCAATGATTGCGGAGGACCTATCCCGGTTGGACAGTCTTACTCGAGATGATAGTATACTATCTGGTTTGCCTTTATCAGTCGTGTACATGTTCAGGTGACTGATTGCATGTTACACTTTGATAGAGCCCTTAGGATCTTGCTTTACTACCAACTGTGTGATGGCGATCATATACGTGAGAGTTGGGTAGTTTAGATGCATATCCTTAATTGTGGTCCCTAGTCGTGGGAGTTTCGAGACAGGGCATCGATACTCCGGAGTAGACTAGTGTATACAGTCGAGACCCCGACGAGGGGCGGTGGCCGGTCTCACAAGCCACTGGTGTCAGTTGGATCACCTAAGATGTATACAGGTGCTCATTGGGTTATGAGTACACCGAACAGGACTCGCCGGGAATCTGCTAGTTAGTACTATACCTATCGTCAGATAGCAGTTCCCTGGTGACATGTGTACAGGTTAGTTCATCGACCTGAGGTCGTCATTTGTCTCGTGTGAGTTCCCACTGTGCTTTGATTTCTACCCTACCACGGCTCAAAGGAGTCGTGCAAACAGGTAGCTTTTGGGTACAGTCCCGAGCCATATGGAGGCACGTGAGCGGATCGGCAGGGGATTCGTCTCTCCCGGTATTGGGGGCGAGATCGTGCTGTGTCTAGGAGAGCCATTACACATAGCCCACGGCCGTGGCAGGAGATTTACTGGTAGGTACTCCTGTAGTATCTCAGGGTGTTATTGGGCTTCACTCCGACACGACTTATACTGCTTCTGGGGGTCTGACGTTACTAGCCCCCTAGGCGGATATGCGATACTCATTGACGAACGGACCGGACTGTATATACATTGTCACTGTTAGGCTCAGTAGGGTTTTCTGGATGAGTTCATTCATCGGCCACCCTTGAGTTTGCTCATCAGTCTCCCTTGAGGTCAGTCCGTGGGCAACCGTTACGCATAGCTAGTGCAGCTGACGGTTTGTGGTTAAACCCACTGCCAGGGTACTGACGAGTCATTAGAGTCCCCCACAGACAGTTTCCCAAGTTCGGGCGAAACGTTGTAGAGGCCGTATGGTTTTATGGCAGGGTTCGGAAAATGCACGTGCGTTTACGCACGTGTCAGTTTTCGGGCAGATGATACTGGTCGGCTTTGGTTTAAGCCGGATCCGAGTATTATATTGAGTAGGTATAATATCTTTGTCTCAGTTGCATTTGTATTCGGTCGTAATACAAATGCGGGTATATTTATACAGTTTCGGGGTTATCCTGAAAGTTGTTTCAGGATCACTTTTGGAAGTTGCCAGTTTCCTGTTTTCTATCAGCCGTCTTTTAACATTTGGTTAAAGGCGGATTTATATTTTCTTGGATGAGAGTGAGTCGTGCTTCTAGAAGGTTCTAGAAGGTTCTAGAATTTGTGACAAGGCAAAGTGACTCATGCTTTGATTTCATTACTTTCTTGTTTAGCTAAGGATATTTATTTTGTGTTCACACATGATATTTATCCTATGGTTACTCTCTTTCTCCTACGGTCACCTCCTCCTCTTCTATAAGATGGCTGGCCCTCTCTCTCCTCTCTCACTCTCTCACTTGTTGTTCCACTTGAAAAGATATGATAGTATTTGGGGTGCATGGAATTTTACAGTTTATTTCATTCCATCACCCAAGTCCCTCGGCAACTTCATTAACCGTCCGTCCACAGTTTTGGACGGAACGAGACAAAGTCATCTAATCATTCTCTACATCAATTCTTGGTCGTCTCTTTTAGAAAACTTGACGATCGAGTTGCCTCGAGTCAGAGGCGGGAGCCCGTTTAAAGAATCGGTGATGTGGTGTCACCTCGACGAGAATATCGGAGATCAACGAGATCGGAGCAGCCGCAACGGAGCGTGGGATGATGGTTAAAGAACGAAGGACTCGGATCATTCGGTATAACCTTTCTACACTCTTTACAGTTTGTTAGTTTAACAATAATGGCAGATCCGGGTTAAAGTATACGGTAGCGCCAGTTTAAAAGTTTTTATTCCGCATTTGGCGTCTGTAGACGGCCAGGGCGCTAGCGTAGACTTACATAGCCCAGAACACCCTGAGATACTACTGGAATACCTACCAGTAAATCTCCTGCCTTGGCCAAGGACTTCGTGTAA
Source organism: Agapanthus africanus (assembly GCA_030015575.1). NCBI lineage: Eukaryota > Viridiplantae > Streptophyta > Magnoliopsida > Asparagales > Amaryllidaceae > Agapanthus > Agapanthus africanus. The sequence goes on from CM057340.1 coordinate 207,101,140, forward strand.
TGGCTCTCCTAGACACAGCGCGACCTCACCCCCAATACCGGGAGAGACGAAACCCCCGAAGATCCGCTCACTGCCTCCATGTGGCTCGGGACTGTACCTAACTAAAACCTGTTTGCACGACTCCTTTGAGCCGTGGTAGGGTAGTAATCAAAGCACAGTGGGAACTCATACGAGACAAATGACGATCCCCAGGTCGATGAACTAACCTGTACACATGTCACCAGGGAACTGCTATCTGACGTCAGGTATAAGACCAACTAGCATGTTCCCGGCGAGTCCTGTCCGGTGTACTCATAACCCAATTGCAGGGTTCCTAGGCACTCTAGTGAGGTCTCCCAAGCCATCAACCATGGCAATTTCAAAAATTATAGTGCCTACAAACCCTAAAGTACGGATCGTTTGCTAGATATCTAGGCGAACAAGAACTAGTTAACAGTTAACTAAAGAGATACGGAAATTACAACCTTTGTAGATCCGGATATCCACCTCCACGGCTCCGCAACGAGGTCCTCTCCGCTGTCCAAATCGAATCTGGGCTCTAGGATCGGCTTCGTCGGAGAATGGGCAAGCTAGGTCGTCGATGTCCATGCCGAAGATGATCTACGTCGAAGCATCGATGAATCAAGCTCCACCTTCACCAAACCCTAAAATCTTGTGAAGGAAACACACTCTACTACTTGGCAAGAGGTAGAGGATGAAGAAATAGGAGGTGGGTTAACTTTAGAATTGGATTTCTCACTCTTTCCATCAATCCACCATTGATGGAGCTTGCTTTTCATGAAGAAGAAGAAGAGCAAGAAGAAGATCATTGTTATGATAAGTTAAAAGAATAATGAAAAGAAAAACAATTCTTATCATAACTTGAACCCTAGTTAAGTGTAGAGAAAAGACCATGGTTAATGGAATGGTTAGGGTTAAGGATAAGAACAAAATGGTCACTAGGTCAAAGTCTTCAAGAAGCTTCAATATGAAACAAAAATAGCCACCATTTTCTTCTTATTCCTTTTCTAATTATTTCCAAAATAAATAAATAGATAAATAAATAATAAAAGGAAATAAAACCCTAATCATATTAATAACCATGGTTTATTCTTAACTTACACTTAAACAATCATGTATCATCAAACATGATACTAGCAAATGCACAAAAGTATATCACATATACAACTTGCACATCCGAGCGAGAAAATCCATCTTAAGTAAACCGATACTAGTTAATGCAAAGTAATATATCAAATATATAATTATACATTAAATCATTAAATCAACACTTGATTCAATGATCCGGTCATGCGCACATAACCGACTGGTATCCAATATATCGGCTTATCGAATCAACGCTTGAATCGATAACTAGGTTATATCGCATACAACCATTCGATATATTTATCGCGAGAATAGAATACGGTATCACATACTCGTATTATTCTCGGTCCCGCACATATCTCATATGCGCTCCTATTTCGTTTCGCTTGAACCAGGAAACCTCTGTGTAGGACTCTAAAGACTCGTCAATACGCCGGCAGCGGATGATGATCATATCAAACATCCACAAGCCGCAAGAGGTCTGCTAAACGTAACGGCCACCCGGGTATTGAGCGATCTGAAGATCGACGAGCAAGCCCGCTCACACTCCAGTGAATCCGACCAGTAACACTACCGTACAGTCCGGTCTGATCGTCTGATATGTCGCATATCTCGCCTAGGGGTGGTAAACGTCAGACCCCAATAGCTCAATAAGTCGTGTCGATATGAGGCTCATAACGGGTCGAGAAACTACTGGTAACACTTACCAGCAATTCTCTGAGCAGCCCTGGCCAGGGACTTCCTGTTATAGCCGATCGAACACAGTGCAACATCAACCCCCATATACCGGGAGAGACGAATCCCCTCCTATCGCTCATTGCCTCCATGTGACTCGGGACTGTACCCAAAAACCACCGTTTTGCACGCCCTCTTGGACGTGGTAAGATGGAAATCAAAGCACAGTGGGAACCACACAAGACTCTATGACGATCTCGGGTCAACAGACTACTCTGTACCAGTGTCACCAGAGAACTGCCATCTGACGTGAGGTATAATACCATCTGGGAGTTCTCGGCGAGTCCGTCCAGTGTACCCAGTCTCTACTGAGCACCCGTATATCTCCTCTGATGTCAAACACCGATGGATATGGGATCATCCATCGCCCATCTGTATGGGTCGAGAAGGTACACGCTAGTCTACTCTGGTATATCGATGCCCCGTCTCGATACACCCATGACTAGGGACTTTGAAGGATGTACTTATGGACTACCATGTCCCCACTAGTATGATCCGCATCATAGTCCAGGTAGTCAAGTACAGATCCTAAGGGCTTTACCAACATGTAACAGAGAGACAATCAGTATACACGTTAAGGTAAAGTTCAACCAGATAGCATACTATCATGTCGAGCAAGAAAGTCCTCCCTATATATGTCCCAGCATCCACTACAATATACATCCTATGTATAGTAATGGCCTCTAGGGCATACATATAACTAACAATCTCCCACTTGCACTAGGGCCATCTGTAGCAGTGGTTTGAAGTATCTCATACTCAACCATCCCATAAAAGTCTCTCTCTGGGAACAGGCCTTTGTGAGTGGATCAGCTGAGTTGTCCTCTGAGTCTACTCTCCTTACCTCGATCTCCCTGGAGATCAACTATCTCCATGATCAAGTGATACTGCCTTAGAATATGTCTGGATCACTGATGGGACCGGCGTTCCTCGGCATAAGCCACAACTCCATTGTCTCACAATGGTAGGAACGTAGTTCATCTCATGAACCAATATACACCCAAACAGCTTCTAGGGTAGCATCTTAAGTAGCGATGTATCCAGCCTTTATCGTCTAGTATGTCACGGTATCTAGCTTGGAACTCTTCCAACATACCGTCCCTTTACTGAGGGTAAAGACAATGCCTGCGACTGACACTCAGTCGTCTTTATCACCCTGGAACCCTTCCAGTGATTCTCCCCAGGATCATGTGATACCAACTCACTTCGATAAGTGAGAATCCTAACATCCATTTAGATCTATCTCATAGATCCAAAATCCAGGAGTTAGTAGGTATCAATATGATCCTATATGGAGAATCATAGTGATAAGCGGAGATTGATCGAGCGTAGCATAGGAAACTCCTTTCTTATCAAGAGTATGTCATCCACGTACTCTACGAGGATCGTCACCATACTCCCTACTACCTTTTTGTATATACAAGGTTCATCTACCATTTTGATGATGTCAAACTCTTTGACTGCTTTATCAAAACAGACGTTCCAACTCCGCGATGCCTGCTTTATCCTATAAAGCATCTTGCACACGTTTCCGCTGCTCCCACTGTCTACGAAGCCCTCTGGCTGTGTACTTACAGACGCACTCTTCTAAATCATCATTTAGAAAAGCAGTCAAGACACCCAACCACCAGATATCATAATCATGGTATGTAGCCGTGGTAAGTAGGATCTGGATGGACTTAAGAATAGATCCTTGAAAAGGTTTCATCATGATCCACGCCTGGTCAATGAAGAAAACCTTTAACAAGTCTAGCTTTGAAAGTCTCAACTTTTCCATCTACACCAAGTAATCTTCTCAAGATATACTTGCTCCTGATGGGGATTTAACCCTTCAGATATAGCAGCCAAAGTCCATACTTTGCTGGTGTATAAGGATTCCATCTCAGATCGATAAGCATCCAGCCATTCTTACAGAGTCTTACTCTCGATGGCCAGCTCGAAGCTAGTTGGGTCATCATCTCATGATGCAATCCTCGCTCCCACTGTCATAGAGAAACCGAAGTATCTCTCAGGTGGGTGAGGAACCCTACTAGATCGGCGGAGAGGCTGAGGTTCGTTGGCATCTACTGAATCCCTTGGTTCTATCAAATCATGTGCTGTAATTTGTATAGCTGGAACATTTCCAGTTCTACATAACAGACCTTGCCTCGAGCTTGTCCGGATTTTGCTTTTAGACATAGGACGGACAATCCCCAAATCTTAACTAACTTAAGATATGGGTTCTTCCCATTCCATATCACATATGAAGCGGTAGGCAACTGATTTGATTGGAACCCTATTCAATAGGTATGCAGCTTCTCAAGTGCATAACACCCAAAAGGAAATAGGTAACTCAGTATTACTCATCATAGAGCACACCTTATCACATAGGGTGTAATTGCTCCACCCCGATATACCATCGTGCTATGGTGTATTCGGAGGAGTAATGCTGAGAGAGAATCTCATTCTCCTTTAGAAAAGTCCAGGATTTCCGTGCTCAAGTATTCTCCTCCTCGATCACATCAAAGGACATAATACTTATACCCTCATTTTGGTTCTCTACTTCTAATTTATATTCCGTGAATATCTCAAAAGGTTCGGACTTATGTTTCAACAGGAACATAGGTCTGAAACTCGAAAGAGATCATCAGAGAATGTAATGAAGTACAAAGAACCGGTCTTGGCATGTGTAGACAGGGGACCTACATACATCAACATGTATCATCCCAAGAGTTTACTAACTCTTTCTCTGTTTCCTATAAACAGAGCTGGTGTCATTATAACTTTGTGACATGACTGGCGAGTTTCACAAGATGTAAATTCAAACTGATTTAAATATACATCTATATGTAACTCTAGCTAGTCGGGTCACATTGATCTGACCTAGTCTACAATGCCTCAAGAAGGATTCGTTCATTTCTGAACTCTTCCTCTTGTGTATGTTCTGTATACTAAAGAACTGTAGTTTGATTTAGAACATCAATGCTTTTAGATAACGTGCCTGAACCGATCAACTTTTGATATAGGAAATGTTCAAAACATTATCCAACAATACAAAATTATATCGTTTCTTTACTAATAAAGAGACAGATATGATTTTGTATATCAGGTTCGGTATCTAATATCATTTGTTCAGAATCAATGTATTGTAATACAGGATGACAGTGACCGACAGACTTGGCTGCAACTCTTGCCCCGTTTTCTGCCTCATGAAACTTATCACCCGTTCTCAGTTCTCTACCTTTCTGTAGCCCTATGTAACAGATTACATATCTGGGATCCTGATCTGGTATCACATACCCAGGATGTAGAGGTTACAGAGAAACAGTTCTGTATAATGAACAAACCCGAAGATGATGCATCAGCATGCACTCTCTTCGTTTGGGCGGCACGGGAATTCTGGTATTCCCCAATTTCCTGCTCTGTCTTATAACAATTATAAGTTGGAGCGGGACCAACGTTCCCCAGCTCAGTATAACAAGCGGGTTCGGTCAATAATCCGTATTATTATCTTGATTAAGGCGTGATATGGTCGCTACCAGGAGAGAGAGAGAAGAAAACACTCAGCGTGCGCTCTGTCAAGAATAGATTGGTTATTATTTTATCTAATCAGGATGGCTCCCACTGCTTTTTATCAAATCTTCCTTCAAACCCTAAAAGGAAAACTAGCCGGGATTAATTACACACTACAAGTTCGCCAATCTTTCAGCCAGGCCAGTGTCGGTACTTTGAGGGAGGTCCCCCGTGCTTTCGCACGAACCTAATTAATGTAAACCTCGTTTTCCCAGAGGCGTAACCCCGTTGACACCTTTCTAGACACCTACTTGATCGGCTAATTGTAATGTATAAAACTCTCCCAGGAGTAACTCTTACTCGCAGCGGGTATCGGGATCCAACTATCTCATAGAAGGTATGCAATCTCATTGCAAATTTCAACACTTGAAATTCCCGATAATATTTTGCCCCTAGCTCGCTATGACCTTGACGGAGGCCAAACAACCCATAGTCCGCTAGTCAAGTTCAACCCGTCATTTCCTGATTGAATTAAACCCACCCGCACGACCCTTGACGGAGGCCAAACAACGCCGTACGAATACCCTAATCCAATCGCATCATATGCTAGCAGATAAGCACTAGTTAGCTACCGTACACTACGCCTTGACGGAGGCCAAACAACCGCAGCACGAATACTAACTAGTACGTATCTGAAATGACGGAGGGCTACGACAGGTTTTTCTGAAAACCTATTGCGTAATGAACTTGATATCGTTGTAGGATCGAATGAATTTTGAAATGGAGTGTTTTTGAGGCTTTTCTAGTTTTGCTAAAGGAGTCACTCCCGGTGAAGGGATCGTCGGTCCTTTCCTCGTCGAATGAGGTGCGGGATATATCATATATATCACTGTGCAAAGCAAAAACACTTAAAAGCAATCAAAAGACAAACCGAGGGTGTAGCATCTGCCAGTTATTGCTAAAGGAGTCACTCCCGGTGAAGGGATCTCGGTCCTTTCCTCATCGAATAAGGTGCAGGATATATCTCATATACCGCTGTGCAAAGCAAGAACTGTAGCTACCTGTTTTATTTTGAAATTCGATTCTACAACATCTTAGGTTTCTTTTAATTCATTAATCACATTAATGAAGTCCCATCATTTAAGTACCTAATCATCACAGATAGATATGACGTACACTTATGCCATCCGCATTCGCCTCGATGTCCCCTCGTGCACCGTTAGGTTAGGTAACTAACGACAGAGCAGGGCAGGGCTAGCGCGGGTGTAAAACATAAGTAACATCTATATAATATATCATATATACTATATACTATATCCATCACAGAAACATCACATGATCTCATCACAGATATCGCAGCAGAAGAATCATATGAAATATTGGATATACTAGGACGTCCGTGTTTTCAATACGAGCCAGTATAAAACACGGATTCCACGGTCGTGATGAATAGCGAAACCCACACCCCTAGACCCCTACGAGAGCGGCAAGCAACCCTACCAATTCTAGAGTTAGGAGACCCGGACTCGACTCCTCGAGTTGATCTCCCACTGGACTCCAGAACCCGGTTACTTGTGCCCTCCTCCTTGGGTCTATCCTAGTGCGGAAAAGTAAATAATATACAACAGGTGACAACTCCCGCAGCCTGGAAGCGCCCCAATAAAAGAATATTACATACAAGTTTTTACATGAATGAAAATGAAAAACACTCATCTCACATAAAAACCCCCGGCTATTCAAACACGACGATCCAATATAACATATCCAGCAACACATAACATCACATGTCATCAACGTAAGTAAATATGTCCATCCCAATTGTCGTTGACATATAGCAACGAAACCGGCGATATCACATATTACACTTACGGTCACAGAAAAGAAAGTATAAAACTACAACAGTTGGAATCCGCAATCTCCTCAGACATCGCATGCCTGACCAAATGAATTTCTTAGACATCGCATGCCTAACAATTATAAACCCCGCATTTTAGTCCCATCATCGAAAACACTTTTCAATATCAAGTCGGGCAATTCAACAAGATTCCCGACAGCCTGATCGAATGCTCGCCGCAAACTTCAGTAGACGGCCGCACCCCCGATACCGTCGACGAAGTGCACCAAGGCGGAACACCGCTACCGCGAGCACCCGAACGGATGCTTTCGGCGACGGGGTTCTCCTACAGTCACTTGGTCGGGGCTATGGAGTGAGGCTGTCTATTAAGTTTACCCGGCGAGTATCCGCGTACGCTACGTGATTGCGACGGACTTTTGATCACATCAAAATTCCGTGGCAACCGATCAAGTGAGACTAAATTGCTACGTTTATAACATTCATTCAGTTATCATATAACTTATTGTGAATTCCAATTGTTGTATCCCATTCCAGATAAACAGAAAATGTTAAACTTTTCGATCGAACAATCGAACACCCAAGTTTTCCCGATACTGATCAACACATGAAACAAGTATAACAACATTCCGTTCGTGCCTCAGTACCAACGGTCCAGCCGTAGAAGGGTCAAGCCAACGCCTCACATGTGGCACGCCGTACTGCCCCAAACCCGAAGGTTCAAAGGGCAGTTCAAGACGGTCACATAATCGAGTTAAGGTTTGTGTCTTCTAGAGGGACCATCGCGTTACTTGCACTACTTAGAACGTCGTTAAACTACGGAAAAATCCAACACTTGGAAATTTCCCGACAGGGGAAAAATCGGGTATTTATATCCGGTCGAACTTTTTAACATATTCTAAAATTTATCCGGAAAACACATGGACAGAATTAGACTTTCCGATCGAAACAATGATTCCCAAAACAACTCAGAACAACTCAACTCTTGAGTTCAGTTTAAATATTCCAGGAAAATTAGCATTGAATTTTACGAGTTACTGTGAAATTTGACACGTGTCGGCTTCTTATTGGCGGCCCTTCCGCCGCGCAAACCCCCTTTGTGCGGCTCTTCCGCCGCTCTTTTGTGGAATTAGGGTACCAAATTTCACAGTAATTCAAAAAAAAGCCTGCTTGTTTTTCTGGATATTTTTAATTGCCAAAAAGCAACAGTTTTGAAAAAAGTACAGAGAGCAATTTTGCAAAGGGATTTTGGTTCGATCGGGTTTCTAATTCCGTCCGGGGATCGCCTAAGGCTCTAGCTAGGCTCTGATACCACTGCAGGGTTCCTAGGCACTCTAGTGAGGTCTCCCAAGCCATCAACCATGGCAATTTCAAAAATTATAGTGCCTACAAACCCTAAAGTACGGATCGTTTGCTAGATATCTAGGCGAACAAGAACTAGTTAACAGTTAACTAAAGAGATACGGAAATTACAACCTTTGTAGATCCGGATATCCACCTCCACGGCTCCGCAACGAGGTCCTCTCCGCTGTCCAAATCGAATCTGGGCTCTAGGATCGGCTTCGTCGGAGAATGGGCAAGCTAGGTCGTCGATGTCCATGCCGAAGATGATCTACGTCGAAGCATCGATGAATCAAGCTCCACCTTCACCAAACCCTAAAATCTTGTGAAGGAAACACACTCTACTACTTGGCAAGAGGTAGAGGATGAAGAAATAGGAGGTGGGTTAACTTTAGAATTGGATTTCTCACTCTTTCCATCAATCCACCATTGATGGAGCTTGCTTTTCATGAAGAAGAAGAAGAGCAAGAAGAAGATCATTGTTATGATAAGTTAAAAGAATAATGAAAAGAAAAACAATTCTTATCATAACTTGAACCCTAGTTAAGTGTAGAGAAAAGACCATGGTTAATGGAATGGTTAGGGTTAAGGATAAGAACAAAATGGTCACTAGGTCAAAGTCTTCAAGAAGCTTCAATATGAAACAAAAATAGCCACCATTTTCTTCTTATTCCTTTTCTAATTATTTCCAAAATAAATAAATAGATAAATAAATAATAAAAGGAAATAAAACCCTAATCATATTAATAACCATGGTTTATTCTTAACTTACACTTAAACAATCATGTATCATCAAACATGATACTAGCAAATGCACAAAAGTATATCACATATACAACTTGCACATCCGAGCGAGAAAATCCATCTTAAGTAAACCGATACTAGTTAATGCAAAGTAATATATCAAATATATAATTATACATTAAATCATTAAATCAACACTTGATTCAATGATCCGGTCATGCGCACATAACCGACTGGTATCCAATATATCGGCTTATCGAATCAACGCTTGAATCGATAACTAGGTTATATCGCATACAACCATTCGATATATTTATCGCGAGAATAGAATACGGTATCACATACTCGTATTATTCTCGGTCCCGCACATATCTCATATGCGCTCCTATTTCGTTTCGCTTGAACCAGGAAACCTCTGTGTAGGACTCTAAAGACTCGTCAATACGCCGGCAGCGGATGATGATCATATCAAACATCCACAAGCCGCAAGAGGTCTGCTAAACGTAACGGCCACCCGGGTATTGAGCGATCTGAAGATCGACGAGCAAGCCCGCTCACACTCCAGTGAATCCGACCAGTAACACTACCGTACAGTCCGGTCTGATCGTCTGATATGTCGCATATCTCGCCTAGGGGTGGTAAACGTCAGACCCCAATAGCTCAATAAGTCGTGTCGATATGAGGCTCATAACGGGTCGAGAAACTACTGGTAACACTTACCAGCAATTCTCTGAGCAGCCCTGGCCAGGGACTTCCTGTTATAGCCGATCGAACACAGTGCAACATCAACCCCCATATACCGGGAGAGACGAATCCCCTCCTATCGCTCATTGCCTCCATGTGACTCGGGACTGTACCCAAAAACCACCGTTTTGCACGCCCTCTTGGACGTGGTAAGATGGAAATCAAAGCACAGTGGGAACCACACAAGACTCTATGACGATCTCGGGTCAACAGACTACTCTGTACCAGTGTCACCAGAGAACTGCCATCTGACGTGAGGTATAATACCATCTGGGAGTTCTCGGCGAGTCCGTCCAGTGTACCCAGTCTCTACTGAGCACCCGTATATCTCCTCTGATGTCAAACACCGATGGATATGGGATCATCCATCGCCCATCTGTATGGGTCGAGAAGGTACACGCTAGTCTACTCTGGTATATCGATGCCCCGTCTCGATACACCCATGACTAGGGACTTTGAAGGATGTACTTATGGACTACCATGTCCCCACTAGTATGATCCGCATCATAGTCCAGGTAGTCAAGTACAGATCCTAAGGGCTTTACCAACATGTAACAGAGAGACAATCAGTATACACGTTAAGGTAAAGTTCAACCAGATAGCATACTATCATGTCGAGCAAGAAAGTCCTCCCTATATATGTCCCAGCATCCACTACAATATACATCCTATGTATAGTAATGGCCTCTAGGGCATACATATAACTAACACCAATGAGCACCTGTATACATCTTAGGTGATCCAACTGACACCAGTGGCCTGTGAGACCGACCACCGCCCCTCGTCGGGGTCTCGACTGTATAGACTAGTCTACTCTGGAGAATCGATGCCCTGTCTCGAAACTCCTACGACTAGGGACCTTTTAAGGATGTGCTTATAGACTCCAGCTCTCACTTATATGATCGCCCTCATACTGCTGGCCGTCAAGCAAGAATCCTATGGGCTCTATCAACGTGTAATAGTGACATGTAAGGTCACCTGAAGCAGTACACGATGATAAAGGTAAACCAGATAGCATACTATCATCTCGAGTAAGACTGTCATACCGGGATAGGTCCTCCCTCAATCATTGCAATCACGTGCCTGTGATCCAATAATTGACTCTGAAGGCACTATCTCCAACAATCTCCCACTTGCACTCAAGGCTAATTATTGTGATGTCGCATACTCACAGCCCGTGTGATACCGAACACCCAACTCCTCTACTAGTCAGTCTCATAAAGCCTGTTTGCGAAACTCTTGCGTTCGAGGAATAGCCTCAGTGAGTGGATCCTCCTAGATGTTTCTTTCTATGTCTCTCTATATATCAAGTTCGCGGAGAAAACCATCTCCCGAAATGAGCAATACCTGTCTTAGAATGTCTGGATGCCTGATGGGACCTAGCTCATAAATGAACTCCAAATCCAAACTTCTTAGACTGTATCGTCAACTGAACTTAATCAGTATCCTGCGCCATGCCACCCTCAGTATTGCCTTGGATTACCTGTCCAAAACACTGCCCCTCGTCAGAAGGAAAACTATAACTCTGACAACCTCCTTGTCGTCCATGTCACTTTGGAAGCCTGGAATGATAACTGTCTCCCAAATAAGGCTGTCGTTATCATATCCCTAGAACATCCACTTATGTTCTAAAACTGCTTCTGACTGTTTCTTCAGGATTGGATCAATATCAACTTATTGCATCTAGTGCAAGAACAACATCTGGTGTGGTACTTGACATCTCATGATTGACTCAATTGCCTAAGCAAGTGATCTGCCAATCATGCACATCCCTCTCTACTTTAGTATATAAGACACCTTTAGAGAGGGTGACTCCATTACCTGCGGTACACTACCGTGCCAGGAGTCGTCCATTCTAAATACTCTTAGAATGCTGTCAAAGTACCCTGATTGGGAAACCACCCAAATCTAGATCTAAAAACCATAGATCCAGTAACCAGTATGTCTGATATAATGTCCAAGTCCCTTGTGGAGAAACCACTGTGTGACGGCCAAAGTATAACCGATCGTAGTATAGGAATATCACTTCCTACTACCTACTCAACAGATCCATCCCCTATTCTGATGAAGTCAAACCTATGACTGTCATATCAGAAATAGATGATCTATCTCCGCTATATCTGCTTTAGTCTATAAATAGACATAAGCCTGATGTCCACCAATGCTTCCGCTGCTCCCACTGACTACGACAACCCTCTGGCAGAGTCATATAGATGTGCACTTCTAAAGCTAGTTTAGAACGACGCTATACTCATCCTCCTGCCGGGTCTCGCAGTCTGGAACAACAACAATGGCAAGTGTGGGTAAACAAGAACTTCCCTGTCACCGTCCTTGAGGCTACCGGAGTACCTCTCGGGTGCCTGAAGTTACCCACCATATCTGCGGAGTGGCCAATGGAATGTCAAATCAGATTGAATCTTTAGGTTCCTTATCAAATCTTCAGTAATCGTTTGCGGTTCTGGAATCACTTCCAGTTCTACCATACTCCCACTACTGTTTTTGAAAAAATCCATTTTTAATAAAACTGTGGCGAGTCTAGAACAATATTTCTATTGATCTACCAGATGGTAGAAAGTCAACCCTCGTCATAGCCTGGGTCAACCACAAACAGCCATTACAGAAACGTGCCTTGAGTTATCCAGAGTCTGGTTTTAATCATAAGCCGGACAACTCCCCGTACCTTAACAATGTTAAGATATGAACTGTACTATATCCAATATAGAACCAGAGGCACTGATTTAATTGAACCAGATTCAAATCATGCAGCAATCTCCAGTGCATGTCAACTAAATGGAAGGAGGCTGATCAACGTTACTCAACTTAGGAATGCTTCCATTTATGAGTAACCTGAAAAAGAAGCAATTTCTCTTTATCGTTACTATCAACTTAATACCATACACAAGTATCTACATCTTCGATCACTTTGAAGAATCCCGATACTTGCTATACCTGGTTCTCTACTCTATTCAAATACCTATAACTTCTCAAAACTTAGACCATGTGTTTCTACGAAACACATGTCTAAGAACTAGAGAAGTTAAAAGTAAACAGAATATAGTATGAGGACCAACCCCTCTGTCCTAATAGACACTGGACAACATACAATACTCTGTATAAGTCCACTGAGTCTGACAACTCTTTCACTGTGTGTCGTAGGTTGAAAACTGTACTTATGGTTAAGAAGAATTACACCGCTGTTTAATGCTCCTTACCTAACCATCCACTGATATAGGTAAATGTCATCGACATAATATCAAAAGGTATATCTCACTCTATGAAAATAGACGTACAGATATATCAATTTGAAAATTGGTGCACAACAGCGGATATTCAAAACCAAATATTTGCCGACCGGCAAACAGCCCAGGTGATCTCCTCAAATATCACCGATTACAACGAATCCCGATATAATGAGGATGATCACCCAATTCCCAATAACTTACTCCCATTCATCATCTGTAAAGCCATACAGATGTGAGAATCAAAACTTGGTAAATACATACCCTGGAGCAAGTGTCAAATCAGGAAATCAGTTTTCTTTTAACAGTACACAGTCGAACTGAAACATTGAAATGTTTCGATGGGGTATCCTGGTATTCCTAGTAATGCCTCTACCATTATCCAGATTCACAACTATAACCGTATAATTCTTTGCCACCTCACCAAATCCCTTTATATGTCTTTAGTCATTACCTTCTGCACACCCCTTAGGCCAAATGGTTTTCTTCCTTCCCTACCGTTCGGCACCAGCCTATGGTTTGGAAGAAGACTATCCAATAAGCATAATGGGTGTACTGTCCTAGTCCTAGGAGCACTCGCAATGCGAGAGAAGGTGAAGATAAAAGACAACCGAATAAACCTTATTCCTATTTCTCCTGGACCAGAATCCATCCCCGAACTGGAACAAGTTCCTTTCGAGTTCGTATATAACCATACGATGGAGTATCCAATAAACTGTGGATCTTCGTAGTGATACGGAGTGTCCTGGAGAAATACAAAGGTGATTTAGGATTGGCGAAGAAATACTTGGTTTGGTCGTGAATATCAGTCGCATTTTACTTTGCCCTCTTACTAATCCCTTGCTTTATCTTAATGCCTTCTGCACACCGTTTAGGCTAATTGGTTTTCTTCATTCCCTACCGGTCGACACCAGCCTAAGGTTTGGAAGAAGACTATCCAATTTGCGCAATAGGTGTACTATCTCCTAAACCAAGGAGTACTCACAACTTGAGAGAAGGTGAAAGGGAAAAGACAACTGAATAATCCTATCCGTTTTCTCCAGAACCGGAAACCATCCTCGAATTCCTTCGAGTTCGTATCTAACCATACGATGGTTTTGTCCAATGGAAGTGGACGTTCGTAGTAATACGGGGTGTCCTGGAGAAAAGGGTAAAAGTAGGAGTGGCAATGAGGTCTGCAACTCTGACAATCCAAAAGCCAGTGTTAAGAAGGTTTGGTCAACTTGGTCACTGAGTCAAAGTCTAGGGTCGGGTCAATGGTCGCTGCCAAAGAGAGAGAGAGAAGAAACACTCAGCGTGCACTCTAACCAAGATCAGAATGGTTACCAATTTATCTAATCTGGAAACCTCCCACTGTACCTCAAATTCTCCTCCAAACCTGAAAGAAGAATTAGTCGGGGTCACCCGAGGAGTAAACCAACTCATCTGTGGGAATCGGGATTTAACTATCATCGCATGATAACGTGACGGAATCCTCTCACGCTATCACACTCCAGAAGGTATGCGCATATCTGGCAAGTTTCAGTTCTTTTGAAACCCCGATGTGATTTTTACCCCATGCTCTTATGACCTTGACTTTGGCCAACAAATCATAAGTCACATGTCAAGTTCTGCCCGTCATTCTCCAGGTTAATTTGAGCCCACCCGTACAAGCCCTTGACTTTGGCCAACAAGGCTATACGACTGCCCCAAACCAACGCATCTATCTATGCTGCATATGAACAACCAACAGCTACCAAACACTGTGCCTTGACTATGGCCAACAAACACAGCTTGAATACTATTGACTACCCATATGAAACGACGGAGGGCTACGAATGGTTTCTGGCGAAAACCTTTAACGTAATGAACTTGATATCGTTGAAGGAACGGATAGCTTTTTAGAAAATATAGTGACGAAAACCTTTACTAAAGAGGTCACTCCCGGTGAAGGGATCTCGGCTCTTTCCCCGTAGAATGGGGTGCAGGATATTCCAAATGAATACCACGATGCAAAGCAAAAGTAATCGGCTATAGTGAAGTTAATGCCCTGACGCAAACTTCTGTCCAAGGGGTCACTCCCGGTGAAGGGATCTCGGCCCTTGCCTCGTCGACTGAGGAGCAGGATATTCCAAATGAATACCACGATGCAAAAAAAAAGTGAACGTCCTTGCAATAACAGCTTTTTGAAAAGTGTTCCAACAACATCAGAATAGGTTTGTTTTAACTTGCATTGATCCGAATCAATGCAGTCCCATCAATTGATCACACCACAAAGAACGAAAATATACTGACGTACGTATATGCCATCTGCATTCGCCACTGGGTCCCGTCATCACCCGTTAGGTTAGCTAACTAACGGCAGAGCGGGGACTGGACTAGCGCGGATGAAAAACATATACAACATCTACTAATATATATACCAATATATAGTATTTCGCTCAAGGCGTGAATAAAATGCAACATCACAGAAATGTACAGCATCACAGAACAATACAGATATCTGGGATCCCCGGGTTTCACAGAGCCACTACTGAAACCCGACGTTCCCCTGGTCGTGTGGATAGCCTGTGCAATGAAATCCTAGACCCCTACGGGCGCGGCAAGTTACCCGCCAAAATCTGAAGCGAGGCAGCCCCCTTCAGCACCGTGAATGGACCACCCAGCACTTCACGGAATCCGGTAACTTGGGCACCCCTCCTGGGTCAACCTGTACCCCCTACGAGTGCGGCGAATAGCCCGCCAATTCCAGACTGAAGCCCCTCCGTCTCAATGCCCTGAGATGCGGGCCCGTTGCCCTCTAGAACCCGGCTATCCGTGCACCCCTCCGCGGGGTAACCCTAGTACAGAAAGTAAAATATACATACAACGGGTACATCGACCGCAACCTGGCCGTGCCCTAAAAGAATAATACAAACAGGCAGTGACGGCAGTCCACATGTCGGACGCTCGCCCCGCAAAATCAAATGTACATAATACAACAACACTGTAGTAGCATTGCATCCAGGCTATCCCCCACGACCGATCCGCAACATCACAGCAAAAACACAGAACATCAACGTGAAAGTCACGTTCGCAAATCCGTCTAACCGAGCTATAGCAGTTAGAACGGATTTACCGATCGAGTGACATTCACGGTCGCAGATATAATGTAAATACTGTGAAAGATGTGTTTAAAATATCCGATCGATCAAAAATTAACAAGTGGGCCCCTAATCAAAACTGTAGCACTCACAGAAAACCTGGGCCCAATTTTAATATTCCAAAACCCCTAAAAATAGCCCAGAAGCCCACTGGGAAAAAATGATGCGTTGACGACTCCAATGTGCGGCGGAACCGCGGCCCCAGGGGGGTTTAGCCGCGGTTCCGCGCTCCAATCGTCGACTGAATGTATCGAATTTTTCCAGTAGTCTTATAGTCTCCAGTACATCAATTTTATACAACCTGAAAAATTTTTGGAGACCAAAAAATTTCAACAGAAAACTGTCGTGAAGTAAAATTGGGTTTTTGGAATTTTGGTCGATCGGAACTGCAAAACACATCAAACGAAGCTAGACGAAGTTAATGGCGAGGCTCTGATACCACTGTAAGTGCACGGCGGCGCCCCGGCCGTCAATCCGACGGCCAAATGCGGAAACGGTGATAAACTTTAATTTTGCGAACTTTGCAAACCGGCACCAGCGTGCACTAAACCCCGGATCGGGCCATTAAACTTGATCTAGCTAACTACAAGACGGGTTAGAGATATACCGAGTGATCCGAGTCCTCCGGTCTTCTCGTCGTCGTCCCGATCTCCCGCGGATCCTCCGGTCGCCATATCCTTGCCGGAAGGGCACCACATCGCCTGCATCTTTTACGGGCTCCCGCCTCTATACCGAGGCAACTCGGGCATGAAGCTGGCAAGTCGACATGCCCAAGGTTTGCTGTAGAATGTGTAGAGTCTATGTCTCATTGGGGTTTTGTTGCCTTTGAAGATGATGGAGGAATCAAGATAAGAAAAATGGTGCTTGCATTTTTCTAGCATGAAAATGAGATGAATAATGAACGCCACACTCAAATGAAACACTCTCATTTTCTCTCATCTAATGTGGCCTGCCAATGTCAAGAGAATGGTGGTGGAAAAATGAAATCAACCATACTAAAACCATGAAGGAGAGTGAGTGTAGTAAAAGTAGAAAGGTGACCATAAGCAAAACATCAACCATGCTTAAGCACATCAAACCCATACCCCCTCAAATCATCATTAATGCAAGTGATGGAGCAAAAGATAATGATGCTATCATAATAAATCCTTTTGCAATAAACCCCTCCACAATATGTTATTTGCGAACTTGCAAATAACCCCCTCCATCGAAAAAGTCCGGCCGGGAAAGAACAAAGGAAAACCGGCCGGAACGGAATGCAAACTGGCAACTCCAGAAAACTGGTCCCGTAATAAATTACAGGAAAACCCCGATACTGTGCATACACACCCGCATCTGTATTCCGTCCGGATACAAATGCAAAGAGACAAAATCTACACTGTACTAAACTAGGATCCGGCTTAAACCAAAGCCGGCTAGTAATATCCGTTCGATCCCGATCCGTGCAATACCGCACGTATCCGATCGAACCTTGCCATGTAACTATACGGCCTCTAGTACAAACCGTCCGATCCTGATCCGTGCAATACCGCACGTATCTGATCGGACCCTGCCATATCTCCATATGACCTCTGCAGCGTTTCGCCCGAAAGCTGAGTAACTGAATGTGTGGTGGACTCTAAAGACTCGTCAATACTATGGCTGTGGATTTAACCACTAGCACGTCAGAGGTATAAGCCAATACGTAACGGGCCACCAGCTATTGACCAAAAGGGACGTCGATGAGCGAACTCATCCTGACACCCTACTGAGCCTGTCAGTGACAATATCCGTACAGTCCGGTCCGTTCGTCTATAAGCATCGCATGTCGGGCCTAGGGGGTGGGTAAAAGTCAGACCCCCAAAAGCGGTACAAGTCGTGTCGGAGTGTAGCCCAGAACACCCTGAGATACTACTGGAATACCTACAAGTAAATCTCCTGCCTTGGCCAAGGACTTCGTGTAATGGCTCTCCTAGACACAGCGCGACCTCACCCCTAATACCGGGAGAGACGAAACCCCCGAAGATCCGCTCACTGCCTCCATGTGGCTCGGGACTGTACCCAACTAAAACCTGTTTGCACGACTCCTTTGAGCCGTGGTAGGGTAGTAATCAAAGCACAGTGGGAACTCACACGAGACAAATGACGATCCCCAGGTCGATGAACTAACCTGTACACATGTCACCTGGGAACTGCTATCTGACGTCAGGTATAAGACCAACTAGCATGTTCCCGGCGAGTCCTGTCCGGTGTACTCATAACCCAATGAGCACCTGTATACATCTTAGGTGATCCAACTGACACCAGTGGCCTGTGAGACCGGCCACCGCCCCTCGTCGGGGTCTCGACTGTATACACTAGTCTACTCTGGAGAATCGATGCCCTGTCTCGAAACTCCCACGACTAGGGACCTTTTAAGGATGTGCTTATAGACTCCAGCTCTCACTTATATGATCGCCCTCATACTGCTGGCCGTCAAGCAAGAATCCTATGGGCTCTATCAACGTGTAATAGTGACATGTAAGGTCACCTGAAGCAGTACACGATGATAAAGGTAAACCAGATAGCATACTATCATCTCGAGTAAGACTGTCATACTGGGATAGGTCCTCCCTCAATCATTGCAATCACGTGCCTGTGATCCAATAATTGACTCTGAGGACACTATCTCCAACAATCTCCCACTTGCACTCAAGGCTAATTATTGCGATGTCGCATACTCACAGCCCGTGTGATACCGAACACCCAACTACTCTACTAGTCAGTCTTATAAAGCCTGTTTGCGAAACTCTTGCGGTCGAGGAATAGCCTTAGTGAGTGGATCCGCCTAGATGTTTCTTTCTATGTCTCTCTATATCTCAAGTTCGCGGAGAAAACCATCTCCCGAAATGAGCAATACCTGTCTTAGAATGTCTGGATGCCTGATGGGACCTAGCTCATAAATGAACTCCAAATCCAAACTTCTTAGACTGTATCGTCAACTGAACTTAATCAGTATCCTGCGCCATGCCACCCTCAGTATTGCCTTGGATTACCTGTCCAAAACACTGCCCCTCGTCAGAAGGAAAACTATAACTCTGACAACCTCCTTGTCGTCCATGTCACTTTGGAAGCCTGGAATGATAACTGTCTCCCAAATGAGGCTGTCGTTATCATATCCCTAGAACATCCACTTATGTTCTAAAACTTCTTCCGACTGTTTCTTCAGGATTGGATCAATATCAACTTATTGCATCTAGTGCAAGAACAACATCTGGTGTGGTACTTGACATCTCATGATTGACTCAATTGCCTAAGCAAGTGATCTGCCAATCATGCACATCCCTCTCTACTTTAGTCTATAATACACCTTTAGAGAGGGTGACTCCATTACCTGCGGTACACTACCGTGCCAGGAGTCGTCCATTCTAAATACTCTTAGAATGCTGTCAAAGTACCCTGATTGGGAAACCACCCAAATCTAGATCTAAAAACCATAGATCCAGTAACCAGTATGTCTGATATAATGTCCAAGTCCCTTGTGGAGAAACCACTGTGTGACGACCAAAGTATAACCGATCGTAGTATAGGAATATCACTTCCTACTACCTACTCAACAGATCCATCCCCTATTCTGATGAAGTCAAACCTATGACTGTCATATCAGAAATAGATGATCTATCTCCGCTATATCTGCTTTAGTCTATAAATAGACATAAGCCTGATGTCCACCAATGCTTCCGCTGCTCCCACTGACTACGACAACCCTCTGGCAGAGTCATATAGATGTGCACTTCTAAAGCTAGTTTAGAACGATGCTATACTCATCCTCCTGCCGGGTCTCGCAGTCTGGAACAACAAAAATGGCAAGTGTGGGTAAACAAGAACTTCCCTGTCACCGTCCTTGAGGCTACCGGAGTACCTCTCGGGTGCCTGAAGTTACCCACCGTATCTGCGGAGTGGCCAATGGAATGTCAAATCAGATTGAATCTTTAGGTTCCTTATCAAATCTTCAGTAATCGTTTGCGGTTCTGGAATCACTTCCAGTTCTACCATACTCCCACTACTGTTTTTGAAAAAATCCATTTTTAATAAAACTGTGGCGAGTCTAGAACAATATTTCTATTGATCTACCAGATGGTAGAAAGTCAACCCTCGTCATAGCCTGGGTCAACCACAAACAGCCATTACAGAAACGTGCCTTGAGTTATCCAGAGTCTGGTTTTAATCATAAGCCGGACAACTCCCCGTACCTTAACAATGTTAAGATATGAACTGTACTATATCCAATATAGAACCAGAGGCACTGATTTAATTGAACCAGATTCAAATCATGCAGCTATCTCCAGTGCATGTCAACTAAATGGAAGGAGGCTGATCAACGTTACTCAACTTAGGAATGCTTCCATTTATGAGTAACCTGAAAAAGAAGCAATTTCTCTTTATCGTTACTATCAACTTAATACCATACACAAGTATCTACATCTTCGATCACTTTGAAGAATCCCGATACTTGCTATACCTGGTTCTCTACTCTATTCAAATACCTATAACTTCTCAAAACTTAGACCCTGTGTTTCTACGAAACACATGTCTAAGAACTAGAGAAGTTAAAAGTAAACAGAATATAGTATGAGGACCAACCCCTCTGTCCTAATAGACACTGGACAACATACAATACTCTGTATAAGTCCACTGAGTCTGACAACTCTTTCACTGTGTGTCGTAGGTTGAAAACTGTACTTATGGTTAAGAAGAATTACACCGCTGTTTAATGCTCCTTACCTAACCATCCACTGATATAGGTAAATGTCATCGACATAATATCAAAAGGTATATCTCACTCTATGAAAATAGACGTACAGATATATCAATTTGAAAATTGGTGCACAACAGCGGATATTCAAAACCAAATATTTGCCGACCGGCAAACAGCCCAGGTGATCTCCTCAAATATCACCGATTACAACGAATCCCGATATAATGAGGATGATCACCCAATTCCCAATAACTTACTCCCATTCATCATCTGTAAAGCCATACAGATGTGAGAATCAAAACTTGGTAAATACATACCCTGGAGCAAGTGTCAAATCAGGAAATCAGTTTTCTTTTAACAGTACACAGTCGAACTGAAACATTGAAATGTTTCGATGGGGTATCCTGGTATTCCTAGTAATGCCTCTACCATTATCCAGATTCACAACTATAACCGTATAATTCTTTGCCACCTCACCAAATCCCTTTATATGTCTTTAGTCATTACCTTCTGCACACCCCTTAGGCCAAATGGTTTTCTTCCTTCCCTACCGTTCGGCACCAGCCTATGGTTTGGAAGAAGACTATCCAATAAGCATAATGGGTGTACTGTCCTAGTCCTAGGAGCACTCGCAATGCGAGAGAAGGTGAAGATAAAAGACAACCGAATAAACCTTATTCCTATTTCTCCTGGACCAGAATCCATCCCCGAACTGGAACAAGTTCCTTTCGAGTTCGTATATAACCATACGATGGAGTATCCAATAAACTGTGGATCTTCGTAGTGATACGGAGTGTCCTGGAGAAATACAAAGGTGATTTAGGATTGGCGAAGAAATACTTGGTTTGGTCGTGAATATCAGTCGCATTTTACTTTGCCCTCTTACTAATCCCTTGCTTTATCTTAATGCCTTCTGCAAACCGTTTAGGCTAATTGGTTTTCTTCATTCCCTACCGGTCGGCACCAGCCTAAGGTTTGGAAGAAGACTATCCAATTTGCGCAATAGGTGTACTATCTCCTAAACCAAGGAGTACTCACAACTTGAGAGAAGGTGAAAGGGAAAAGACAACTGAATAATCCTATCCGTTTTCTCCAGAACCGGAAACCATCCTCGAATTCCTTCGAGTTCGTATCTAACCATACGATGGTTTTGTCCAATGGAAGTGGACGTTCGTAGTAATACGGGGTGTCCTGGAGAAAAGGGTAAAAGTAGGAGTGGCAATGAGGTCTGCAACTCTGACAATCCAAAAGCCAGTGTTAAGAAGGTTCGGTCAACTTGATCACTGAGTCAAAGTCTAGGGTCGGGTCAATGGTCGCTGCCAAAGAGAGAGAGAGAAGAAACACTCAGCGTGCACTCTAACCAAGATCAGAATGGTTACCAATTTATCTAATCTGGAAACCTCCCACTGTACCTCAAATTCTCCTCCAAACCTGAAAGAAGAATTAGTCGGGGTCACCCGAGGAGTAAACCAACTCATCAGTGGGAATCGGGATCCAACTATCATCGCATGATAACGTGATGGAATCCGCTCACGCTATCACACTCCAGAAGGTATGCGCATATCTGGCAAGTTTCAGTTCTTTTGAAACTCCCGATGTGATTTTTACCCCATGCTCTTATGACCTTGACTTTGGCCAACAAATCATAAGTCACATGTCAAGTTCTGCCCGTCATTCTCCAGGTTAATTTGAGCCCACCCGTACAAGCCCTTGACTTTGGCCAACAAGGCTATACGACTGCCCCAAACCAACGCATCTATCTATGCTGCATATGAACAACCAACAGCTACCAAACACTGTGCCTTGACTATGGCCAACAAACACAGCTTGAATACTATTGACTACCCATATGAAACGACGGAGGGCTACGAATGGTTTCTGGCGAAAACCTTTAACGTAATGAACTTGATATCGTTGAAGGAACGGATAGCTTTTTAGAAAATATAGTGACGAAAACCTTTACTAAAGAGGTCACTCCCGGTGAAGGGATCTCGGCTCTTTCCCCGTAGAATGGGGTGCAGGATATTCCAAATGAATACCACGATGCAAAGCAAAAGTAATCGGCTATAGTGAAGTTAATGCCCTGACGCAAACTTCTGTCCAAGGGGTCACTCCCGGTGAAGGGATCTCGGCCCTTGCCTCGTCGACTGAGGAGCAGGATATTCCAAATGAATACCACGATGCAAAACAAAAGTGAACGTCCTTGCAATAACAGCTTTTTGAAAAGTGTTCCAACAACATCAGAATAGGTTTGTTTTAACTTGCATTGATCCGAATCAATGCAGTCCCATCAATTGATCACACCACAAAGAACGAAAATATACTGACGTACGTATATGCCATCTGCATTCGCCACTGGGTCCCGTCATCACCCGTTAGGTTAGCTAACTAACGGCAGAGCGGGGACTGGACTAGCGCGGATGAAAAACATATACAACATCTACTAATATATATACTAATATATAGTATTTCGCTCAAGGCGTGAATAAAATGCAACATCACAGAAATGTACAGCATCACAGAACAATACAGATATCTAGGATCCCCGGGTTTCACAGAGCCACTACTGAAACCCGACGTTCCCCTGGTCGTGTGTATAGCCTGTGCAATGAAATCCTAGACCCCTACGGGCGCGGCAAGTTACCCGCCAAAACCTGAAGCGAGGCAGCCCCCTTCAGCACCGTGAATGGACCACCCAGCACTTCACGGAATCCGGTAACTTGGGCACCCCTCCTGGTTCAACCTGTACCCCCTACGAGTGCGGCGAATAGCCCGCCAATTCCAGACTGAAGCCCCTCCGTCTCAATGCCCTGAGATGCGGGCCCGTTGCCCTATAGAACCCGGCTATCCGTGCACCCCTCCGCGGGGTAACCCTAGTACAGAAAGTAAAATATACATACAACGGGTACATCGACCGCAACCTGGCCGTGCCCCAAAAGAATAATACAAACAGGCAGTGACGGCAGTCCACATGTCGGACGCTCGTCCCGCAAAATCAAATGTACATAATACAACAACACTGTAGTAGCATTGCATCCAGGTTATCCCCCACGACCGATCCGCAACATCACAGCAAAAACACAGAACATCAACATGAAAGCCACGTTCGCAAATCCGTCTAACCGAGCTATAGCAGTTAGAACGGATTTACCGATCGAGTGACATTCACGGTCGCAGATATAATGTAAATACTGTGAAAGATGTGTTTAAAATATCCGATCGATCAAAAATTAACAAGTGGGCCCCCAATCAAAACTGTAGCACTCACAGAAAACCTGGGCCCAATTTTAATATTCCAAAACCCCTAAAAATAGCCCAGAAGCCCACTGGGAAAAAATGATGCATTGACGACTCCAATGTGCGGCGGAACCGCGGCCCCAGGGGGGGTTTAGCCGCGGTTCCGCGCTCCAATCGTCGACTGAATGTATCGAATTTTTCCAGTAGTCTTATAGTCTCCAGTACATCAATTTTATACAACCTGAAAAATTTTGGAGACCAAAAAATTTCAACAGAAAACTGTCGTGAACTAAAATTGGGTTTTTGGAATTTTGGTCGATCGGAACTGCAAAACACATCAAACGAAGCTAGACGAAGTTAATGGCGAGGCTCTGATACCACTGTTAGTGCACGGCGGCGCCCCGGCCGTCAATCCGACGGCCAAATGCGGAAACGGTGATAAACTTTAATTTTGCGAACTTTGCAAACCGGCACCAGCGTGCACTAAACCCCGGATCGGGCCATTAAACTTGATCTAGCTAACTACAAGACGGGTTAGAGATATACCGAGTGATCCGAGTCCTCCGGTCTTCTCGTCGTCGTCCCGATCTCCCGCGGATCCTCCGGTCGCCATATCCTTGCCGGAAGGGCACCACATCGCCTGCATCTTTTACGGGCTCCCGCCTCTATACCGAGGCAACTCGGGCATGAAGCTGGCAAGTCGACATGCCCAAGGTTTGCTGTAGAATGTGTAGAGTCTATGTCTCATTGGGGTTTTGTTGCCTTTGAAGATGATGGAGGAATCAAGATAAGAAAAATGGTGCTTGCATTTTTCTAGCATGAAAATGAGATGAATAATGAATGCCACACTCAAATGAAACACTCTCATTTTCTCTCATCTAATGTGGCCTGCCAATGTCAAGAGAATGGTGGTGGAAAAATGAAATCAACCATACTAAAACCATGAAGGAGAGTGAGTGTAGTAAAAGTAGAAAGGTGACCATAAGCAAAACATCAACCATGCTTAAGCACATCAAACCCATACCCCCTCAAATCATCATTAATGCAAGTGATGGAGCAAAAGATAATGATGCTATCATAATAAATCCTTTTGCAATAAACCCCTCCACAATATGTTATTTGCGAACTTGCAAATAACCCCCTCCATCGAAAAAGTCCGGCCGGGAAAGAACAAAGGAAAACCGGCCGGAACGGAATGCAAACTGGCAACTCCAGAAAACTGGTCCCGTAATAAATTACAGGAAAACCCCGATAGTGTGCATACACACCCGCATCTGTATTCCGTCCGGATACAAATGCAAAGAGACAAAATCTACACTGTACTAAACTAGGATCCGGCTTAAACCAAAGCCGGCTAGTAATATCCGTTCGATCCCGATCCGTGCAATACCGCACGTATCCGATCGAACCTTGCCATGTAACTATACGGCCTCTAGTACAAACCGTCCGATCCTGATCCGTGCAATACCGCACGTATCTGATCGGACCCTGCCATATCTCTATATGACCTCTGCAGCGTTTCGCCCGAAAGCTGAGTAACTGAATGTGTGGTGGACTCTAAAGACTCGTCAATACTATGGCTGTGGATTTAACCACTAGCACGTCAGAGGTATAAGCCAATACGTAACGGGCCACCAGCTATTGACCAAAAGGGATGTCGATGAGCGAACTCATCCTGACACCCTACTGAGCCTGTCAGTGACAATATCCGTACAGTCCGGTCCGTTCGTCTATGAGCATCGCATGTCGGGCCTAGGGGGTGGGTAAAAGTCAGACCCCCAAAAGCGGTACAAGTCGTGTCGGAGTGTAGCCCAGAACACCCTGAGATACTACTGGAATACCTACCAGTAAATCTCCTGCGTTGGCCAAGGATTTCGTGTAATGGCTCTCCTAGACACAGCGCGACCTCACCCCCAATACCGGGAGAGACGAAACCCCCGAAGATCCGCTCACTGCCTCCATGTGGCTCGGGACTGTACCCAACTAAAACCTGTTTGCACGACTCCTTTGAGCCGTGGTAGGGTAGTAATCAAAGCACAGTGGGAACTCACACGAGACAAATGACGATCCCCAGGTCGATGAACTAACCTGTACACATGTCACCTGGGAACTGCTATCTGACGTCAGGTATAAGACCAACCAGCATGTTCCCGGCGAGTCCTGTCCGGTGTACTCATAACCCAATGAGCACCTGTATACATCTTAGGTGATCCAACTGACACCAGTGGCCTGTGAGACCGGCCACCGCCCCTCGTCGGGGTCTCGATTGTATACACTAGTCTACTCTGGAGAATCGATGCCCTGTCTCGAAACTCCCACGACTAGGGACCTTTTAAGGATGTGCTTATAGACTCCAGCTCTCACTTATATGATCGCCCTCATACTGCTGGCCGTCAAGCAAGAATCCTATGGGCTCTATCAACGTGTAATAGTGACATGTAAGGTCACCTGAAGCAGTACACGATGATAAAGGTAAACCAGATAGCATACTATCATCTCGAGTAAGACTGTCATACCGGGATAGGTCCTCCCTCAATCATTGCAATCACGTGCCTGTGATCCAATAATTGACTCTGAGGGCACTATCTCCAACAACTGTACATTGGATGTATATTGTAGTGGATGCTGGGACATATATAGGGAGGACTTTCTTGCTCGACATGATAGTACGCTATCTGGTTGCTCTTTATCTTAACATGTATAATTTCTGTCTCTCTGTTACATGTTGATAAAGCCCTTAGGATGTGTACTCGACTTCCAGGACTATGATGCAGATCATACTAGTGGGGCCTGGGTAGTCCATGAGTACATCCTTCAATGTTCCTAGTCATGGGAATATCGAGACGGGGCATCGATATTCCAGAGTAGACTAGCGTATATCTTCTCGACCCATGTGATGGGCGATGGATGATCCCATATCCATTGGTGTTTGACATCAGAGATGGTATACGGGTGCTCAGTGGAGACTGGGTACACTGAACGGACTCGCCGAGAACTCCCAGATGGTATTATACCTCACGTCAGATGGCAGTTCTCTGGTGACACTGGTACAGCTTAGTCTGTTGACCCGAGATCGTCATAGAGCCTTGTGTGTCTCCCACTGTGCTTTGATTTCCACCCTACCACGACTCTACTGAGTCGTGCAAACATGTGGTTTTTGGGTACAGTCCCGATTCACATGGAGGCAATGAGCGATAGGAGGGGATTCGTCTCTCCCGGTATTGGGGGTTGATGTTGCGCTATGCACGACAGGCCATAACAGGAAATCCCTGGCCAGGGTTGCAGTGATATACTGGTAAGAGTTATCAGTAGTTTAACGATTGTCATAGACCTCACGTCGGCCTGACTTATCGAGCTATTGGGGTCTGAAGTTTACCACCCCTAGGCGAGATATGCGACATATCAGACGAACAGACCGGACTGTACGGTAAGTGTTACTGGTTGGATTCACAGGAGTGTGACCGGGCTTGCTCGTCGATCTTCTGATCGCTCAATACCCGGGTGGCCGTTACGTTTAGCAGACCGCTTGCGGCTTATGGATGCTTGATATGATCATCATCTGCTGCCGGCGTATTGACGAGTCTTTAGAGTCCTACACAGAGGTTTCCTGGCTCAAGCGAAACGAAATAGGAGGGCATATGAGATACGTGCGGGACCGAGAATAATGCGTGTATGTGATACCGTATTTCATTCTCGCGATGAATGTGTCGAATGGTTGTATGCGATATAACCTAGTTATCGAATCAAGGATTGATTCGATAAGTCGATACATTGGATACTAGCCGGTTATATGCGACATGACCGGATCATTGAATCAAGTGTTGATTTAATGATTTAATGTATAATTATATATTTGATATATTACTTTGCATCAACTAGTATTGGTTCACTTTAAATGGATTTACTCACTTGAAATGCACATTGTATATGTGATATATTTTTTGTGCACTTGATTGTATCATGTTTGATGATACATTCTAGCTTGGGTTTGTGTAAAGAATTAAACCATGGTTAGTTAGTGATTAGGGTTTCATTTCATTTACTTATTCTTTTATCTATTTATTTATTTATTTATTTTAGAATAGAAGAAAAGAGAACGGTGGCTTGTTGAAGCTTCTTGATGCTTTGAACAAGTCCACCATTCTTGTCTCTTCTCTAACCCTAACCACTCATCTAACCTTAGTTAAATCTCTACACTAAACCATGGTTGAAGACATGATAAGTACTCATTTTTATTTTCTTTTTGAATAACTTATCATATATCTTCTTCTTTTCATCATCTTCTTCTTCCATGAAGAAAAGCTTGCTACATTAATGGCAAGTGATGAAAACAAGTGAGAAATCCAATTCTAAAGTGAACCCACTTCCTATTTCTTCATCCTCTACCTCTTGCCAAGTAGTATAGGCTGTTTTCTTCACAAGTTTCATGACTTGGTGAAGTGGGAGCTTGATCTAGTGATGCCTCGACGTAGATCATCTTCGGCATTGAAGCCGACGACCAAGCCCGCCCATTTCTTCGATGAAGCCGATGCTAGAGTCCGGAATCCGATTTGGACAGCGGAGGGACATCATCGCGGAGCTTAGGAAGTGGTGGACCGGATCTACAAAGGTTGTAGCCCCTTTCCTCTTAGATAAATTCTTTTATTTTCATTGCATCGCCTTGTTTTCTAGTTAACGATCCGTATTAGGGTTTGTAGGCACAAGGAAAAATTTGAATTAGCCATGTTTGATGCCTTGTGAGACTTCATTAGTGTGCCTAGGAACCCTACAGTTTCTCTTTCAGGTTACTCATAATAGGTTGCACTCCTAAGTTGAGTAATACTGATTGGCCTCTCTCCATTTAGTTGACATGCACTGGAGACAGCTGCATGATTTGAATCTGGTTCCAATTAAATCAGTGCCTTTATTTCTATATTGTATATAGAATGGTTCATATCTTAACAATGTTATGGTACGGGGAGTTGTCCGGCTTATGCTTAAAACCATACTCTGGATAACTCAAGGCACGCTTCTGTAATGGCTGTTTGTGGCTTAACCTGGGCTATGACGATGGTTAACTTTCTACCATCTGGAAGATCAATAGTGATATTGTTCTTGACTCGCTATAGTTTTAGTAAAATGGACTTTTTCATAAAGCAGTAGTAGGAGTATGATTGAACTGGAAGTGATTACAGAACCGCAAACAATTACTGAAAATTTAATAAGACCTAAAGATTCAATCTGGATCGACATTCCATTAGCCACTCCGCAGGTATGGTGAGTAACCTCAGGCACCCGAGAAGTACTTCGGTATTCTCAAAAACGGAGACAGGGAGGTTCTTGTTTACCCAGACTTGTCATTACTGCTATTCTAGACTATGAGACCCGGCAGAAGGATGAGTATAGTGTCATTCTAAACTAGTTTTAGAAGTGCACGTGTATATGACTCTGCAGGAGGGTTATCATAGTCAGTGGGAGCAGCGGAAGCATAGTGGACAAGTAGCTTGTGTCTATTTATATACTAAAGCAGATATAGCGGAGATAGATCATCTATTTTTGATGTGATGGTCATGGGTTTTGACTTCATCAGAATAGAAGATGAATCTGTTAACAAGGTAGTAGGGTGAGATGTCATGGTATTTGGATGACATACACAGAGTAGGAAGTGAAATTCCTATACTACAATCGGTTATACTATGGTTGTCACACAGTGATTTCTCCACAAAGGATATGGATATAATATCAGGCATTCTGGTTACTAGATCTATAGTTTTAGATCTAGATTTGGGAAGTGTCCCAATCTGGGTACTTAGACAGTATTCTAAAGGTGTTTTAGAATGGACGACTCCTGGCATGGTGGTGTACCTGCAGGTGATGGAGTCACCCTCTGTAAAGGTGTCTTACAGACTAAAGTGGAGAGGGATGTGCACGATTGGCATATCACTTTCTTAGGCAATTGAGTTGATCATGAGATGTCAAGTACCACACCAGATGTTGTTTTTGCACTAGATGCAATAAGTTGATATTAACCCTATCCTGGAGAAACGTTCGGAAGAAGTTTTAGAACATAAGTGGATGTTCTAGGGATATGATAACGGAGCCTCTTTCGGGAGACAGTTATTGTTCCAGGCTTCCAAGGTGACTTGGATGACAGAGTGACTGTCAGAGTTATAGTTTTCCCTCTGACGAGGGGAAGTAGATTGGACAGGTGGTCCAAGTGTAGGGTTCCTAGGCACTCCCAAGAGGTCTCACAAGGCATCGAACATGCCAAATAAAAATTTTTGGGTGCCGAGAGACCCGACTACGGATCGTTTGCTAGATATTTAGGCGAAAAAGCTAACTAGTTAACACTTAACTAAGAGATACGGAAATACAACCTTTGTAGATCCGGTGCTCCACCTCCACGGCTCCGCAACGAGGTCCTCTCCGCTGTCCAAATCAAATCCGGGCTCTAGAGTCGGCTTCGTCGGGGAAAAAGGGAGCTAAGTCGTCGATGTCCATGCCGAAGATGATCTACGTCGAGGCATCGCTAGATCAAGCTCACAACTTCACCAAGTCAAGAAACTTGTGAAGTAAACACACTCTACTACTTGGCAAGAGGTAGAGGATGAAGAAATAGGAAGTGGGTAGACTTTAGTTTTGGATTTCTCACTCTTTTTCCACAATCACCATTGATGGAGCTTGGTTTTCTTCACTTGAAGAATGAAGAAGATGAAGAAGAATATTATGATAAGTTAAAAGAATAAGAAAAGAAAATGAATTCTTATCATCAAATTAACCATGGTCAAGTGTAGAGACTAAACTAGGGTTAGTGGGAATGGTTAGGGTTAAGGATGAGATAAGAATGGTTGACTTGAACAAAGCTTCATGAAGCTTCAACTAAAGAACAAAATTAGCCACCATTCTTTTCTCTTTTCTTTTATTCATTTATCAAAAATAAAAAAGGGTAATTAAACAAGATAAATGAATAACAAATAATAAACCCTAACCATTTCATTAACCAAGGTTTAATACTTTACACTTAACCAAAAAGGATGTATCATCAAACATGATACAAGCAAATGCACAAAATCATATCACATATATAATGCGCACATCCGAGTGAGAAAATCCATCTAAAGTGAACCAATATTAGTTAATGCAAAGTAATATATCAAATATATAATTATACATTAAATCATTAAATCAACACTTGATTTAACGATCCGGTCATATCGCATATAACCGGCTAATATCCAATGTGTCGATTTATCGAATCAATCCTTGATTCGATAACTAGGTTATATCGCATACAACCATTCGACACATTCATCGCGAGAATAGAATACTGTATCACATACACGCATTATTCTCGGTCCCGCACATATCTCATATGCGCTCCTATTTCGTTTCGCTTGAGCCAGGAAACCTCTGTGTAGGACTCTAAAGACTCGTCAATACGCCGGCAGCAGATGATGATCATATCAAACACCCACAAGCCGCAAGCGGTCTGCTAAACGTAACGGCCACCCGGGTATTGAGCGATCTGAAGATCGACGAGCAAGCCCGCTCACACTCCAGTGAATCCGACCAGTAACACTACCGTACAGTCCGGTCTGATCGTCTGATATGTCGCATATCTCGCCTAGGGGTGGTAAACGTCAGACCCCAATAGCTCGATAAGTCGTGTCGATATGAGGCTCATAACGGGTCGAGAAACTACTGGTAACACTTACCAGCAATTCTCTGAGCAGCCCTGGCCAGGGACTTCCTGTTATAGCCAATCGAACACAGCGCAACATCAACCCCCTATACCGGGAGAGACGAATCCCCTCCTATCGCTCATTGCCTCCATGTGACTCGGGACTGTACCCAAAAACCACCGTTTTGCACGCCCTCTTGGACGTGGTAAGATGGAAATCAAAGCACAGTGGGAACCACACAAGACTCTATGACGATCTCGGGTCAACAGACTACTCTGTACCAGTGTCACCAGAGAACTGCCATCTGACGTGAGGTATAATACCATCTGGGAGTTCTCGGCGAGTCCGTCCAGTGTACCCAGTCTCTACTGAGCACCCGTATATCATCTCTGATGTCAAACACCAATGGATATGGGATCATCCATCGCCCATCTGTATGGGTCGAGAAGGTACACGCTAGTCTACTGTGGTATATCGATGCCCCGTCTCGATACACCCTCGACTAGGGACTTTGAAGGATGTACTTATGGACTACCATGTCCCCACTAGTATGATCCGCATCATAGTCCAGGTAGTCAAGCACACATCCTAAGGGCTTTACCAACATGTAACAGAGAGACAATCAGTATACACGTTAAGGTAAAGTTCAACCAGATAGCATACTATCACGTCGAGCAAGAAAGTCCTCCCTATATATGTCCCAGCATCCACTACAATATACATCCTATGTACAGTAATGGCCTCTAGGGCATACATATAACTAACAATCTCCCACTTGCACTAGGGCCATCTGATAGCAGTGGTTGCAGTATCTCATACTCAACCATCCCATAAAAGTCTCTCTCTAGGAACATGCCTTTGTGAGTGGATCCGCTGTGTTGTCCTCTGATTCTACTCTCCAAACCTCGATCACCCTGGAGATCAACTATCTCCATGATAAGGTGATACTGCCTTAGAATATGTCTGGATCACTGATGGGACCTTCGTTCCTTGGCATAAGCCACAACTCCATTGTCACACAATGGGAGGAACAAAGTTCATCTCATGAACAAATATACATCCAGACTGCCTCTTTGGTAGCATATTAAGTAGCGATGTATCCTGCCTTTATCGTCTAGTATGCCACGGTATCTAGCTTGGAACTCTTCCAACATACCGTCCCTTTACTTAGGGTAAAGACAATGCCTGTGACTGATATTCAGCCGTCTTTATCACCCTGGAACACTTCCAGTGATTCTCCCCAGGATCAATTGATACTATCTCACTACAACTAGTGAGAATCCCAACATCCAATTAGATCTATCTCATAGATCCAAAATCCAGGATTTAGTAGGTATCACTTTGATCCTATGCGGAGAATCTTTGTGATAAACGGAGATTGATCGAGCGTAGCATAGGAAACTCCTTCCCTATCAGGAGTATGTCATCCACGTACTCTACGAGGATCATCACCATACTCCCTACTACCTTTTTGTATATACAAGGTTCATCTACCATTTTGATGATGTCAAACTCTTTGACCGCTTTATCAAAACAGATGTTCCAACTCCGCGATGCCTTCTTTATCCTATAAAGCATCTTGCACACGTTAACGCTGCTCCCACTGTCTACGAAGCCCTCTGGCTGTGTACTTATAGACGCTCTCTTCTAAATCATCATTTAGAAAAGCAGTCAAGACACCCAACCACCAGATATCGCAGTCATGGTATTGTAAGTGCACGGCGGCGCCCCGGCCGTCAATCCGACGGCCAAATGCGGAAGCGGTGATAAACTTTAAATTTTCTTGAACTGGCAAACCGCCGCGCACTAATACCCGGATCGAACCATTAATTAGTCCTAGCTAACTACAAGATAGGGAAGAGAAGTATACCGACAGATCCGAGTCCTCCGGTCTTCTCGTCGTCGTCCCGATCTCCTGCGGAATGTCCCGTCTCCTCCTCGTCGCCGGAAGTGCACCACATCGCCTACATCGTTTACGGGCTCCCACCTCAATGCCGAGGCAACTCGGGCACGAAGCCGGCTACTCGACGTGCCCAAGATTTGCTGTAGAATATAATGTAGAGGCTTGTGTCTCATTTGGGGTTATCGGAATTGCCTTTTGGTGGAGGGATGAAGACAAGAAGTATATGGAGGAGCTTGGAGAATTTTGGTGCATGAAATGAACAACATTTCCCCACCTCAAATTTTGGACAGCCCCTTCCTCCTCTATGAGGCCGGCCACTATATGGTGAAATGAGAGAATGGAGTGAGTGGGAGAGTAAATCAAAATGGGAGCCATTCTCATCTAATACCAAAGAGAGAGAGAGGAAAGCTATCATGCAAAAGAAATGATAGCAAGGTAAACTCAACACTCAACACCACCATCATCACCTCACAAAGTCCAACCATCATGAACCATGATGACTCAAAAAGTCATGCCATCATGAAGAAATCAAGTCAAAGGATGGTGCACATCATGAAAGCCATCATGATGCAACAAGATGCAAAGAACCCCCTCCACTAATGCCTATTTGCAACAATGCAAATAAGCCCTCCTCCACCAATCTTCGGCCAATGAACGGAACAATGGAAATCGGCCGAAACGGAAAGCAAACTGGCAACTCCAGAAAACTGGTCCCGTAATAAATTACAGAAAAAACCCCGATACTGTGCATACACACCCGCATCTGTATTTCGACCGAAATACAAATGCAATGAGACAAAAACTACACTGTACTATACTAGGATCCGGCTTAAACCAAAACCGGCTAGAAATATCCGTTCGATCCTGATCCGTGCAATACCGCACGTATCTGATCGAACCCTGCCATATAACCATACGGCCTATAGTACAAACTGTCCGATCCTGATCCGTGCAATACCGCACGTATCTGATCGGACCTTGCCATATCTCCATACGGCCTCTACAACTTTTCGCCCGAAAGCTGAGTAACTGAATGTGGGGGACTCTAAAGACTCGTCAACACCTTGGTTGTGGATTTAACCACTAGCACGTCAGAGGTATAAGCCAATACGTGACGGGCTACCAGGTACTGACTAAAAGGGACGTCTGTGAGTGAACTCAGCCTGACAACCCTACTGAGCCTGTCAGTGACAATATCCGTACAGTCCGGTCCGTTCGTCTATGAGCATCGCATGGCGGGCCTAGGGGGTTGGTAAAAGTCAGACCCCCAAAAGCGGTACAAGTCGTGTCGGAGTGTAGCCCAGAACACCCTGAGATACTACTGGAATACCTACCAGTAAATCTCCTTGCCTCGGCCGAGGGCTTCGTGTAATGGCTCTCCTAGACACAGCACGACCTCACCCCTAATACCGGGAGAGACGAACCCCTGAAGATACGCTCACTGCCTCCATGTGGCTCGGGACTGTACCCAACTAAAACCTATTTGCACGACTCCTTTGAGCCGTGGTAGGGTAGTAATCAAAGTACAGTGGGAACTCACACGAGACAAATGACGATCCCCAGGTCGATGAACTAACCTGCACACATGTCACCAGGGAACTGCCATCTGACGTCTGGTATATGACCAACTAGCATGTTCCCGGCGAGTCCTGTCCGGTGTACTCATAACCCAATGAGCACCTGTATACATCTTAGGTGAACCAACTGACACCAGTGGCTTGTGAGACCGGCCACCGCCCCTCGTCGGGGTCTCGACTGTATACACTAGTCTACTATGGAGAATCGATGCCCTGTCTCGAAACTCTCACGACTAGGGACCTTTTAAGGATATGCTTATAGACCCCCAGCTCCCACTTATATGATCGCCCTCATACTGCTGGTGGTCAAGCAAGAATCCTAGGGGCTCTATCAACGTGTAATAGCGACGTGTCAGGTCACTTAAAACAGTACACGATGATAAAGGTAAACCAGATAGCATACTATCATCTTGAGTAAGACTGTCCTACCGGGATAGGTCCTCCATCAATCATTGCAATCACGTACCTGTGACCTAATAATTGACTCTGAGGGCACTATCTCCAACAGGTATGTAGCCGTGACAAGTAGGATCTGGATGGACTTAAGCATAGCTACTTGAAAAGGTTTCATCATTATCCAAACCTGGTCAATGATGCAAACTTTTAACAAGTCTAGCTTTGAAAGTCTCAACTTTTCCATCTACACCAAGTAATCTTCTCAAGATATACTTGCTCCTGATGGGGATTTAACCCTTCAGATATTGCAACCAAAGTCCATACTTTGTTGGTGTATATGGATTCCATCTCAGATTGATAAACATCCAGCCATTCTTACAGAGTCCTACTCCTGATGGCCAGCTCGAAACTAGTTGGGTCATCATCTCATTATGCAATCCTCGCTCCCACTGTCATAGAGAAACCGAAGTATCTCTCCGGTGGGTGAGGAACCCTACTAGATCGGCGGAGAGGCTGAGGTTCGTTGGTGTCTACTGAATCCCTTGGTTCCATCAAATCATCTGCTGTAGTTCGTATAGCTGGAACCTTTCCAGTTCTACATAACAGACCTTGCCTCGAGTTTGTCCGGATTCTGCTTTTAGACATAGGCCGGACAATCCCCAAATCTTAACTAACTTAAGATATGGGCTCTTCCCTTTCCATATCACATATGAAGTGGTAGGCAATTGATTTGATTGGAACCCTATTCAATAGGTATGCAACTTCTCAAGTGCGTAACTCCCAAAAGGAAATAGGTAACTCAGTAATACTCATCATAGAGCACACCATATCAAATAGAGTGTATTTGCTCCGTCCCGATATACCATCATGCTATGGTGTATACAGAGGAGTAATGCTGAGAGAGAATCTCATTCTCCTTTAGAATAATCCAGGATTTCCGTGCTCAAGTATTCTCCTCCTTGAACTCATCATAGGACATAATACTTATACCCGTATCGGTTCTCTACTTCTAACTTATATTCTGTGAATATCTCAAAAGGTTCGGACTTGTGTTTCAACAGGAACATATGTCTGAATCTTGAGAGATTATCAGAGAATATAATGAAGTATAAAGAACCGGTCTTGGCATGTGTAGACAGGGGACCTACATACATCAACATGTATCATCCCAAGAGTTTACTAACTCTTTCTCCGTTTCCAATAAACGGAGCTATGGTCATCTTATCTCTGTGACATGACTGGCGAGTTTCACAAGATGTAAATTCAAACTGATTTAAATATGCATCTAAATGTAACTTCAGCCAGTCGGATCGCATTGATATGACCTAGTCTACAATGCCTGAAGAAGGATCCGTTCATTTCTGAACTCTTCCTCTTATGTGTGTTCCATATACTAAGAACTGTAGTTTGATTTAGATCATCAACGTTTTTAGATAACGTGTCTGAACCGATCAACTTTTGATATAGGAAATGTTCAAAACATTATCCACCAATACAAAATTATATCCTTTCTTTACTAATAAAGAGACTGATATGATTTTGTATATCAGGTTCGGTATCTAATAACATTCGTTCAGAATCAATGTATTCAGGTAATACAGGGTGACAGTGACCAACAGACTTGGCTGCAACTCTTGCCCCGTTTTCTGTCTCATGAAACTTATCACCCGTTCTCAGTTTTTCTACCTGTCTGTAGCCCTATGTAACAGATTACATATCTGGGATCCTGATCCGGTATCATATACCCAGGACGTAAAGGATACTGAGAAACAGTTCTGTATAATGAACAAACCCGAAGATGATGCATCAACATGCACTCTCTTCGTTTGGGCGGCACGGGAATTCTGGTAATCCCCAATTTCCTGCTCTGTCTTATAACATTTATAAGTTGGAGCTGGACCAACGTTCCCCAGCTCAGTATAACAAGCGGGTTCGGTCAATATTCCGTATTATTATCTTGATTAAGGCGTGATATGGTCGCTACCTGGAGAGAGAGAGAAGAAAACACTCAGCGTGCGCTCTGTCAAGAATAGATTGGTTATTATTTTATCTAATCAGGATGGCTCCCACTGCTTTTTATCAAATCTTCCTTCAAACCCTAAAAGGAAAGACTAGCCGGGATTAATTACACACTACAAGTTCGCCAATCTTTCAGCCAGGCCAGTGTCGGTACTTTGAGGGAGTTCCCCCGTGCTTTCGCACGAACCTAATTAATGTAAACCTCATTTTCCCAGAGGTGTAACCCCGTTGACACCTTTCTAGACACCTACTTGATCGGCTAATTGCAATGTATAAAACTCTCCCAGGAGTAACTCTTACTCGCAGCGGGTATCGGGATCCAACTATCTCATAGAAGGTATGCAATCTCATTGCAAATTTCAACACTTGAAATTCCCGATAATATTTTGCCCCTAGCGTCCTATGACCTTGACAGAGGTCAACAAACCATAGGCTGCTAGTCAAGTTCAACCCGTCATTTCCTGATTGAAGTAAACCCACCCGCACGACCCTTGACAGAGGTCAACAAGGTCGCACGACTACCCTAAATCAATCACATCATATGCATATGCAGATAAGCACTAATCAGCTACTGCACACTGCGCCTTGACAGAGGTCAACAAACGCAGCACGAATACTAACCAGTACGTATCTGAAATGACGGAGGGCTACGACAGGTTTTTCTGAAAACCTATTGCGTAATGAACTTGATATCGTTGCAGAATCAAATGATTTTAAAATGGAGTGCTTTTGAGGCTTTTCTAGTTTTGCTAAAGGAGTCACTCCCGGTGAAGCGATCGTCGGTCCTTTCCTCGTCGAATGAGGTGCGAGATATATCATATATATCACTGTGCAAAGCAAAAACACTTAAAAGCAATCAAAAGACAAACCGAGTGTGTAGCATCTGCCAGTTATTGCTAAAGGAGTCACTCCCGGTGAAGGGATCTCGGTCCTTTCCTCATCGAATAAGGTGCAGGATATATCATATATACCGCTGTGCAAAGCAAGAACTGTAGCTACCTGTTTTATTTTGAAATTCGATTCTACAACATCTTAGGTTTCTTTTATTTCATTAATCACATTAATGAAGTCCTATCATTTAAATACCTAAACATCACAGATAGATATGACGTACACTTATGCCATCCGCATTCGCCTCGATGTCCCCTCGTGCACCGTTAGGTTAGGTAACTAACGACAGAGCGGGGCAGGGCTAGCGCGGGTCTAAAACATAAGTAACGTCTATATAATATATCATATATACTATATACTGTATCTATCACAGAACATCACATGATCACATCACAGATATCGCAGCAGAAGAAACATATGAAATATTGGATATACTAGGACGTCCGTGTTTTCAATACGAGCCAGTATAAAACACGGATTCCACGGTCGTGATGAATAGCCAAACCCACACCCCTAGACCCCTACGAGAGCGGCAAGCAACCCTACCAATTCTAGGGTTAGGAGACCCGGACTCGACTCCTCGAGTTGGTCTCCCACTGGACTCCAGAACCCGGTTACTTGTGCCCTCCTCCTTGGGTCTATCCTAGTGCGGAAAAGTAAATAATATACAAACGGTGACTGCTTCCGCAACCTGGAAGCGCCCCAATAAAAGAATATTACATACAAGTTTTTACATGAATGAAAATGAAAAACACTCATCTCAAATAAAACCCCCCGGCTATTCAAACACGACGATCCAATATAACATATCCAGTAACACATAACATCACATGTCATCAACGTAAGTAAATATGTCCATCCCAATTGTCGTTGACATATAGCAACGAAACCGGCGATATCACATATTACACTTACGGTCACAGAAAAGAAAGTGTAAAACTACAACATTTGGAATCCGCAACCACCTCAGACATCGCATGCCTGACCAAATGAATTTCTTAGACATCGCATGCCTAACAATTATAAACCCCGCATTTTAGTCTCTTTATCGAAAACACTTTTCAATACCAAGTCGGGCAATTCAACAAGATTCCCGACATGCTGATCGAATACTCGTCGCAAACTTCAGTAGGCGGCCGCACCCCCGATACCGTCGACGAAGTGCACCAAGGCGGAACACCGCTACCGCGAGCACCCGGAGGGATGCTTTCGGCGACGGGGTTCTCCTACAGTCACTTGGTCGGGGCTATGGAGTGAGGCTGTCTATTAAGTTTACCCGGCGAGTATCCGCGTACGCTACGTGATTGCGACGGACTTTTAATCACATCAAAATTCCGTGGCAACCGATCAAGTGAGACTAAACTGCTATGTTTATATCATTCATTTAGTTATCACATAACTACTTGTGAATTCCAATTATTGTATCCCATTCCGGATAAATAGAAAATGTCAAACTTTCCGATCGAACAATCGAACACCCAACCTTTCCCGATACAGATCAACACATGAAACAAGTCTAGCAACATTCAGTTCGTGCCTCAGTACCAACGGTCCATTCGTAGAAGGGTCAAGCCAACGCCTCACATGTGGCACGCCGTACTGCCCCAAACCCGAAGGTTCAAAGGGCAGTTCAAGACGGTCACATAATCGAGTTAAGGTTTGTTGTCTTCTAGAGGGACCATCGCGTTACTTGCACTACTTAGAACGTCGTTAAACTACGGAAAAATCCAACACTTGGAAATTTCCCGACAGGGGAAAAATTGGGTATTTATATCCGGTCGAACTTTTTAACATATTCTAAAATTTATCCGGAAATACACAAAAGACGAAATTTGATAATCCGATCGAAATACCGAATCCCCAAAACAACTGCAGAAAATTCAACTCTTGAATAAATTTTAAAAATTCCCAGAAAACTCAGCATCAGACAAAATGAATTACTGTACAAAAATTGGATGATGACGTCATATTTTTGCCGCGGATCCGCCGCATCATCCAAGCATATGCCGCGGATCCGCCGCAATATATACTGTTCATCCGAAAATTTTTGTGCCGAAATTCTTATATTTCTCTGCTGGTTTTTCTGCATATTTTTAATTTGGAAAAATCCCTGTTTTTAGAAAAAGTACAGAGAGCATATTTTAGGTTTCGGTTTTGGGTCGTTCGGACTTCAAAATAAGTCTAGACTTCGCCTAAGGCTCTAGCTAGGCTCTGATACCACTGTAGGGTTCCTAGGCACTCCCAAGAGGTCTCACAAGACATCAAACATGCCAAATAAA
The DNA here is from genome assembly GCA_030015575.1 of Agapanthus africanus. Classification (NCBI taxonomy): domain Eukaryota; kingdom Viridiplantae; phylum Streptophyta; class Magnoliopsida; order Asparagales; family Amaryllidaceae; genus Agapanthus; species Agapanthus africanus. The sequence goes on from CM057340.1 coordinate 207,142,175, forward strand.
ATTTTTTGGGTGCCGAGAGACCCGACTACGGATCGTTTGCTAGATATTTAGGCAAAAAAGCTAACTAGTTAACACTTAACTAAGAGATACGGAAATACAACCTTTGTAGATCCGGTGCTCCACCTCCATGGCTCCGCAACGAGGTCCTCTCCGCTGTCCAAATCAAATCCGGGCTCTAGAGTCGGCTTCGTCGGGGAAAAAGGGAGCTAGGTCGTCGATGTCCATGCCGAAGATGATCTACGTCGAGGCATCGCTAGATCAAGCTCACAACTTCACCAAGTCAAGAAACTTGTGAAGTAAACACACTCTACTACTTGGCAAGAGGTAGAGGATGAAGAAATAGGAAGTGGGTAGACTTTAGTTTTGGATTTCTCACTCTTTTTCCACAATCACCATTGATGGAGCTTGGTTTTCTTCACTTGAAGAATGAAGAAGATGAAGAAGAATATTATGATAAGTTAAAAGAATAAGAAAAGAAAATGAATTCTTATCATCAAATTAACCATGGTCAAGTGTAGAGACTAAACTAGGGTTAGTAGGAATGGTTAGGGTTAAGGATGAGATAAGAATGGTTGACTTGAACAAAGCTTCATGAAGCTTCAACTAAAGAACAAAATTAGCCACCATTCTTTTCTCTTTTCTTTTATTCATTTATCAAAAATAAAAAAAGGTAATTAAACAAGATAAATGAATAACAAATAATAAACCCTAACCATTTCATTAACCAAGGTTTAATACTTTACACTTAACCAAAAAGGATGTATCATCAAACATGATACAAGCAAATGCACAATATCATATCACATATATAATGCGCACATCCGAGTGAGAAAATCCATCTAAAGTGAACCAATATTAGTTAATGCAAAGTAATATATCAAATATATAATTATACATTAAATCATTAAATCAACACTTGATTTAACGATCCGGTCATATCGCATATAACCGGCTAATATCCAATGTGTCGATTTATCGAATCAATCCTTGATTCGATAACTAGGTTATATCGCATACAACCATTCGACACATTCATCGTGAGAATAGAATACTGTATCACATACACGCATTATTCTCGGTCCCGCACATATCTCATATGCGCTCCTATTTCGTTTCGCTTGAGCCAGGAAACCTCTGTGTAGGACTCTAAAGACTCGTCAATACGCCGGCAGCAGATGATGATCATATCAAACACCCACAAGCCGCAAGCGGTCTGCTAAACGTAACGGCCACCCGGGTATTGAGCGATCTGAAGATCGACGAGCAAGCCCGCTCACACTCCAGTGAATCCGACCAGTAACACTACCGTACAGTCCGGTCTGATCGTCTGATATGTCGCATATCTCCCCTAGGGGTGGTAAACGTCAGACCCCAATAGCTCGATAAGTCGTGTCGATATGAGGCTCATAACGGGTCGAGAAACTACTGGTAACTCTTACCAGCAATTCTCTGAGCAGCCCTGGCCAGGGACTTCCTGTTATAGCCAATCGAACACAGCGCAACATCAACCCCCTATACCGGGAGAGACGAATCCCCTCCTATCGCTCATTGCCTCCATGTGACTCGGGACTGTACCCAAAAACCACCATTTTGCACGCCCTCTTGGACGTGGTAAGATGGAAATCAAAGCACAGTGGGAACCACACAAGACTCTATGACGATCTCGGGTCAACAGACTACTCTGTACCAGTGTCACCAGAGAACTGCCATCTGACGTGAGGTATAATACCATCTGGGAGTTCTCGGCGAGTCCGTCCAGTGTACCCAGTCTCTACTGAGCACCCGTATATCATCTCTGATGTCAAACACCAATGGATATGGGATCATCCATCGCCCATCTGTATGGGTCGAGAAGGTACACGCTAGTCTACTCTGGTATATCGATGCCCCGTCTCGATACACCCTCGACTAGGGACTTTGAAGGATGTACTTATGGACTACCATGTCCCCACTAGTATGATCCGCATCATAGTCCAGGTAGTCAAGCACACATCCTAAGGGCTTTACCAACATGTAACAGAGAGACAATCAGTATACAGGTTAAGGTAAAGTTCAACCAGATAGCATACTATCATGTCGAGCAAGAAAGTCCTCCCTATATATGTCCCAGCATCCACTACAATATACATCCTATGTACAGTAATGGCCTCTAGGGCATACATATAACTAACACCAAGCGGATACTGAGGGAGGTATGGTGCAGGATACTGATTAAATTCAGTTGACAATACAGTCTAAGATGTAAACTGGATTTGGAGTTCATTTGGGAACTGGTTCCCATCAGATATCCAGACATATTCTAAGACAGGTATTACTCAATTCGGGAGATGGCTTTCTCCGCGAATTTGAGGTAAAGAGAGACATAGAAAGAAACATCAGGGTGGATCCACTCACTGAGGCTATTTCTCAAACGCAATAGTTTTACAAACGAGTTTTGTGAAACTGATTAGTAGAGGAGTTGGGTGTTCGGTATCATACGGGCTGTGAGTATGCGACACGGCAATAATTAGCCTTAAGTGCAAGTGGGAGATTGTTGGATATAGTTCCCTCAAAGTCAATTATTGGATCGCAGGAACGTGATTGCAATGATTGAGGGAGGACCTATACCAGTAGGACAGTCTTACTCGAGATGATAGTATGATATCTGGTTTGTCTTTATGATCGTGTACATGCTTTAGGTGATATTACAGATCACTATTACACGTTGATAGAGACCTTAGGATTCTTTCTTGACTACCAGCAGTATAATGGCGATCATATACATGAGAGTTGGGTAGTCTATAAGCACATCCTTAAAGTGCCCCTAGTCGTCGGAGTTTGGAGACTGGGCGTCGATACTCCGAGAGAGACTAGTGTATACGGATTGAGACCCCGACGAGGGGTGGTGGCTGGTCTCACAAGCCATTGGTGTCAGTTGGTTCACCTAAGACGTATACAGGTGCTCATTGGGTTATGAGTACACCGGACGGACTCGCCGGGAACATGCTAGTTGGTATTATACCTTTCGTCAGATAGCAGTTCCCTGGTGACATGTGTACAGGTTAGTCTATCGAACTGAGATCGTCATTTGTCTCGTGTGAGTTCCCACTGTGCTTTGATTACTACCCTACCACGGCTCAAAGGAGTCATGCAAACAGGTTTTAGTTGGGTACAGTCCCGAGCCACATGGAGGCAGTGAGCGGATCGGTAGGGGATTCGTCTCTCCCGATATTGGGGGTGAGATCGCGCCGTGTCTGGAGAGCCATTACACGAAATTCCTGGCCAGGGTAAGCGAGATTTACTGGTAGGTATTCCAGTAGTTTCTCAGGGTGTTCTGGGCTACACTCCGACACGACTTATACCTCTTTTGGGGGTCTGACGCTTACCAGCCCCCTAGGCCCGATATGCGATACTCATAGGCGAACGGACCGGACTGTACGGACATTGTCACTGACTGGCTCAGTAGGGTTTCAGGATGAGTTCGCTCATCGGCCTCCCTTTTGCCTAATACCTGGGCAGCCATTACGTACAGCTAGTACCACTGACGTGCTTGTGGTTAAACCCACTCCCAGCGTATTGACGAGTCTTTAGAGTCCCCCACAGACAATTTCCAAAGTTTGGGCGAAACGTTGTAGAGGACGTATGGTTTTATGGAGGGTTCGATCATATACGTACACTTTTGCATGGATCATGATCGGACGGATCATACTAGTGGGCTTTGGTTTAAGCCGTATCCTAGTATAAGATTTGTTGGATTACTTTAGTCTAATTTCATTCGTATTCAGTCGGAATGCGGATGCAGGTATGTATTTACAGGTGAGGGGTACTCTTGTGATCCGTCACGATTTTACTTTAGTTGATGCCATATCTTTTTGTTGGATTAAACATTTTGGTTTAAAAGTTTAATTAGGTGGAAATGGTGAGCTCAAGTCATTATGAAGAGCATTGAATGTGGCATGTGCATGGGTGATGACTTATGGTGTGTTTTCTTATGCCATGACCATTTTCATGTTTGTTTATTGTGTGGAGTTGATGGGTGGAGAGAGAGAGGGCAGCCACTAGTGAGGGGTTTTTTCTTGAGATATCATTCCAGCTCTCACATTTTATTCCACACAATAGCAAGCTCTTCTTCTTCTTCTTTCTTCTCTTGAGCTCACCATCTCCTCATGAATGGCTTCTTCTTTAACCTCCACTCATTCCATCTCATGAGTTGAGAATCATTGAGTGTTTGAGACAAAGTGATCACACACATTCTCTACTTCACCTTGGACATGTCGGCTAGCAAACTTCATGTTCGAGTTTCTTCGGTTTTGAAGCAGGAGCCCGTAAAAAGATTCCTTGACGTGGTGTCATTTCGACGAGGAGACTGGAGATCGAGCTTGATTGGAGATGCCGCGAGGAGCTAAGGATGGTGGATAAAGTCCGAAGGGCACGGATCGATCGGTATAGCCATTCTAACTTCTTAGTAGTTGCTAGTATAGGGTTAATGGAACGATCCGGGTGAAAGTTTGCGTTAGCGCCAGTTTATAAAAGTTTTTGTTCCGCGTTTGGCCTCGGATTGACGGTTGGGGCGCTACCGTAGACTTAAAGCGAGCACCCGAACGGATGCTTTTGGCGACTGGGTTCTCCTACAGTCACTTGGTCGGGGCTATGGGGCATGGCTATCTAGTAAGGTTGCCCGGCAAGTATCTGCGTACACTACGTAATTGCGGCGGACTTTTGATCCACATCAAAATTCCGTGGCAACCGATCAAATGAGACTAAACTGCTAGATTTATAAAATTTAAACTTGTTATCTCATAACTGCTTTTGTGGATTCCAAATATTGTATCGCAATCACAGATAGCTAGACGAAGTTAAACTTTTCGATCGAATAAACAAACACCCAAACTTTCCCAACAAGCTCAACACTTGAGCGGAGTTCAAAAAAGTACCAGAACATGCCACCGCTCCTATGAACCAGCCGTAGAAGGGTCAACCAATGCCTCACCTGTGGCACCGCTGAACTACCACAAACCCTAGGGTTTGTTGGCGGTTCTGACGGTCACAGAATCGAGTTAGGGTTTCCTTCTTCTAGAGGGTCCAGAGAATCGCTTGTAAGATTTTCTGAAAATTTTAAACTCGGAAAAATCCAACTCTTGGAAAATTTCAGCGAGGGAAAAATTGGGTTTTTGATATCCGTTCGAACTTTTTAACATCGTCTACATAACCCGAATACATATTAGAATTACGATTACGAAACACTCCGAATTGCCTTTGCAGAAAGTTAACATCATATGCAAATTTAGCAAAAACAAACAACACGTGAAACACCAAAACCCAGAGACTGGAACACCATATTTGAAGCCCAAAAGCCTAAATGGACCCGGTGAGCTCAGTTTTAGGGGGGTTGTGGCCGGCCAAAATTGCACAAAAATGCCACAAATTTCCATAGTGTTCATGTTATATCACATACAACATTCTGCAGTTGCTTAAAAAAATTTTTGAAGAGTTTTTAAAAACGACAGAAACTAAGTTATCGTATCGGGTGTTTCGGAGTAGTTTCGGTTTCGTAATCCTAGCAAACATCGTCTAATTTTCTAGCATGGCTCTGATACCACTGCAGGGTTGCCTAGCGCGGCAGCAAGGTTTCGGGAGGCATCGTGTCACGACCCGAAATATTAGCTCGTGACCGACACTTAAATCACGCCACGTCTAAAGGCGTAACGTAATTCAAGTAAACCGAAACCTAGAAATCTAAACCTTTTTAAGAAAAATCAAGGACGTGAAGTTTTGAAATAAAGGTATAATGAAATCAAGTTTTCTTAAATGCATAGAAGAGGAACATGAAAAATGCAAGTGGAATTTACTAGTTGAAAAACATGTTTTGTCTTTTAAAAATTTGGACAACACCTCCTTTATATATTTTGATCCAAAATCACATATACATAATAAAATAAAGGCATCCCCAAGCGGGAGCTAGCTCTTCGCCAACCGATGAATCACAACGACGCAAGACAGTATATATCAGTATACGATGCCCAACGGCGAAGATCACCACAACAAATAAAGAAAGAAGCGAGATATCAACCCATAATGCGAACATACAATCCATCGCTCAAATCTCGCTACTACAAGTCTTGCTAAGTCTCATTTCTTATACAAATACTAGTTTCGATTGATAGAGTTGACTAGATACAATATGAAATAGAAATACAAGAGTGGGTACGATACAAATGCCCCACCTACCAAGCAAACCACCTAAAGGTAGCTATGTGCAAGTGATGCCGCTAATGATCCGTGCGGTCAACCTGCAAGAACTGTGGCACAACGGGGTGAGTTGCCAACTCGTGAATAGAAAAACATCTACAAGTAGAAATCGAATAAACGACGACTCCTAGGTCAATTATATCATAAAGGTAATACTATGATATCTAGGGTGACCAAGTCATCAAATGTGCCAACAATGTAATCAATACCTATATGTATGCGGATGTAATATAACTATATAACCAAGGTCTGTATGCATGTAGATCTCGTCCAACCATATAATCAATGTATGTATGCATATGGATCTCGTCCAACCATATAATCAATGTATGTATGCATGTGGATCTCGTCATACCATATAATCAATGTCTGTGCGCATGTGGATCTCGTCCACGTGTCAACCAATGACACAACAATATCATGCATGTAAATATCATAATAGAATATGCATGAAAATATGAGGATATAAATCAACTTGTGTCCCTCGCGACACATCAAAATCATGGAACTGGAGTGTCCAACCTCGACACTCGAAAACATCATGAAACCCGTATCCAGCATCGACACGTAAATCCTCATATATCTCGGGCTCCGTCTACGGGATCGGCCCGCGGGCTCCGGCAGACGAGTCGGCCCATATCCATCTCTCGACTCCGGTCGGTATCCTCCAGATAACCGCCAGGTCAAACTAATCACCGGTAGGTACTCTCCACCCTGCTAGGCTCGTCGTCTACTCCACGAAGAGATTCTCGCCCCGGGGAACCATACCTGGTCCACCATGAACCCACAAACAGAATCTTCCGCCTCCTCGAATCGGGTTTCACATGTAACATGTCTCAGAACCGAGAAAACGCATGGTGGACGTACTGAAATATCATATCAAGAGAAACCGGATTTTTAAAACAATACATACTTTCTTTTAAACTGACCACGGTTCTCAAATCCAGAAATCTCATGAAAACAACATATCTCAATGCGGAAAATCATAAAGCATGATGTATGCGACACATGATAGAAATGTAAGCATATCTGTATATCATGCAACATGGAACAGTAATATGACATATTAAGGGAAAACCGCTCTTTTAAAATGATTCCAGTTTTTAAATATATCCTGCGGTTCCCAATTTCACCAAAGTCAAATGCAACATCGTCTATATATGTGCAATAAGTATGTATGTAGGCATGGATGCACAAAAATATATGTACGCAAGTATGAGTGTACAAGTGGGTATATACGCAAGCATGAGTGTACAATATGTATGTGCGCCAATATGGATGTACAAATGGTATATACGCAAGTATGAGTGTACAATATGTATGTACGCAAGTATGAGTGTACAAGTGGGTATATACGTAAGTATGGGTGTACAATATGTATGTACGCAAGTATAAGTGTACAAGTGGGTGTATATGCAAGCATGAGTGTACAATATGTATGTGCGCCAATATGGATGTACAAGTGGTATATACGCAAGTATGGGTGTACAATATATATGTACGCAAGTATGAGTGTACAAGTGGGTATATACGCAAGTATGGGTGTACAATATGTATGTACGCAAGTATGAGTGTACAAGTGGGTATATACGCAAGCATGAGTGTACAATATGTATGTGCGCCAATATGGATGTACAAGTGGTATATACGCAAGTATTGGTGTACAATATGTATGTACGCAAGTATGAGTGTACAAATGGGTATATACGCAAGTATGAGTGTACAATATGTATGTGCGCCAATATCGATGTACAAGTGGTATATACGCAAGTATGGGTGTACAATATGTATGTACGCAAGTATGAGTGCACAAGTGGGTTTATACGAAAGCATGAGTGTACAATATGTATGTGCGCCAATATAGATGTACAAGTGGTATATACGCAAGTATGTTATGCGAAGAGTCATACCATGATGCAGCAATCCTACTGTATAGTGACATGGCAATTATCGATGATGAAGTGTGTGAGCCTACAATCTGTGTACGTGTAACATACGCATCATCGATAATAGTGCAGGTGTACTATCACAGGTATAAGTAATGCAATGCGAATAACATGAATGCAGCATAAGGTAAATCATATGCAATGCTGACGGGTATACGTATCTAACCTGACCGAGTCGGTGAATCTATCCATCGGCATCTAGCCACACAACGCCACGTACGGTATAATCCATCGTACGGCATCCTCTAGTCAAGGGTATGGATCAATCATCAAGTCAAACTCATCACGCACGGAAAAATCATCGTACGGCGGCATTAAAACATTTGGGATCCTATCATCCTATATGACAATGAGGGGTACGGACCTAACATCTCGTACAACATATCACACATGATTCACGGCATTCTATATACATTTATATACCTATGACCCAAGTCACATCCATAACATTGTCGTATCAGGGGACCGGCAAGGTATCAATCACCTCAATCGACTCTTATCCGTATACCAACATATCACCAAATTCATCATATCGCATCGTACATTCTTTTCATCACATTTATCTCTCACGTCGAATCAAATATTATATATACATTCTACCTTTACTATAAGAATACTTATCTAATCTAACATATACACCCGAACCATACAAACAGTTTTTGAAAGATGTGAATCGTAATTTTGAAAGTAGGGGCTACGGTGTTTTAAGGAAAGAAACCATTTTGAAAATCCGTAACGTCCCTCAAGGTATCTGTTTAAAAGATGCATACGATTTTTCAGTTTGGAATTAGGTACGGTTCCGATGACACATCTATGTCGACTATCTAGTCTTACAATACCCTAAACGGCAATATCGTCAAACATCATCCTCAAATCCTGTCATCACATATTAGCCTATCATATCACTTCTAACTATCCTTTAGTTCCTAAGATGGTTTCTATAGCTATCTTTTAATTCTAACCCTAGTTTGCTACTCTAGGTTTTCTTAACCATATGCTACAAATCCGTTTCCACCAAAACTTTGCGGGGGTGCTATACGCCATCCACCCGACTTCCCCCGTATATATAGATCTACTTACTTTGGTCTTCGGTTTCCGAAGTCGATGACGCCACGCTCCGTCACCTCGGAATCGACGTGAAGGTACCTACAATAACAACACATATCGCAACGCTATTAAAATCAAGTTCTGAAATCCAAAACGGAATACGGATCACCTATATGTTAGAACTTATAGCCCACATATGCAAAACCAACAAATTACCCCTAGTCGTTGATGTACAAACATACAACAACCAAAAACAAATCCAATAGCAAAACCAAACATTTCAAAATACGGAAAACATCGCAAAAAACACCCCAATGTGCTCCCAGATTTTGACTCAGGTCAAACTAGCCAATTTTGCATATGGGGTTGCTCTAGATATCACCTAAGGGACCCACCAACAAAAAATCAACACATTCCACCAAAATGTGGCCGCAATTTGCGGCCACAATGAATAAATTTGCGGCCGGATTAAGGAACACGTGCCACAATATGCACAAAAGCAAAACTAAGTGCAACGGGTGTGCACGAAAACATTTGTCCTGTGCAACGGGTGTGCACGACAATAATATCAAGGGCACCTAGAGTGCATGAAAATCTCATTCCAGTGCAACTAACGTGCACGAATAAAAATCCCAAATCGAGTGCATCTGGTGTGCACAAAATCATGTCACATATCATGCGCCCAACATGCACGAAAATCCAAATCAAGAGCATCCATCATGCACGAATGAAATCTAAATCAAGTGCATCAAACATGCACGAATAAAAAGCTAAATCAAGTGTATCCATCATGCACGAATAAAAGCTAAATCAAGTGCATCCATCATGCACGAATAAAAGCTAAATCAAGTGAATCCATCATGCACGAAAGAAATCTAAATTAAGGGCATCCGACAAGCACGAGTAAAAATCTCACTCAAGTGCGTCTGATGCGCATAAAATCCTAAATCAAGCGCCTAATATGCACAAAAATCCAACCCAATCGCGTCGGGTCCGTAAAAGCATATGGTGCAGTAGCATGCACGAAAACGAACGACAAGTGCCAACGCGCACGAAAACACAAATCAGATAACACAAATGCTCAAAGACATAAATCGGTGCAGCAATGTACGGAGTATAAATCTAGCGCAACCAATGCACAAAATACCGATCTGGCGCAACCAATGCACAAAACATAAATCCAGTGCAACAAATGCACGAAAATAAAATCTAGTGCAGCAAATGCACGAAAAGAAAATCTAGTGCAACAAATGCGCGAAACACAAATCCGGTGCATCCAGGGCACGAAATACAGTGCATAAATGCATAAATACAAATCTGGTGCATCAAGTGCACGAAATACAAATACGGTGCATCCAGTGCACGAAATACAAATCCGGTGCATCCAGTGCATGAAATACTAATACAGTGCATCTTGTGCACAAAATATCGATCAATAACTCAAATACGTAAACAGCAACACCGAATGTACCAAGGTGTATAAAATGATAAACGTGTGCAACTGCATGTACAAAACACATATCAATACACTACAAGCACATATAAGCTATACCGAGTGCAAAAATCAAATCGAGTGCGTACCACACGCACAAAAATCAAATCAATTGTATGAAATCCGCAAAATCAAAAACATGTGCAGCCAAGGCACAAAACCGATATCAAGTGCAATAAATATGCACAAATCAAAAGCCAACACAATGGTGTATAAAAATATATCTCAAGTGCAATAACTATGCACAAAATGTAAATACCCAGTAGGTGAAGCCATGGTGCACGAAATGAATATCAGGAAACTCATCATCAAAACTAAAATCCAAGTGATATAAGAGTGATACTCAGATCACAAACGCAAATCGCAACAAAGGACATTGAGGTATACCTCCTACAATGTCGAAGTATAAATCGGTGCGCCTAAAACCGGCAGAACAAGAGCATCCGCTTGCCTCCTGCTTACGGTCTGGCGTCCTCGGTCTCTAGGTCCTTATCTTCTCTGTGGAATTACCAATCTCGCAATCCATCGGCTCATCGGCCCAGTCAGGTGTGCTAACGGGGAAGATTCCGTCCTGGCACTTCTCTGGTCATCTCTCGGTCAATCATCACGACCACTCGTAAAGCAGCACGTCACAGACGTCAGCCTCTGGCACTCTAAATACTCACGACACAACTGATCCTGGGTGCAAATCTCATTGCAGCAGTGTCCTGGAAGGAATCCTGCTCAAGGTCTCTTCCGATCTTGCCTATGCCGAACTGTGCGGAGGCTGGTACTCTTACATAATCCTTTCTCGTTTTTCTGGACATCTGCGTTTTCAGCACAACATTTCCTCGGGAACTGGCCGTATCTCAACGTCTCTGTATGCGTATCAGATCTCTGATCTCGGCGGGGAGTAACTACAGCTCGTCCGCATCTCGCACGAAACTCTGGTTCCGCCTGCCTTTATCATCGTCCACCTTGATGTCACGACCCGAAAGTACGGAACGTGACTGGCACTTAGATTACGAGACGTCTAAAGGCGTACCGTAACCTAAGTCAGCCAAAGCCCAGGAAATCTAAACCAAAATCAAAAGAGAGTGAAGGAAAACCTTACATGAAAACGATTTTTTTTAAATCAATTAAGTTGCATAGAATCCCTTTTTAAAAACATCAAAAATTCCCGAAAATTTCGGCAGAGTCTCCCCTGTATTTTCTATCCCCCAAAATGGGTACAACAAGGTATATATATAACCTGTAATCATAAAATGGCATCCCCAAGCGGGAGCTAGCTCTTCGCCCAAGGCGGATCACAACCACACGCAATATATAAGTAATATCAAGAAAAGAGCATAAAAGAAATGCAAAATATCAGAAAACACAACGTCGGCTCAAGTGAGCTCGACCCAAAAGAAACCACATATATACAAATCTCTCAGTCTCATCCCTAGGTCGCATATACAAATGGAAAGTGGTAGATGGAGAATACTAGATACAATGATAGAGCAAAAAGAAATAAAGTGTGCTCGCAAGCCACCTACGAGCAATGTCGCGAGTCAGAGCAAAAGGAGCTGATGATAAGATAGCCCGCCGCTACAAGGGTGACGGGTCCGACCTGCAAGACACTGTGGCACAACGGGGGTGAGTTGCCAGCTCGTGTGTAGAATATAACATCTAGTAAGGCAATCGTAAGAATGCACGCAAATGCGTTACAGCATGTATGTCCAGATGTGATGTAGTACCTCTAGTATGCATGCACATGTATGCAATGTCATTACTAAATCTCTAAGTGTTTCAAATGCTAAGAGTTCTGCATTCTAATATTTAGAAAAAGAATATCTGTATAATAGCTAAATAACATCAAGAAATCATCTGAAAACCCGTGTCAAGCATCGACACCAAATATGAAATCACCTCTGTCTCAATGTCTCACTGTACCAATGTCTCAAATATCGGGCTCCGTCAGTCCGGATCGGCCCAAATCATCAAATCTCACGACAACGGTCGGTATCCTCCGGATATCCGCCACGCCAGACATCACCGGTAGGTAGTCTTACCCTGCCAGGCTCATCGTCTACAACTCGATCTTCTTGCCCCGGGGTACCATACCGGGCCTACCATGTACCCGAGACGGTTCATCCACTCCTCGAATCGGGTCTCGAAATCCAACAGAAAACATGAAAACTCATGGTGGACGACACATACATCACGAGAAAACCGCAACTTTTTTTTAAAAATGATAAATATATGCTTTTGTTAAATTCTTGCGGTTTTCCCCAAAAATCCAGAAATTGCAGCAATACTGAAATCCTCAAGAAAATCATAATGTCCAACATGTTATATATGATAAATGTCTATGATATCAAGGTATGCGATGTGAATTGTGGCTAGAAATCTATGTAAGTATGATGATGATGCGAGGTATATACAAGTTATGCAATTTCATATATCATGTATGATGCAAGTGGCGATACTAAGCTAAACAGGTTCTATGGTGCTCGTGGCATGGCAATTACCAAAGGCGTGTGTGTCACATGAATAGTGTGCGTGCAACAGAAACCAATAGTAATGGTGTACGTGTCCTACGAAGTGATATCGCATATGTGTATATGAATATGCATGCAATTTAGCATATTGTTAGCTATAAGGGTATGAAATGTAAATAAAGGGGTAAACTAACTAACAATACAAGTCTTGCAAGAAATAGGGTAATCTTAACTAGGGGGCGTCTCGCGCCATCCAGACGATTCCCCCATAGATGAATACATCTACTCACCTGAATGCCTCGCTAATCCGATCCGACCACTGCCTTGCCTTTACGCGCCGTGTCCGATGTTTCCCCGACCGATCCTAGCATTGCATAACACACAATATAAGATTACATACCCCTAAAACGACACCAAGTCAATATAAAAAGATCGACGCTCTTGAATTAAACATAACGTGCACTCGGTGCGCGGAAAACACACGAAAATCGCTAAATCTTAACTAGAATCGTCATTTCAGGGAAATCGACAAAACCAAAAACCGACTAGACAAAACCACGCATTCGCGCACACTAATAGTCGTATATGAATCTAATTACATCGCTAATATAACGCAATTAGATCACATCCTAATTTTTATAAAAATCTAGTAAGCAATTGCATACCGATTCGACGCAAATATCGCAAATTTATCGATCTAGCGAGCGTAACATCGCACGATTAACCATTCTAACCAATTGGATAACCAAAACCCTAACTTTAATCCAACAACCATGCTACAAACCCTAATTCAAAATCAAATCCCTTTCTTGAATTTCCTAAACAAACAATTACTACTAAATTAACACTTCAAATTTCAATTTTAGCACATTCAATCTACAATTTAACAACTAGTTTAGAAATTTCACCTCACAAGTGGAACCCTAGCATGATCAAGCCACCAAAAAAGCCTCCTTTCTTCAAGTTTTGAATTAAATTGGTTTGAGGAGAGAGTGGATTAGGGTTTTGCTTTGAATTGGAGAAGGAATTTGTGGATTTTTAATAGATTTTGGCATGAAAATGAAGCAAGAAAGAAGTGAGAAAAATGGGGAATTTCTGCAGGTTAGGCTCGGCCAGCAGCAAGGGAGGGGAGTTGTGGGATTTTTGTGGATGTTTCTAGGTCAAATAAACCCCTTAAATCTCATTTAATGCATTTCACATCACCTTTTTTCCAAAAAAACCCCTTTTTACTTCATTTTTTCATAAATTTCCAACCATAAAACTAAAATCTTATAAAGTCATGATACAATTTATTAACACCCTATTTTAGTTTATAAAGATTCCTAATTATGAAAATTACCTAATTAAATTTGTATTTATCACTAATTTAATGTATTTTGAAAAGCTTAAAATAATATTAAAATATAATTAATTACGAATTTTTTTTATTTAACTAGAAAATTATAAGTGGCATTTTAGTGACCAATTTATAGTAATATCTTATCTAAATTTTGTATAATTAGGTCTACAATGAAAAATACCTAATTTGACTTTTTACGGAAAAAGCCGAAAAATTAGCCGATTACCGAAAAACTGCCTAAACGTTTTTCGAAGGGTTGCAATCTTCCCCCCTTAAAGAAATTCGGTCCCCGAATTTAGAATTTAACTACGCGTACCTTCAAAAAGATGGGGATATCTCTTCCTCATCTCGACCTCGGTCTCCCAGGTGACCTCCTCGCTGTTCGGGCAACGCCAAAGTACCTTGACGGACGGTATAACCTTCGACCTCAATTTCTTCACCTGCCGATCCAGAATGACCACCGGCTAGTCGGTGAAAGAAAGATCATGCTCTAGCTGGATCGTCTGGTGCTGAATCGCCTGGGAAGGATCATGAAGGTACTTGCGGAGCATCGAGACATGGAATACGGGGTGAACATCGGGGAAGCTGGGCGGAAGAGCTAACCGATAAGCGACTGGACCAACACGCTCTAGGATCTCGAAAGGACCAACATATCTAGGACTCATCTTCCCTTTCCGCCCAAATCTCATCACACCTTTCATCGGAGAGACCTTTAGGAAAACATGATCGCCAACGGCGAACTCGAGTCGGCGACGGCGCCTGTCAGCATATGCTTTCTGCCTGCTCTGTGCCGCTCTCATCCTGTCCCGAATCAGCTGTATCTTCTCGGTTGTCTCCTGTACAATCTGCAGCCTAAAAACACTGCTCTCCCTAAGCTCTGTCCAACATACAGGCGATCGACATCTCCTCCCATATAAAGCCTCGAAAGGTGCCATCTGAATCGTCTCCTGGAAGCTATTATTGTAGGAAAACTCGATCAAAGGCAAATGACGATCCCAGCTACCACCGAAATCTAAAACACAAGCTCTGAGCATGTCCTCAAAAGTCTGAATAGTACGCTCCAACTGACCGTCAGTCTGCGGATGAAAGGCT
This sequence comes from Agapanthus africanus, assembly GCA_030015575.1. NCBI lineage: Eukaryota > Viridiplantae > Streptophyta > Magnoliopsida > Asparagales > Amaryllidaceae > Agapanthus > Agapanthus africanus. The sequence continues at coordinate 207,157,781 of CM057340.1, forward strand.
GTGCTAAAACTCAATCGGGTGCCCAATGCTTCCTGAAGTTTCTGCCACAATCGGCTGGTAAACTGGGTGCCCCGGTCGGACACGATGCAAGTCGGAACACCATGCAGTCGCACTATCTCATCAATATAAACCTGGGCGTACTGAGAAAATCCAAAAGTGGTCTTCACTGGCAGGAAGTGAGCCTCTTTCGTCAGTCGATCCACAATCACCCAAATAGAGTCATACCCTCGGCTGGTCCTGGGTAGACCTACAATAAAGTCCATGGAGACCTGCTCCCACTTCCACTCAGGGATGGGCAGAGGCTGTAACTCGCCGGATGGCCTCTGGTGCTCGGCCTTGACTTGCTGACAAGTCAGGCATCTGGACACAAAGTCTGTAACATCCTCCTTCATCCCGTCCCACCAGTAGACCTCTCTCAAATCATAGTACATCTTGGTGGAACCTGGATGCACACTGTATACTGATCTATGTGCCACCTCGAGAATATCATGCCTCAGTCCCTCTGAATCTGGCACGCACAGTCGAGTCCCAAATCGAAGTATCCCCTGATCATCAATCACGAACTCGAAAACTCTGCCCTACCGAATCAGCTCAATAATCTCCAATATACGGGCATCGCTGGACTGTGCCTCGTGGATACGGTCAAGTAACTGTGGGCATGCTCTGAAATGGACCAGCTGTCCCCCTGTAGGAGTAAACTCGAACTGCACTCTGCTGTCACATAATACCTGCCAATCCGTCGTCGACTGCATCTGCACTGCGCTCAAACAAGCTAAACTACCTCCGGGCCTTCTACTCAAAGCATCCGCCACCACATTCGCCTTGCCCGGATGGTATAGAATCTCACAGTCATAATCCTTCACCAACTCCATCCAACGGCGCTGTCTCAGGTTCAGATCTCGCTGCTGGAAGATATACTTCAAACTCTTGTGGTCAGTGAATATCTGGCACGACTCACCGTATAGGTAATGTCTCAAGATCTTAAGTGCAAATACCACAGCAGCCATCTCTAAATCATGGGTGGGGTAGTTCTGCTCGTGTTTCCTCAGCTGCCGAGAAGCATACACGATAACTCTGTCGTGCTGCATCAATACATAGCCCAGCCCCACTCGAGAAGCATCACAATATACCACGAACCCGCCTGATCCTGAAGGCAATGCTAACATTGGTGCAGTAGTCAGACGAGTCTTCAACTGCTGGAAACTACCCTCACATGCCTGGGTCCAATCAAAAGGAACCCCCTTCCGGGTCAATCCGGTCAACGGTGCAGCAATGCGGGAGAAATCCTGGACAAAACGTCGATAATAGCCGGCCAGACCTAGAAAGCTGCGAACCTCTGTAACTGATACTGGTCTAGGCCAACGCTGAACTGCCTCGATCTTCTTCGGGTCCACACAAATACCATCTCTCATCACCACATGACCCAAGAAGTCGACACTGTCTAACCAGAATGGGCACTTGGAAAATTTGGCGAACAGCTGATGCTCCCTCAAAGTCTGCAATGTGATACGTAAGTGCTGCTCATGCTCTTCCCGGCTCCGAGAATAAACCAAGATGTCGTCAATGAACACAATAATGAACTGATCGAGATACGGCCTGAATACACGGTTCATCAAGTCCATAAATGCTGCCGGGGCATTGGTGAGCCCGAACGACATCACCAAGAACTCATAATGACCATATCGAGTACGGAAAGCGGTCTTCGGAATATCCTCCTTCCTAACCCGCAACTGGTGATAACCTGACCGTAAATCAACCTTCGAGAAAAACCCTGCACCCTGGAGCTGATCGAATAAGTCATCAATGCGGGGTAGGGGATATCTGTTCCGCACAGTAACCCGGTTCAGCTGACGATAATCAATGCATAAACGCATGCTTCCGTCCTTCTTCTTAACAAACAAGACGGGAGCACCCCAAGGTGACACACTCGGTCGGATAAGCCCTTTGTCCAGCAAGTCCTGTAACTGATCCTTTAGCTCTCTCAGCTCCGCCGGGGCCATCCGATAAGGCGGTATAGAGATAGGCCCCGTGCCGGGGATCAAGTCGATGAAGAACTCAATCTCGCGCTCTGGTGGCAAACCAGGCAGCTCGTCAGGGAATACATCAGGAAACTCTCTCACAACAGGGACCTGGTCCAACGGAACCTCTGTGGAGCTAGTATCACAAACATAGGCTAAGAATCCCTGACACCCTTTTATTAAGAGCTGACCAGCGCGAAGAGAAGAAATCAAGCTGGGAAGGGTAGCGCTACGATCTCCCTGAATAACAAGAACCGGCTCATCAGGAAAACTGAATCTGACTGCTTTCTCACGGCAGTCCACAGATGCATAACAGGTGGCTAGCCAGTCCATACCAAGAAGAACGTCAAAGTCTAGCATATCGAGAAGAATCAAATCAACTGAAGAATCTCTCTCCCCGATACGAACGGAACACGATCGGTACACAAAACGGGCAACAAAAGACTCGCCTACCGGGGTAATAACGACAAGCGGCTGATGTAACGGAGAAGACTCTCGGCCTAACCTCGGTGCAAAGTACGTGGATACATAGGAATGTGTGGAGCCTGGATCAAATAATACCCGTGCATCAAAAGAACATACTGGCAGAGTACCTGTCACGACGGCATTGGATGCCTGTGCATCCTGAGGAGTCAACACGAACACTCGGGCCTGTCCACCACTAATAGCTGGCTGTCCTCTGCCTCTACCTCGGCCTCTGCCTCTGCCGCTGTCGCCTCGTCCTCTCTGAACCGGACCGCCACGCCCACGGCCTCTAGAAGCATCTGACTGGTGTGGAGCATCATCAGGAGTAGGAAGTAGAGCTCTCTGAGGAGGTGGTGAGGGTGGTAAGGTCACATGCGGAACTGTCGCCGCGCCCTGACGTCCCATGGTACAGTCTCTGACACGGTGGTACTGACTCCCGCACCGAAAACATCCTGGAGACGACTGCTGGGTCTGTGGATATGAACCAAATAACTGACCTCGTCTCAATCCTCGGCCTCCACCATCTCCCGGAAATAATCTATCGCGGTGTCTACCCATCTTCCACTGAGCTGGCGTATCAGTACGGATCCTCTTCGGCCCAGAAACGACCGGAGTCTCAGAAATACGCTCCTCCAAAAGTAAGGCTGCATCCATCGCGGCTGCGTATGTATCAAAGTGCTGGGTGCCGATGGCAAGAAATAGCTGTGTATCAAGCCCTCGCACGAACCTCTTTATTCTCTTCTCTTCTGTGTCTACTAGGTACGGAGCATATCGAGACAACTGGGTAAACTGTATATCATACTCCGACACTGTCATCCCAGGAGTCTTGTGCAAAGACTCAAAACTATGGGCTCGAGCATCTTGGACACTCTCCGGAAGAAAACGGGCAAGAAATGCAGCTGTAAACTCGTCCCAGGTCATAGAAGGTAAACCTGCAGCTCGACCTCTCTCTACTGAATCGTACCATGTCTGGGCAAGACCCTCCAGACGAAAACTCGCAAACTCCACCAATCTATCATCAGAACACCTCAACGAACGGCAAATCCGAGCCATCCTATCAAGAAATGCCTGTGGGTCCTCTGTCGCATCCGTACCGGTAAAAGCTGGAGGTCTCAATCTCATGAACTCCTGCAGTGAAACAGGGATAGTCTCCGTGGTAGCAGGAGCGACCATCTGTGTAGCAGGTACAATCGTGGTCTTTGCGGTGGAAGGAACGTCCTCGGATCTCTGTGCCCGGCTGGACTTAACTAAAGATCCCATCATCTGTCGCCACACTTGCGTGCCGGCCTCTAATCTGGCAATACGGTCTGGATAAGGCGGATCAGTATGACCCTGAAGGGTAGGCGTATCCTCCCGCTCGATCCTCGCCTCAGACGATCCCGCTCGAATCTCATCCCTAGCGGCAGCCCGCTGAGCTCTCGTAGTCTTTGGCGGCATCGAAGCTGGAATAAGAAACAGGACTGATAAGAACATTGCAATTGAATCAAGGAATGCAAGGAATCAAGAAAGGAAATACAAGCAATTATGTCCTAAGGTCACTTAGGCGGAGTACCGTATCGTAAGTATGTCGCGGATCATACTCACGCTACGCCACTCTGCTTAAGTCACCTACTCCATCTACCAAGGTCGTCCTACACTCAGGAAGGTAAAACCTGGCTTTGATACCAACTTTGTCACGACCCGAAAGTACGGAACGTGACTGGCACTTAGATTACGAGACGTCTAAAGGCGTACCGTAACCTAAGTCAACCAAAGCGCAGGAAATCTAAACCAAAATCAAAAGAGAGTGAAGGAAAAGCTTACATGAAAACGATTTTTTTAAAATCAATTAAGTTGCATAGAATCCCTTTTTAAAAACATAAAAAATTCCCGAAAATTTCGGCAGAGTCTCCTCTGTATTTTCTATCCCCCAAAATGGGTACAACAAGGTATATATATAACCTGTAATCATAAAATGGCATCCCCAAGCGGGAGCTAGCTCTTCGCCCAAGTAGTATGGGGTCTGACTTTTAGGGGATGGTTGAGTATGTGATACTGCAACCACTGCTACAGATGGCCCTAGTGCAAGTGGGAGATTGTTAGTTATATGTATGCCCTAGAGGCCATTACTGTATATTGGATGTATATTGTAGTGGATGCTGGGACATATATAGGAAGGACTTTCTTGCTCGACATGATAGTACGCTATCTGGTTGCACTTTATCTTAACATGTATACTTTCTGTCTCTCTGATTACATGTTGATAAAGCCCATAGGATGTGTGCTCGACTTCCAGGACTATGATGTAGATCATACTAGTGGGGCCTGGGTAGTCCAAGAGTACATCCTTGAATTGTTCCTAGTCGTGGGAATATCGAGACGGGGCATCGATATTCCAGAGTAGACTAGCGTATATCTTCTCGACCCATGCGATGGGCAATGGATGATCCCATATCCATTGGTGTTTGACATCGAAGATGGTATGCGGATGCTCAGTGGAGACTGGGTACACTGAACGGACTCGCCGAGAACTCCCAGATGGTATTATACCTCACGTCAGATGGCAGTTCTCTGGTGACACTGGTACAGCTTAGTCTGTTGACCCGAGATCGTCATAGAGTCTTGTGTGTCTCCCACTGTGCTTTGATTTACACCCTACCACGGCTCTACTGAGTTGTGCAAACAGGTGGTTTTTGGGTACAGTCCCGATTCACATGCAGGCAATGAGCGATAGGAGGGGATTCGTCTCTCCCGGTATTGGGGGTTGATGTTGTGCTATGCTCGACTGGCCATAACAGGAAATCCCTGGCCAGGGTTGCAGTGATATACTGGTAAGAGTTATCAATAGTTTCACGAATGTTATGGACCCTACGTCGGCATGACTTATCGAGCTATTGGGGTCTGACGTTTACCACCCCTAGGCGAGATATGTGACATATCAGACGAACAGACCGGACTATACGGTAGTGTTACTGGTCGGATTCGCAGGAGTGTGAGCGGGCTTGCTCGTCGATCTTCTGATCGCTCAATACCCGGGTGGCCGTTACGTTTAGCAGACCGCTTGCGGCTTGTGGGTGTTTGATATGATCATCATCTGCTGCCGGCGTATTGACGAGTCTTTAGAGTCCTACACAGAGGTTTCCTGGCTCAAGCGAAACGAAATAGGAGCGCATATGAGATATGTGCGGGACCGAGAATAATGCGTGTATGTGATACCGTATTCCATTCTCGCGATCTATGTATCGATTGGTTATATGCGATATAACCTAGTTATCGAATCAAGGATTGATTCGATAAGCCGATACATAGAATACTGGCCGGTTATATGCGACATGACCGGATCATTGAATCAAGTGTTGATTTAATGATTTAATGTATAATTATATATTTGATATATTACTTTGCATTAACTAGTATTGGTTCACTTTAAAAGGATTTTCTCACTTGAATTGTGCAAGTTGTATATATGATATATTTCTTTGTGCACATGATTGTATCATGTTTGATGATACATTCTTGTTTGGTTTTGTGTAAAGTATTAAACCATGGTTAGTTAGTGATTAGGGTTTCATCTTATTCATTTATCTTTTTATTTTATTTATTTCAAAAGAAAAAGAAAATGAGAAATGAATGGTGGCTATTTTTGTTTTTAGTTGAAGATTCATGTAGCATTGTTTTAGTCACCATTCTTGTCTCATGCCTAACCCTAACCACTCATCTAACCTAAGTTAAGTCTCTACACTAAACCATGGTCAAAGATATGATAAGTATTGTATTTTCTTTTCTATTTTATTTTAACTTATCATATCTTCTTCTTCTTCTTCATCTTCTTCAACATTGAAGAAAGCTTGCTACTCCAATGGCAAGTCATGAAGTCTAGTGAGAAATCCAAAACTAAAATTTACCCACTTCCTATTTCTTCATCCTCTACCTCTTGCCAAGTAGTATAGGGTGTTTCCTTCACAAGTTTTTCCGACTTGGTGAAGTTGGAGCTTGTTCTAGCGATGCCTCGACGTAGATCATCTTCGGCATCGAACCGACGATCAAGCCCGCCCATTCTTCGATGATGCCGACGCTAGAGCCCAAGACATGATTTGGACAGCGAGGGGACTTCATTGCGGAGCCGTGGAGGTGGTGGACCCGATCTACAAAGGTTGTATATCCGTTCCCTTGGTTAAAATATTAACTAGTTTATGTTTTCGCCTAAATATCTAGTAAACGATCCGTAGTCGGGTTTGTAGGCACCCGTAAAATTTGATTTGTGCATGTTTGATCACTTGTGAGACTTCACTAGAGTGCCTAAGAACCCTACAGATCACAACCACACGCAATATATAAGTAATATCAAGAAAAGAGCATAAAAGAAATGCAAAATATCAGAAAACACAATGTCGGCTCAAGTGAGCTCGACCCAAAAGAAACCACATATATACAAATCTCTCAGTCTCATCCTTAGGTCGCATATACAAATGGAAAGTGGTAGATGGAGAATACTAGATACAATGATAGAGCAAAAAGAAATAAAGTGTGCTCGCAACCCACCTACGAGCAATGTCGCGAGTCAGAGCAAAATGAGCTGATGATAAGATAGCCCGCCGCTACAAGGGTGACGGGTCCGACCTGCAAGACTCTGTGGCACAACGGGGGTGAGTTGCCAGCTCGTGAGTAGAATATAACATCTAGTAAGGCAATCGTAAGAATGCACGCAAATGCGTTACAGCATGTATGTCCAGATGTGATGTAGTACCTCTAGTATGCATGCACATGTATGCAATGTCATTACTAAATCTCTAAGTGTTTCAAATGCTAAGAGTTTTGCATTCTAATCTTTAGAAAAAGAATATCTGTATAATAGCTAAATAACATCAAGAAATCATCTGAAAACCCGTGTCAAGCATCGACACCAAATATGAAATCACCTCTGTCTCAATGTCTCACTGTACCAATGTCTCAAATATCGGGCTCCGTCAGTCCGGATCGGCCCAAATCATCAAATCTCACGACAACGGTCGGTATCCTCCGGATACCCACCGCGCAAGACATCACCGGTAGGTAGTCTTCCCCTGCCAGGCTCATCGTCTACAACTCGATCTTCTTGCTCCAGGGTACCATACCGGGCCCACCATGTACCCGAGACAGTTCATCCACTCGAATCGGGTCTCGAAATCCAACAGAAAACATGAAAACTCATGGTGGACGACACATACATCACGAGAAAACCGCAACTTTGTTTTAAAAATGATAAATATTAGCTTTTGTTAAATTCTTGCAATTTTCCCCAAAAATCCAGAAATCGCAGCAATACTGAAATCCTCAAGAAAATCATAATGTCCAACATGTTATATATGATAAATGTCTATGATATCAAGGTATGCGATGTGAATTGTGGCTCGAAATCTATGTAAGTATGATGATGATGCGAGGTATATACAAGCTATGCAATTTCATATATCATGTATGATGCAAGTGGCGATACTAAGCTAAACAGGTTCTATGGTGCTCGTGGCATGGCAATTACCAAAGGCGTGTGTGTCACATGAATAGTGCGCGTGCAACAGAAGCCAATGGTAATGGTGTTCGTGTCCTACGAAGTGATATCGCATATGTGTATATGAATATCCATGCAATCTAGCATACTGTTAGCTATAAGGGTATGAAATGTAAATAAAGGGGTAAACTAACTAACAATACAAGTCTCGCAAGAAATAGGGTAATCATAACTAGGGGGCGTCTCGCGCCATCCAGACGATTCCCCCATAGATGAATACATCTACTCACCTGAATGCCTCGCTAATCCGATCCGACCACCGCCTTGCCTTTACGCGCCGTGTCCGATATTTCCCCGACCGATCCTAGCATTGCATAACACACAATATAAGATTACATACCCCTAAAATGAAACCAAGTCAATATAAAAAGATCGACGCTCTTGAATTAAACATAACGTGCACTCGGTGCGCGGAAAACACACGAAAATTGCTAAATCTTAACTAGAATCGTCATTTCGGGGAAATCGACAAAACCAAAACCCGACTAGACAAAACCCCGCATTCACGCACACTAATAGTCGTATATGAAGCTAATTACATCGCTAATATAACGCAATTAGATCACATCCTAATTTTTATAAAAATCTAGTAAGCAATTGCATACCGATTCGACGCAAATATCGCAAATTTATCGATCTAGCGAGCGTAACATCGCACGATTAACCATTCTAACCAATTGGATAACCAAAACCCTAACTTTAATCCAACAACCATGATACAAACCCTAATTCAAAATCAAATCCCTTTCTTGAATTTCCTAAACAAACAATTACTACTAAATTAACACTTCAAATTTCAATTTTAGCACATTCAATCTACAATTTAACAACTAGTTTAGAAATTTCACCTCACAAGTGGAACCCTAGCATGATCAAGCCACCAAAGAAGCCTCCTTTCTTCAAGTTTTGAACTAAATTGGTTTGAGGAGAGAGTGGATTAGGGTTTTGCATTGAATTGGAGAAGGAATTTGTGGATTTTTAATGGATTTTGGCATGAAAATGAAGCAAGAAAGAAGTGAGAAAAATGGGGAATTTCTGCAGGTTAGGCTCGGCCAGCAGCAAGGGAGGGGAGTTGTGGGATTTTTGTGGATGTTTCTAGGTCAAATAAACCCCTTAAATCTCATTTAATGCATTTCACATCAACTTTTTTCCCAAAAAAACCCCCTTTTTACTTCATTTTTTTCATAAATTTCCAATCATAAAACTAAAATCTTATAAAGTCATGATACAATTTATTAACACCCTATTTTAGTTTATAAAAATTCCTAATTATGAAATTTACCTAATTAAATTTGTCTTTATCACTAATTTAATGTATTTTTAAAAGCTTAAAATAATATTAAAAAATAATTAATTACGAATTTTTTTTATTTAACTAGAAAATTATAAGTGGCATTTTAGTGACCAATTTATAGTAATATCTTATCTAAATTTTGTATAATTAGGTCTACAATGAAAAATACCTAATTTGACTTTTTACGGAAAAAGCCGAAAAATTAGCCGATTACCGAAAAAATGCCTAAACGATTTTCGTAGGGTTACACTTGATGTCACGTCATGCTATCTGTGTACTGCAACGGTTCTCGGCCATGATCAATCCGAAGTCTTTCACATGGACTTGAAGTCATGAACTCGGTATCTTCATCACTCTGTAGAAGATATCTGGCCGAACACGTCCTCGGGAACTCGTCCCAACCGTCGGAGGAATACTCAAAACTCGTCCGTCCTCGATCAACTCGCAACGCATCTGGATGAGGTCCTCTATCTGAAGCTGGTCAGCTTACTGGTCTCTTATCACATGATATCTGGACGACGTCAAACTTTTCGATCGAGTCATCAAAGTCCCATAATTTCCCAAAAACTCATCACCTGAGCACAGTCTAATAATATCTGGTACATACCACAGTACCTACGGACCAATCGTAGAAGGGAAAATCCAAGCCTCACTGATGGCACCGCTAAACTGCCGCAAACCCTAAGGTTCAAAAGCAGTTCCATGGTCATCATGTCGAGTTAGGGTTTCATTCTCCTAGAGGGTCCACAGAATTACTTGCATGTTCTTCCGAATACTTAAACTTGGAAAAATGGGTTTCTGACATTCGTTCAAACTTTTTAACTTCGCCTATACAACATGTGAATATCCTTCGCCCGCATGCTAAACAATGCTTCAATCCTCCAGGAAAAATGATACATCAACGGTTATCTCTGGATCGGTCTGCTCTAGATCTGAGTAAGACTCTCAACACTGGAAATCTTCAACTCAACTGGGCCTGCGTCGGCGCATCAATCGGACGAATCACCTTCGTCTCTCAACTCAGGGTAGACTAGCTATCACCTGATGCATTTTTACCTGGAAGCTCCAGTGATCTCAGCTCGTAAGCTCTGGAAGCGACATCCTATCAATCTCAGCAACAGCTGGGTCATCTGTCTGCACGGTAGGAGACATCACAATCTCTAAGGTATGCTGTACATCAACAGTCCTCTAGCAACTGGCAGCACTATCAATGGCCCGATCATCCTGTGTAACGCTAAACACGCCTCAGATAAGAGGCCACGACACAAACTGTAACACCTTGGATTTCGGTTAGTATTAGTTTAGACGGTAATGTGGGTTTACTGTAAAAAGTTTACCATTTCGGGTTCCTCACATTTTATAACATTTAATTATTATTTTAATATTATTTGTTATGGGCATGTACGCACGTGTGCACGTAAATGTGAGAGTTTGTTTGTGCTAAACTAGTATTAGCAACCATGGCACTTAACCCTAATTTTAATCCTTTGCTTAGAATCCATTCCATGCTTAAACATTAACCCTAATCTTCTATTTTTTGTTTGTGAGTGAGAGAGATATTTCTTTGGAAGAGAGGAGGTGGCAAGGTGACATGGTGTGAAGGCATTAATGGTGTATTAATGCATGGTGCACTCACCTCTCTCTTTCTCTTTATTCTCTTCTCTCATTATCCCTCACACTTATTTCCTTAGCATTATTTCTTCATCTCCCTCAACTCAACTGAACCCTTATCACTTCTTCACACAAAATCCATCACAACTTCACAAAATCTCAACAAAATCACACCTTTTGCCTAGTTTTGCCTCTTGGATGCCTAGGAGCTTGGATAGCTTGGATCTTTGAGTTCTTTTGGTTAGGTAATGATCTCTTTTTATTAGTTAAGTTGTTTTAGTATTGTGTAGCCTTATAGTTTCAGTTTAAATAGTGTAAAGTTAAGTTTTGTGCATAATATCGTATTTTAGTGTCGAATTGTGATATCTGTGACATGCTGTGACCCTGAGATTTTGTTAGTGATATGTATGCCCTAGAGGCCATTACTGTACATGCGATGTATATTGTAGTGGAGGCTTGGACATATATATGGAGGACTTTCTTGCTCGACATGATAGTATGCTATCTGGTTGCTCTTTAACCTAACATGTACTCTGATTGTCTCTATGTTACATGTTGATAAAGCCCTTAGGATGAGTACTTGACTACCAGGACTATGATGCAGATCATACTAGTGGGGACAGTGTAGTCGTTAAGTACATCCTTCAAATGTTCCTAGTCGTAGGTGTATCGAGACAGGGCATCGATATACCAGAGTAGACTAGCGTATAGCTTCTCGACCCATGTAGATGGGTGATGAATGATCCCATATCCATTGGTGTTTGACATCAAAGACAGTATACGGGTGCTCAGTGGAGACTGGGTACACTGGACGGACTCGCCGAGAACTCCCAGATGGTATTATACCTCACGTCAGATGGTAGTTCTCTGGTGACACTGGTACAGGTTAGTTTGTAGACCCAAGATTGTCATAGAGTCTTGTGTGATTCCCACTGTGCTTTGATTTCCATCATACCACGTCCAAGAGGGCATGCAAAACGGTGTCTTTTGGGTACAGTCCCGAATCACATGGAGGCAATGAGCGATAGGAGGGGTTTCGTCTCTCCCGTTATAGGGAGTTAATGTTGTGCTGTGTTCGATTGGCTATAACAGGAAGTCCTTGGCCAAGGCAGCTTCAGAGATATACTGGTAAGTGTTATCAGTAGTTTCTCAACCCGTTATGAGCCTCATATCGACACGACTTATCGAGTTACTGAGGTCTGACGTTTACCACCCCTAGACGAGATATGCGATATATCAGACGAAGAGACCGGACTGTACGGTAGTGTTACTGATTGGATTCACAGGAGTGTGAGCAGGCTTGCTTGTTTATCTTCTGATCGCTCAATATCACGGTGGCCGTTATGTTTAGAAGACCGCTTGCGGCTTGTAGGTGTTTGATATGATCATCACCTACTGCTGGCGTATTGACGATTCTTTAAAGTCCTACACAGGGGTTTCCTGGCTCAAGCGAAATGGAGTAGGTGCACATATGTGATATGTGCGGAACCGAGATTGATATGATATGAGATACCATATTCTATTCTCGTGATTTGTAATATTGATCGGTTGTATGCGATATAGCCGGGTTATCGGATCAAGTGTTGATTCGATAAGTTGTTACACATGATATTAGTCGGTAATAGCAGGATTAATAAATCAAGAGTTGATTTAATAATTTAATGTATAATTATATATTTGATATATTACATTACATTAACTAGTATTAGCTCACTTATGATTTATTTTCTCACTTATTGTGCATAAGTGTATATGTGATATATATATTTGTGTACATATGATTGTGTCATGGTTGACGATACATGTTAGATGGGTGTATGAGACTAATACCATGATTAGGGTTAAGATTAGGGTTTTTATTTTATCTTAAGATTTAACAAAAGAGCAAGACTTAGTCAAAGTTCTCAAGATTGGAAGAAGCTTTGAGAAACATTGACAAAGCCCACTCTTTTGTCAATTCCTTAGATATTGCTTAACCCAACCCTTAACCTTAGACCTGTAGGGATCCTAGGCACACTCATGAGGTTCCACAAGGCATCTATCATGCCAAAATCAAATTTTTCCATGTGCCGAGAAACCCTAATTGAGATCGTTACTAGAGGTAAGGCGAAAAACAAGCAAGTTAACTACTTTAACTACAAGTGAAAGGGACTACAACCTTTGTAGATCCAGTCCTCCACTTCCAAAGCTCCATGACGACGTTCCTTCGCTGCGATCATCAGAATTCCGGACCCAAGCGTTGATTTCATCGGAGAAAAGAGCGGGCTAGGTCGTTGACTTCGAGGCCGAAGATGATCTACGTCGAGGAGACTCAAACTCAAGCTATTCCTTCACTTGGTCAAAAACTTTGTGAAGAGAACACCCTATACAACATGGAAAGTGGTAGAGGATGAATAAATAGGAAGTGGGTTCACTTTGGAATTGGATTTCTCACTTGATTTCTTCACTTAGAATTTTCTTGCAAGCTTTCTTCTTCATGAAGAAGAAGAAGAAGAAGAGAATAGAAAAAGAATTATATTAAAAAGAAAATTCAAGTGAAGACTTATCATTTAGCAACCATGGGTGAGTAAACACATGTAGAGACTAAACTAGAGTTTAGGCTAATGGTTAGGTTAATGAACAAAACAAAATGGCTAGACTTTTCAAAGATGCTATGAAGCTTCATGAAGCTTCAAGCCAAAACAAGAAAAGCCTCCATTTAGTTTTTCCAAAATAAATAAAGAAAATAAAACTCTAACCATTAACCTAAACTTGGTGTAAGTCATACACACATCCAAGTTTGCATGTATCATCAAACATGATACAAACTAGTGCACAAACATATATCATATATACAACTTGTGCACACCAAGTGAGAAAATAAATCTTAAGTAAACTAATACTACTTAATGTAAAGTAATATATCAAATATATAATTATACATTAAATCATTAAATCAACACTTGATTTAACGATCCGGTGTATCAATATATCGAATCAACATTTGATTCGGTAACCCGGCTATATAACATATAACCCTCCGATGATACAAATCGCGAGAATAGAATACAGTATCATATACTGCTATTATTCTCGGTCCCGCACATATCTCATATGCGCTCCTATTTCGTTTCGCTTGAGCCAGGAAACCCCTGTGTAGGACTCTAAAGACTCGTCAATACGCCGGCAGTAGGTGATGATCATATCAAACACCCACAAGCCGCAAACGGTCTGTTAAACGTAACGGCCAGCCGGGTATTGAGCGATCAGAAGATCAACGAGCAAGCCCGCTCACACTCCTGTGAATCCAACCAGTAACACTTACCGCACAGTCCGGTCTGTTCGTCTGATATGTCGCATATCTCGCCTAGGAATGGTAAACGTTAGACCCCAGTAGCTTGATAAGTCATGCCGATGTAAGGTCCATAACAAGCATGAAACTACAGATAACACTTACCAGTAAATCAATGCAACCCTGGCCAGGGATTTCCAGTTATGGCCAGTCGAGCATAGCGCAACATCAACCTCCAATACCGGGAGAGACGAATCCCCTCCTATCGCTCATTGCCTCCATGTGAATCGGGACTGTACCCAAAAACCACCTGTTTGCACGTCTCAGTGGATCCGTTGTAGGGTGGAAATCAAAGCACAGTGGGAAACACACAGACTCTATGACAATCTCGGGTCAACAGACTAAGTTGTACCAGTGTCACCAGAGAACTGCCATCTGACGTGAGGTATAATACCATCTGGGAGTTCTCGTCGAGTCCGTTCAGTGTACCCAGTCACCACTGAGCACCAGCATACCATCTCTGATGTCAAATACCAATGGATATGGGATCATCCATCGCCCATCACATGGATCGAGAAGATATACGCTAGTCTACTTTGGAATATCGATGCCCCGTCTCGATATTCCCACGACTAGGAACATTGAAGGATGTACTCATGGACTACCCAGGCCCCACTAGTATGATCTACATCATAGTCCAGGAAGTCGAGTACAAATCCTAAGGGCTTTATCAACATGTAACAGAGAGACAGAAAGTATACATGTTAAGATAAAGAGCAACCAGATAGCGTACTATCATGTCGAGCAAGAAAGTCCTACCTATATATGTCCCAGCATCCACTACAATATACATCTCATGTACAGTAACGGCCTCTAGGGCATACATAAAACTAGCAATCTCCCACTTGCACTAGGGCCATCTGTAGCAGTGGTTGCAGTATCACATACTCAACCATCCCATATAAGTCTCTCTATGGGAAAAGGCCTTTGTGAGTAGATCCGCCGTGTTGTCCTATGAGTCTACTCTTCTAACCTCGATCATCCTGGAGATCAACTATCTCCATGATCAGGTGATGCTACCTCAAAATATGTCTGGGTCACTGATGGGACCGGGGTTCCTGGGCCAAAGCCACACTTCCATTGTCACACAATGGTAGGAATCTAGTTCATCTTATGAACCAATATACACCCAAACTGCCTCTTTGGTAGTGTCTTTAATAGCGATGTCACCAGCCTTTATTGTCTAGTTTGCCACGGTATCATGCTTGGAACTCTTCCAACATACCGTCCCTCTACCGAGGGTAAAGACAATGCCTGCGACTGACATTCAGTCGTCCTTATCACCCTGGAACCATTCCAGTGATTCTCCCCAGGATTAACTGATACCATCTCACTACAACTAGTGAGAATCCTAACATCCATTTAGATCTATCTCATAGATCCAAAACCCAGGCTTTAGGAAGTATCATTTTGATACTATATGGAGAATCCATGTGATAAGAGGAGATTGACCGATCGTAGTATAGGAAACTCTTTTCCTATCAAGAGTGTGTTGTCCACGTACAATACGAGGACGACCACCTTACTCTCTACTACCCTTTTGTATGTACAAGGTTCATCTACCATTTTGATGAAGTCAAACTCTTTGACTACCACATCAAAACAGACGTTCCAACTCCGCGATGCCTGCTTTATCCTGTAAAGCAACTTGCACAATTTTCCGCTGCTCCCACTGTTTACGAAGCCCTCTGGCTGTGTACTTATAGACGTTCTCTTCTAAATCGGTATTTAGAAAAGCAGTCATGACACCCAACCACCAGATATCGTACTCATGGTATGTAGCAATGTTAAGTAGGATCCGGATGGACTTAAGCATAGCTACTGGAAAAAGGTTTCATCATTATCCACGCCTGGTCGATGATGAAAACCATTAACAAGTCTAGCTTTGAAATTCTCAACTTTTCCATCTACACCAAGTAATCTTCTCAAGATATACTTGCTCCTGATGGTGATTTAACCCTTTAGATACAGATACAGCATCCAAAGTCCATACTTTGTTAGTGTACATGGATTCCATCTCAGATCGCTAAGCATCCAGCCATTCTTACAGAGTCCTACTCTTGATGGCCTGCTCGAAACTAGTTGGGTCATTATCTCATGACGAAATCCTCGCTCCCACTGTCATCGAGAAACCGAAGTATCTCTCAGGTAGGTGAGGAACCCTGCTAGATCGGTGGAGAGGCTGAGGTTCGTTGGGGACTATAGAATCCTTTGGTTCTGTCAAATCATCAGCTGTAGTTTGTATAACTAGAACTCCTTCCAGTTCTACAGAACTGACCTTGCCTCGATCTTTTCCGGATTTTTCTTTTGTCATAGGCCGGACAATCCCAAATCTTAATTTACTTAAGAGATAGGCTCTTCCCATACCATATCTTATATGGAGTGGTAGGCAGTGATCTGATTCGAACCTAATTCAAATAAGTATGCAGCTTCTTAAGTGCATAACCCCCAAAAAGGAAATAGGTAACTCAGCAGTACTCATCATAGAGCGCACCATATCATATAGGGTGCGATTGCTCCGCCCCGATACACCATTGTGCTGTGGTGTATACAGAGGAGTAACACTGAGAGAGAATATCATTCTCCTTTAGAATAGTCCAAGAATTCCGTGCTCAAGTATTCTCCTCCTTGATCTCATCATAGGACATAATACTTATACCTGTTTTTTGTTTTCTACTTCTAACTTATATTCTTTGAATTTCTCAAAAGCTTCAGACATGTGTTTAACCAGGAACATGTGTCTGAATCTTGAGAGATCATCAGCGAATGTAAGGAAGTACAAAGAACCAGTCCTGGCATATGTAGACTGGGGACCTTTATACATCACTATGTATCAGTCCCAAGAGTTCACTGACTCTTTCTCTGTTTCCAGTAAACGGAACTATGGTCATTTTATCTTTGTGACTTGACTGGCAAGTTTCATAAGATGTAAATTTAAACTTATTTAAATATGCATCTAAATGTAACTTAGCCAGTCGGGTCGTATTGATATGACCTAGTCTACAATGCCTTAAGAAGAATTCGTTCATTTCTGAACTCTTCCTCTTGTGTTTGTTTTATACATTAAGAACTGTGGTCTGATTTAGAATGTATATGCTTTTAGATAACGTGCCTGAACCGATCAACTATTGATATAGGAAATGTTCAAAACATTATCCAACAATACAAAATTATATCCTTCTTTAGTAAATAAAGAGACTGATATGATTTTGTATATCAGGTTCGGTATCTAATAACATTCGTTCAGAATCAGTGTATTTTGGTAATACAGGGTGATAGTGACCAACAGACTTGGCTGCAACACTTGTACCGTTTTCTGTCTCATGAAACTTATCACCCGTTCTCAGTTCTCCACCTGTCTGTAGCCCATGTAACGGATTATATTTGCGGGATCCTGATTCGGTATCTAATACCCAGGACGTAGAGGATACAGAGAAACAGTTCTTTGTAATGAACGCACCCGAGGAAGATGCATCATAATGCACTTTCTTCGTTTGGGCGGCACGGGAATTCTGGTAATCCCCAATTTCCTGCTCGGTCTTATAACAATTATAAGTTGGAGCGGGACCAACGTTCCCCAGCTCAGTATAACAAGCGGGTTCGGTCAATACATCCATATTATTATCTTGATTAAGGCGTGACATGGTCGCTACCTGGAGAGAGAGAGAAGAAAACACTCTGCGTGAGCTCTTGCAAGATTAGATTGGTTATATATTTTATCTAATCAGGATGGCTCCCACTGTTTTTATCAAATCTTCCTTCAAACTCTAAAAGGAAAGACTAGCCGGGATTAATTACACTCTACAAGTTCGCCAATCTTTCAGCCAGGCCAGTGCCAGTACTTTGAGGGAGGTTTCCCGTGCTTTCGCACGGACCTAATTAAAGTAAACCTCGTTTTCCCAGGGGCATAACCCCGTTGACACCTTTCTAGACACCTACTTGATCGGCTAATTGTAAAGTGCAAAACTCTCCCAGGAGTAACAATTACTCGCAGTGGGTATCGGGATCCAACTATCATATAGAAGGTATGCAATCTCATTGCAAATTTCAACACTTGAAACTCCCGATAATGGTTTTTACCCCTAGCACCTATAACCTTGGCTAAAGTCAACAAATCATAAGCATTAGTCAAGTTCTACCCGTCATTTCGTGATTAATTAGACCCACCCACATGACCCTTGGCTAAAGTCAACAAAGCCACATGACTGTCCTAACTAATCATATCATATGCGGTGTAGGAAGACATCACTTAGCTACCGTACACTGTGCCTTGACTATGGTCAACAAACACAGCACGAATACTAAGTACTCTACTTCCTAAAATGACGGAGGGTTGCAGATGTTTTTTAATAAAACCTTTAACGCTTTGAACTTGATCTCGCTGCAGAATCAAATGGTTTTTAAATAGAGTGTTTTTGAGGCCTTTCTAGTTTTGCTAAAGGGGTCACTCCCGGTGAAGGGATCGTCGGCCCTTTCCTCATCGAATAAGGTGCAGGATATATCACATATACCGCTGTGCAAAGCAAAAACTATAGAAGCAATCAAAAGAAAAACCGAGGGTTGTAGCATCTGCCAGTTATTGCTAAAGGGGTCACTCCCGGTGAAGGGATCTCGGCCCTTTCCTTATCGAATAAGGTGCGGGATGTTCTACAAGGAACACCGCGATGCAAAGCAAGAACTGTAGCTACCTGTTTTATTTTTGAAATTCGATTCCACAACATCTTTTAGGTTTATTTTCTTTCATTAATCTCATTAATGAATGTCCCATCATTTAAGTCCACCTAAACATCACAGATAAATACATCGTACGCTTATGCCATCCGCATTCGCCTCGATGTCCCGTCTGCTCCGTTAGGTTAGGTAACTAACGGCAGAGCGGGGCAGGGCTAGAGCGGGTGTAAAACATAAGCAACGTCTATATAATATATCATATATAGTATATATAGTATCCATCTGAACAAATCACATGATCGCATCACAGATAACGCAGAAGAATATATCATATGAAATATTAGATATACTAGGACGTCCGTGTTTTATCTTGAGCCTGTATAAAACACGGATTCCACGGTCGTGATGAATTGCCAATCCCACACCCCTAGACCCCTACGAGAGCGGCAAGCAACCCTACCAATTCTAGAGTTAGGAGACCCGGACTCGACTCCTCGAGATAGTCTCCCACTGGACCCTAGAACCCGGTTACTTGTGCTCCCTGCCTTGGGTCTATCCTAATGCGGAAAAGTAAATAATATACAATGGTGACATCATCCTCAACCCGGAAGTGCCCCAATAAAAGAATATTACATACAATTTTTTTTTACATGAATGAAAAGGAAAAACACTCATCTCACATAAAAAAACCCCGGCTATTCGAACACAACGATCCAATATAACATATCCAGCAACACATAACATCACATGTCATCAACGAAAGTAAATATGCCTATCCCAATTGTCATTGACATATAGCAACGAAACCGGCGATATCATATATTACACTTACGGTCGCAGAAAAGAAAGTGTAAAACTACAACAGTTGGAATCCGCAACCTTTTTAGACATTGCATGCCTAATCAAATGAATTCCTTAGACATCGCATGCCTAACAATTATAAACCCCGCATTTTAGTCTCATTATCGAAAACTCTTTTCAATATCATGTCGGGCAATTCAACAAGATTCCCGTCATCCTGAATGAATGCTCGTCCCAAACTTTAGTAGACGGCCGCACCCCCGATACCGTCGACGAAGTGCACTAAGGCAGAACACCGCTGCCGCGAGCACCCGAACGGATGCTTTCGGCGACGGGGTTCTCCTACAGTCACTTGGTCGGGGCTATGGGGCGTGGCTATCTATTAAGTTTACCGGCGAGTATCCGCGTACGTAACGTGATTGCGACGGACTTTTGATCACATCAAAATCCCGTTGCAACCGATCAAGTGAGACTAAACTGCTAGATTTATAGCATTCAAATCAGTTATCTCATAACTACTTGTGGATTCCAGTTATTGTATCATATTCCAGACAAATAGACAATGTTAAACTTTCCGATCGAACAATCAAACACCCAAGTTTTCCCGAAAGGCTCAACACATGAAATAAGTTTAAAAACATCCACTTCATGCCACAGTACCAACGGTCCAGCCGTAGAAGGGTCAAGCCAACGCCTCACATGTGCAACGCCGTACTGCCCCAAACCCTAAGGTTCAAAAGGCAGTTCAAGACGGTCACATAATCGAGTTAAGGTTTTTTGTCTTCTAGAGGGTCCATCACGTTACTTGCACTACTTAGACGTTCTTAAACTACGAAAAAGTCCAACACTTGGAAATTTTCCGTCTGGGGAAAAAGTGGGTATTTATATCCGGTCGAACTTTTTAACATGTTCTAAAATACCCGGAAAAACACATAGACGAAGTTAAACTTTCGATCGAATCAACGAACTCCCAATACAACCCAGAAAACTCAACTGTTGAGTAGAAATTAAAAATTCCCAGAAAACACAGCACTTACAGAAAGAAATTACTGTGCAAACCACGTGGCAAGATTCACCATTATGACCGCGGAACCGCCGTGCAAGCCAGGGTAGGGCCGCGGTTCTGCGGCGCATTGGTCGAGTTGGGGACACGTGTTGCACAATAACTCCTAGAAAAGCCTGCTGAATTTTTTGACAATTTTTAATTCACAAAAATCCACAATTTCAGAAAATGTATAGAAAGGGGTCAAGTTTAGGGTTTCAGGATTCGATCGGATTTCTAACATCGTCTACACTTCGCCTAA
Source organism: Agapanthus africanus (assembly GCA_030015575.1). Lineage (NCBI taxonomy): Eukaryota > Viridiplantae > Streptophyta > Magnoliopsida > Asparagales > Amaryllidaceae > Agapanthus > Agapanthus africanus. Next base: position 207,178,803 of record CM057340.1, read on the forward strand.
ATCTCTAGCTAGGCTCTGATACCACTGTAGGGATCCTAGGCACACTCATGAGGTTCCACAAGGCATCTGCCATGCCAAAATCAAAATTTTTCCATGTGCCGAGAAACCCTAATTGAGATCGTTAATAGAGGTAAGGCGAAAAACAAGCAAGTTAACTACTTTAACTACAAGTGAAAGGGACTACAACCTTTGTAGATCTAGTCCTCCACTTCCAAAGCTCCGTGACGATGTCCCTTCGCTGCGATCATCGGAATCCCGGACTCTAGCGTTGATTTCATCGGAGAAAAGAGCGGGCTAGGTCGTTGACTTCGAGGCTAAAGATGATCTACGTCGGGGAGACTCAAACTCAAGCTATTCCTTCACTTGGTCAAAAACTTTGTGAAGAGAACACCCTATACAACATAGCAAGTGGTAGAGGATGAAGAAATAGGAAGTAGGTTCACTTTGGAATTGGATTTCTCACTTGATTTCTTCACTTGGAATTTTCTAGCAAGCTTTCTTCTTCATAAAGAAGAAGAAGAAGAAGAGAATAGAAAAAGAATTATATTAAAAAGAAAATTCAAGTGAAGACTTATCATTTAGCAACCATGGGTGAGTAAACACATATAGAGACTAAACTAGAGTTTAGTCTAATGATTAGGCTAATGAACAAAACAAAATGGCTAGACTTTTCAAAGATGCTATGAAGCTTCATGAAGCTTCAAGCCAAAACAAGAAAAGCCACCATTTAGTTTTTCGAAAATAAATAAAGAAAATAAAACCCTAACCATTAACCTAAACTTGGTGTAAGTCATACACACACCCAAGTTTTTGGAGATAGTGCCCTCAGAGTCAATTATTGGATCACAGGCACGTGATTGCAATGATTGAGGGAGGACCTATCCCGGTAGGACAGTCTTACTCAAGATGATAGTATGCTATCCGGTTTATCTTTATCATCGTGTACTGCTTTAGGTGACCTTACAGGTCATTATTGCATGTTAATAGAGCCCTTAGGATTCTTGCTTGACTGCCAGCAGTATGAGGGCGATCATATACGTGGGAGCTGGTAGTCTATAAGCACATCCTTAAAAGTTCCCTAGTCGTGGGAGTTTCGAGACAGGGCATCGATACTCCAAAGTAGACTAGTGTATACAGTCGAGACGAGGGGCGGTGGCCGGTCTCACAAGCCACCGGTGTCAGTTGGTTCACCTAATATGTATACAGGTGCTCATTGGGTTATGAGTACACCGGACAGGACTCGCCGGGAACATGCTAGTTGGTCTTATACCTGACGTCAGATAGCAGTTCCCTGGTGACATGTTTACAGGTTAGTTCATCGACCTGAGATCATCATTTGTCTTATGTGAGATCCTACTGTACTTTGATTACTACCCTACCACGCTCAAAGGAGACGTGCAAACAGGTTTTAGTTGGGTACAGTCCCAAGCCACATGGAGGCAGTGAGCGGATCTGCAGGGGTTCGTCTCTCCCGGTATTGGGGGTGAGGTCGCGCTGTGTCTAGGAGAGCCATTACACAAAGCCCTCGGCCGAGGCAGGAGATTTACTGGTAGGTATTCCAGTAGTATCTCAGGGTGTTCTGGGCTACACTCCGACACGACTTGTACCGCTTTTGGGGGTCTGACTTTTAACAACCCCCTAGGCCCGCCATGCAATGCTCATAGACGAACGGACCGGACTGTACGGATATTGTCACTGACAGGCTCAGTAGGGTGTCAGGATGAGTTCGCTCATCGACGTCCCTTTTGGTCAATACCTGTTAGCCCGTTACGTATAGGCTAATACCTCTGACGTTCTAGTGGTTAAATCCATAACCAAAGTATTGACGAGTCTTTAGAGTCCCCCACAAACCAGTTTCTCAAGTTTCGTGCGAAACGCTGTAGAGGCCGTATGGAGATATGGCAGGGTTCGATCAGATACGTGCGGTATTGCACGGATCATGATCGGACGGATAATACTAGCGGGCTTTGGTTTAAGCCGGATCCTAGTATTGTACAGTGTAGATTTTGTCTCATTGCATTTGTGTTCGGTCGGAATACAAATACGGGTATGTATATACAGTAGCGGGGTTTCCTGTAATTTATTACGGGATCTGTTTTCTGAAGTTGCCAGTTTGTTTTCCGTTTCGGCCAATTTTCTTTGTATCTTTCATTGGCTGAAGATTGGTGGAGGAGGGCTTATTTGCATTTGTGCAAATAAGCATTTTGGAGGGTTGTTTTTGCAAGATGTAGTGTCATGATGATTGCACCATCCCTTGACTTTCTTGACTTCATGATTGCTTGACTTTGTGATGAGATGATTGGTTGATGGAGTGTGGGTTTTAGTGGGTGATCATTTCTTTGCATGATAGCCTTTTTCTCTTGCTCTCCCTTGGATTATTGTTGGGCTCCCTCATTCAAACTCTCCATTTCTCATTCTTGGAGAGGAGAGGCCGGCCACTAAGAGGGAGGGGGCTGAAATTTTTGGGTGGGGATTTTTTTTGGTTCACTTCATGTTTGCAAAATCCTCAAGTTCATCTACAAAAATTCCACATATCATTCCTCCACCAAAAAGGCAACTTCAACCCTATGAGACACATAGATTTCTACACTACATTCTACAGCAATTCTAGGGCACGTCGGCTCGCCAACTTCGTGCCCGAGTTGCCTCGGTCAAGAGGTGGGAGCCCGTAAAAGAAGCCGGCGACGTGGTGCCCTTTCCGGCGAGGAGGTGAAGACCGGAGATTCCGCGAGAGATCGGGACGACGAAGAGAAGACCGAAGGACACGGATCGCTCGGTATATCTCTCTACCCGTTCTCTAGTTAGCTAGAATTAGATTAATGGCCCGATCCGGGTTTAAAGTGCGCGGTGGTGCCGGTTTAAAAAGTTAAAGAAAAGCATCGTTTCCGCATTCCGGCGTCGGATTGACGGCCGGGGCGCCGCCGTGCACATACATGGTATCAGAGATACACCATTAACCTAGTCTAGCTTGGCCTAACGTGTTTACAAGTTCGATCGATCGGATTTTCAAAAACCGCATTTTCAAGAGCATCAGTTTCTGTCGAAATATTTTTGGCTCGAATTTTTTTTCAGATTGTTGCAGAAACATGTGCAGGGAATTCTAAGACTTCTGTAGAAATTTGATCGCATGACGTCATAGTTCCACAGCGGAATCGCGGCCAAACCCATGCATTAGCCGCGATTCCGCCACGACCTTGACTCCTCTCTGCACTAAATTTGTACAGTAGGCTTCTGACTTTAAAATATGGTTTTTGGAACATTCTTTTTAGGCCCAGATTTTCTTTAAGTGCTACAGTAGTGCTTGGGGGCCCACTTGGGTAAATTTGATCGATCGAAATGTTTAAACATGTTCACAGTATTTACATTATATCTGCGACTGTGAATGTCACTTGATCGGTAAATCCTATCTAACTGCTATAGCCCGGTTAGACGGATTTGCGAACGTGACATTCACGTTGATGTTCTGTGTTGTGCTGTGATGTTGCGGATTGGTCGTGGGGGATAGCCTGGATGTAATGCTAGTACAGTTTTTGTTGTATTATGTACATTTGATATTGCGGGGAGAGCGTCCGACATGTGGACTACCGTCACTTCCTGCTTGTATATTATTCTTTTGGGGCACGACCGGGTCGAGGTCGATGTAACCGTTGTATATTTTACTTTCTGTACAAGGATTACCCCACGGAGGGGTGCACGGGTACCCGGGTTCTAGAGGGCAACGGGCCCGCATCTCATGGCATTGAGACGGAAGGGCTTCACTCTAGAATTGGCAGGCTATTCGCCGCACTCGTAGAGGGTACAGGTTGACCCAGGAGGGGTGCCCAAGTTACCGGATTCCGTGAAGTGCCGGGTGGTCCATTCACGTTGCTGAAGGGGGCTGCCTTGCTTCAAGTTTTGGCGGGTAACTTGCCACGCCCGTAGGGATCTAGGATTTCATTGCACAGGCTATCCACACGACCAGGGGAACGTCGGGTTTCAGTAGCGGCTCTGTGAAACCTGGGGATAACAGATATCTGTATTGTTCTGTGATGCTTATTACATTTCTGTGATGTTGCATTTTTTCACGCCTTGAGCGAAATATTATATATTGATATATATACTACTAGATGTTGTATATGTTTTGCATCAGCGCTAGTCCAGTCCCCGCTCTGTCGTTAGTTAAGTAACCTAACGGGTAATGACGGGACCCAGTGGCGAATGCGGATGGCATATACGTACATCAATATTTTCGTTCTTTATTGGTGTGATCAATTTATGGGACTGCGTTGATTCGGATCAATGCAAGCTAAACAAACCAATTCTGATGTTGTTGGAACAATTTTTTCAAAAGCTGTAATTGCAAGGGCATTCTCTTTTGTTTTGCACAGTGGTATTCAGTTGGAATATCCTGCACCTCAGTTGACGAGGCAAGGGCCGAGATCCCTTCACCGGGAGTGACCCCTTGGACAGAAGTTTCCGTCAGCGTAATAACTTCACTATAGCCGATTACTTTTGCTTTGCATCGTGGTATTCAGTTGGAATACCCTGCACCTCATTCTACGGGGAAAGAGCCAAGATCCTTTCACCGGGAGTGACCTCTTTAGCAAAGGTTTTCATCACTATATTTTTAAAAGCTATCCGGTTCCTTCAACGATATCAAGTTCATTACGTTAAAGGTTTTCGCCAGAAACCATTCGTATCCCTCCTTCGTTTCATATAGATAGTCAATAAGTATTCAAGCTGTGTATGTTGGCCAAAGTCAAGGCACAGTGATTGGTAGCTATTGGGTATTCATATGCAGCATAGATAGATGCGTTGGTTTGGGACAGTCGTACTACTATTTTGGCCAAAGTCAAGGGTATGTACGGGTGGGTTCAAATTAACCTGGAGAATGACGGGTAGAACTTGACATGTAACTTATGATATGTTGGCCAAAGTCAAGGTCATAAGAGCATGGGGCAAAAATCACATCGGGAGTTTCTAAAGAAACCGAAACTTGCTAGATATGCGCATACCTTCTGGAGTGTGATAATGTGAGCGGATTCTATCACGTTATCATGCGATGATAGTTGGATCCCGATTCCCACTGTTGAGTTGGTTTACTCCTCGGGTGATCCCGACTAATTCTTCTTTCAGGTTTGGAGGAGAATTTGACGTTACAGTGGGAGGTTTCCTGATTAGATAAATTGGTAACCATTCTGATCTAGGCTAGAGTGCACGCAGAGTATTTCTTTTCTCTCTTTGGCAGCGACCATTGACCTGACCCTAAGACTATGACACAGTGACCAAGTTGACCGAACCTTCTTAAACACTGGCTTTTGGATTGTCAGAGTTGCAAACCTTATTGCCACTCCTACTTTTACCCTTTTCTCCAGGACACCCCGTATTACTATGAACGTACACTTCCATTGGATAAAACCATCATATGGTTATATACGAACTCGAAAGAATTTATTCGAGGATGGTTTCCGGTTCTGGAGAAAACGAATAGGACTATTCAGTTGTCTTTTCCTTTTACCTTCTCTCAGGTTGCGAGTACTCCTTAGTTTAGGAGATAGTACACCTATTACGCAAATTGGATAGTCTTCTTCCAAACCATAGGCAGGTGCCGACCGGTAGGGAATGAAGAAAACCAATTAGCATAACGATGGTGTACAGAAGGTATTAAGTAAATACATATCAAGGTATTAGTAAGAGGGCAAAGTAAATTGCGACTGCTATTCACGACCAAACGAAGTATTTCTTTGCCAATCCTAAATCACCTTTGTATTTCTCCAGGACACTCCATATCACTACGAAGATCCACAGTTTATTGGATACTCCATCGTATGGTTATATACGAACTCGAAAGGAACTTGTTCCAGTTCGGGGATGGATTCTGGTTCAGGAGAAATAGGAATAAGGTTTATTCGGTAGTCTTTTATCTTCACCTTCTCTCGCATTGCGAGTGCTCCTAGGATTAGGACAGTACACCCATTTTGCTTATTGGATAGTCTTCTTCCAAACCATAGGCTGGTGCCGAACGGTAGGGAAGGAAGAAAACCATTTAGCCTAAGAGGGTGTGCAGAAGGTAATAACTAAAGACATATAAATGGATTTGGAAAGATGGCAAAGAATTACACGGTTACAGTTGTGAATCTGGATAATGGAAGAGGCATTACTAGGAATACCGGGATACCCCATCGAAACATTTCAATATTTCAGTTTCACTGTGTACTGTTAAAGGAAAACCGATTTCCCAATCAGATCTTGCTCCAGGGTATGTATTTACCAGGTATGATTCTCACATTTGTTTGGTTTTATAGACGATGAGTGGGAGTAAGTTATTATGAATTAGGTGATTGTCCTCATTATATCGGAATTCGTTGTAATTGGTGATATTTGAGGAAATCACCTGGGCTGTTTGCCGGTCGGCAAATATTTGGTTTTGAATATCCGCTGTCATGCACCAATTTCAAATTGATATATCTGTACGTCTATTTTTATAGAGTGAGATATACTTTTTTGAAATTATGTCGATGACATTTACCTATATCAGTGGATGGTTAGGTAAGGAGCAGTAAACAGCGGTGTAATTCTTCTTAACCATTAGTACAGTTTTCAACCTACGACATACAGGGATTGAGTTATCAGACTCAAGGGACTTATAAGGAGTATTATATGTTGTCCAGCGTCCATGAGGACAGAGGGGTTAGTTCTCGTACTATATTCGGTTTACTTATAACTTCTCTAGTTTTTAGACAGGTGTTTCGTAGAAACATAGGGTCCAAGTTTTGAGAAGTTATAGGTATATGGATAAAGTAGAGAACCAAGTGTTGCAAGTATCGGGATTCTTCAAGTTGATCGAAGATGTAGATACTTGTGTAGGGTATTCAGTTGATAGTAATGATTAAAGAACTTGCTTCTCTTTCAGATTACTCATAATTGGAAGCACTCCTAAGTTGAGTAATACTGATCGGCCTCTCTCCATTTAGTTGACATGCACTGGAGACAGCTGCATGATTTAAATCTGGTTCAATTAAATCAGTGCCTCTGTTTCTGTATTAGATATAGAACAGTTCATATCTTAACGATGTTAAGGTACGGGGAGTAGTCTGGCTTATGCTTAAAACCAGACTCTGGATAACTCAAGGCACATTTCTGTAATGGCTGTTTGTGGGTTGACCCAGGCTATGACGAGGGTTGACTTTCTACCATCTGGAAGATCAATAGTGATATTGTTCTTGACTCGCCACAGTTTTAACAAAAATGGATTTTTTCAGAAAACAGTAGTGGGAGTATGGTAGAACTGGAAGTGATTCCAAAACCGCAAACGATTACTGAAGATTTGATAAGAACCTAAAGATCCAATCTGGTTTGACATTCCATTGGCCACTCCGCAGATACGGTGGGTAGCCTCAGGCACCCGAGGGGTACTCCGGTAGCCTCAAGGACGGTGACAGGGAGGTTCTTGTTTACCCAGACTTGCCATTGCTGTTGTTCCATGCTGCGAGACCCGGCAGGAGGATGAGTATAGCGTCGTTCTAAACTAGCTTTAGAAGTGTACGTGTATATGACTCTGCTAGAGGGTTGTCATAGTCAGTGTGAGCAGCGGAAGCATTGGAGGACAGGTAGCTTTTGTCTTTTTATGGACTAAAGCAGATATAGCGGAGAAAGATCATCTATTTTTGATGTGACAGTCATAGGTTTGACTTCATCAGAATAGGGGATGGATCTGTTAAGAAGGTAGTAGGGTGTGATGTCCTGGTTTTTGGATGACATACATAGAGTAGGAAGTGATATTCCTATACTACGATCGGTTATACTTTGGTCGTCACACAGTGGTTTCTCCACATGGGACTTGGACATTATATCAGACATTCTGGTTACTGGATCTATGGTTTTAGATCTAGATTTGGGTAGTTTTCCAATCAGGGTACTTAGACAGCATTCTAGAGGTGCTTTAGAATGGACGACTCCTGGCATGGTGGTGTATCTGCAGGTGATGGAGTCACCCTCTCTAAAGGTGTCTTACAGACTAAAGGGGAGAGGGATGTGCATGATTGGCAGATCACTTGCTCAGGCAATTGAGTCAATCATGAGATGTCAAGTACCACACCAGATGTTGTTTTTGCACTTGATGCTATAAGTTGACATTGATCCAATCCTAGAGAAACAGTCGGAAGCAGTTTTAGAACATAAGTGGATGTTCTAGGAACATAAGTGGATGTTCTAGAGAAACATGGATGACAGAAAGGTTGTCAGAGTTATAGTTTTCCTTCTGACAAGGGGCGGTATTTTGGACAGGTGGTCCAAAGGGATACTGAGGGAGGCATGACGCAGGATACTGATTAAGTTCAGTTGACGATACAGTCTAAGAAGTTTGGATTCGGAGTTCATTTATGAGCTAGGTCCCATCAGACATCCAGACATATTCTAAGACAAGTATTGCTCATTTCGGGAGATGGCTTCCGCGAACTTGAGATATAGAGAGACATAGAAAGAAACATCAAAGCGGATCGACTCACCGAGGCTATTCCTCGAACGCAATAGTTTCACAAACGGGTTTTGTGAGACTGACTAGTAGAGGAGTTGGGTGTTCGGTATCATACGGGCTGTGAGTATGCGACATCGCAATAATTAGCCTTGAGTGCAAGTAGGAGATTGTTGGAGATAGTGCCCTCAGAGTCAATTTTTGGATCATAGGTACGTGATTGCAATGATTGAGGGAGGACCTATCCCGGTAGGACAGTCTTACTCAAGATGATAGTATGCTATCTGGTTTATCTTTATCATCGTGTACTGCTTTAGGTGACCTTACAGGTCACTATTGCATGTTGATATAGCCCCTAGGATTCTTCCTTGACTGCCAGCAGTATGAGGGCGGTCATATACGTGGGAGCTGGTAGTCTATAAGCACATCCTTTAAAGGTTCCTAGTCGTGGGAGTTTCGAGACAGGGCATCGATACTCCAGAGTATACTAGTGTAAACAGTCGAGACCCCGACGAGGGGCGGTGGCCGGTCTCACAAGCCACTGGTGTCAGTTGGTTCACCTAAGATGTATACAAGTGCTCATTGGGTTATGAGTACACCGGACAGGACTCGCCGGGAACATGCTAGTTGGTCTTATACCTAACGTCAGATAGCAGTTCTATGATGACATGTGTACAGGTTAGTTCATCGACCTGAGATCGTTATTTGTCTCATGTGAGTTCCCACTGTACTTTGATTACTACCCTACCACACTCAAAGGAGACGTGCAAACAGGTTTTAGTTGGGTACAGTCCCGAGCCACATGAAGGCAGTGAGCAGATCTGCAGGGGTTCGTCTCTCCCGATATTGAGGGTGAGGTCGCGCTGTGTCTAGGAGTGCCATTACATAAAGCCCTCGGCCGACACGACTTGTACAGCTTTTGGGGGTCTGACTTTTACCAACCCCCTTGGCCCGCCATGCGATGCTCATAGACGAACGGACCAGACTGTACGGATATTGTCACTGACAGGCTCAGTAGGGTGTCAGGATGAGTTCGCTCATCGACGTCCCTTTTGGTCAATACCTTGTAGCCCGTTACGTATAGGCTAATACCTCTGACGTGCTAGTGGTTAAATCCACAACCAAAGTATTGACGAGTCTTTAGAGTCCCCCACAAACCAGTTTCTCAAGTTTCGGGCGAAACGCTGTAGAGGCCGTATGGGATATAGCAGGGTTCGATCAGATACGTGCGGTATTGCACGGATCATGATCGGACGGATAATACTAGCGGTCTTTGGTTTAAGCCGGATCCTAGAATTGTACAGTGTAGATTTTGTCTCATTGCATTTGTGTTCGGTCGGAATACAAATGCGGGTATGTATATACAGTAGCGGGGTTTCCTGTAATTTATTATGGGATCTGTTTTCTGAACTTACCAGTTTGTTTTCCGTTTCAGCCAATTTTCTTTGTATTTTTCATTGGCTAAAAATTGGTGGAGGACGGCTTATTTGCATTTGTGCAAATAAGTATTTTGGAGGGTTGTTTTTGCAAGATGTAGTGTTATGATGATTGCACCATCCCTTAACTTTCTTGACTTCATGATTGCTTGACTTTGTCATGAGATGATTGGTTGATGGAGTGTGGGTTTTAGTGGGTGATCATTTCATTGCATTATAGCCTTTTTATTTTGCTCTCCCTTGGATTATTGTTGGGCTCCCTCATTCAAACTCCCCATTTCTCATTCATGGAGAGGAGAGGCCGGCCACTAAGAGGGAGGGGGCTGAAATTTTTGGGTGGGGATTTTTTTTGGTTCTCTTCATGTTTGCAAAATCCCCAAGTTCATCTACAAAAATTCAACATATCATTCCTCCACCAAAAAGGCAAATTCAACCCCATGAGATACATAGCTTTCTACACTACATTCTACAACAATTCTTGGGCACGTCGGCTCGCCAACTTCATGCCCGAGTTGCCTCGGTCCAGAGGTGGGAGCCCGTAAAAGAAGCCGGTGACGTGGTGCCCTTTCCGGCGAGGAGGTGAAGACCGGAGATTCTGTGGGAGATCGGGACGACGACGAGAAGACCGAAGGACACGGATCGCTCGGGATATCTCTCTACCCGTTCTCTAGTTAGCTAGAATTAGATTAATGGCCCGATCCGGGTTTAAAGTGCGCGGTGGTGCCGGTTTAAAAAGTTAAAGAAAAATATCGTTTCCGCATTCCGGCGTCGGATTGACAGCCGGGGCGCCGCCGCGCACTTACACAAGTTTGTAAGTATCATCAAATATGATACAAACTAGTGCATAAACATATATCATATATACAACTTGTGCACACCAAGTGAGAAAATAAATCTTAAGTGAACTAATACTAGTTAAAGTAAAGTAATATATCAAATATATAATTATATATTAAATCATTAAATCAACACTTGATTTAACGATCCGGTCATATTGCTTATAACCGACTAGTATCAAGTGTATCAATATATCGAATAAACATTTGATTCGGTAACCCGACTCTATCACATATAACCGTCCGATGATACAAATCGCGAGAATAGAATACAGTATCATATACTGGTATTATTGTCGGTCCCGCACATATCTCATATGCGCTTCTATTTCGTTTCACTTGAGCCAGGAAACCCCTGTGTAGGACTCTAAAGACTCGTCAATACGCCGGCAGTAGGTGATGATCATATCAAACACCCACAAACCGCAAGCGGTCTGCTAAACGTAACGGCCACCCGGGTATTGAGCGATCAGAAGATCAACGAGCAAGCCCGCTCACACCCCTGTGAATCCAACAAGTAACACTTACCGCACAGTCCGGTCTGTTCGTCTGATATGTCGCATATCTCGCCTAGGGGTGGTAAACGTCAGACCCCAGTAGCTTGATAAGTCATGCCGATGTAAGGTCCATAACAAGCATGAAACTACTGATAACACTTACCAGTAAAACAATGCAAACCTGCCCAGGGATTTCCAGTTATGGCCAGTCGAGCATAGCGCAACATCAACCCCCAATACCGAGAGAGACGAATCCCCTCCTATCGCTCATTGCCTCCATGTGAATCGGGACTGTACCAAAAAACCACCTGTTTGCATGACTCAGTAGAGCCGTGGTAGGGTGGAAATCAAAGCACAGTGGGAGACACACAAGACTCTATGACGATCTCGGGTCAACAGACTAAGCTGTACCAGTGTCACCAGAGAACTGCCATCTGACGTGAGGTATAATACCATCTGGGAGTTCTCGGCGAGTCCGTTCAGTGTACCCAGTCACCACTGAGCACCCGCATACCATCTCTGATGTCAAACACCAATGGATATGGGATCATCTATCGCCCATCACATGGATCGAGAAGATATACGCTAGTCTACTCTGGAATAGCGATGCCCCATCTCGATATTCCCACGACTAGGAACATTGAAGGATGTACCCATGGACTACCCAGGCCCCACTAGTATGATCTACATCATAGTCCAGGAAGTCGAGTACAAATCCTAAGGGCTTTATCAACATGTAACAGAGACAGAAAGTAAACATGTTAAGATAAAAAGCAACCAGATAGCGTACTATCATGTCGAGCAAGAAAGTCCTACCTATATATGTCCCAGCATCCACTACAATATACATCTCATGTACAGTAATGGCCTCTAGGGCATACATATAACTAACAAGACCTTGGTTAATTCTTTACACGAGTTAAGCATGAGGGCTTAACTCAACCATGGGTGAATAATTCATTTGGATAAGTTTTCATTTGGATGTATTATTCACAAGAGTTCTTCTTCATCATCTTCTTCCTCCTCAAACGTTTACTAGCTCTAATGGTGGAATGAGAAAAAGTGTGAGAAAACCAATTCTAAAGTGAGCCCACTTCATACTTCTTCATCCTCTACTACTTACCATATAGTATAGGGTGTTCTCTTCATAAAGTTCATGACCTAGTGAAGGAATAGCTTGAGTTAGTGTCTCCCCGACGTAGATCATTTTCGGCCTCGAAGTCTTCGAAGCAAGCACGTTCATTTCTTCATGGAGCTTCTCTAAAGTCCGGAGTTCGCGATCGCAGCGGAGGGGACTACTACACGGAGCTATTTGAAGTGAAGGACCGGTGTACAAAGGTTGTATTCCCTGCTCTCTTTTCATAATGCAAAGCGTTTGCATATAGTTTTCCGTATATTTATAGTTAACGATCTTGTTTAGGGTTAGGTAAAACGGCAAAATTTTAATTTGGCATGGACGATGCCTCTCGAAACCTTGCTGCCGTCGTAAACAACCCTTCAGTGGTATCAAAGCCAGGCTAGAAATAAATACGGATTTTGTTAAGATCACGAAACCGAAACAACTCCGAAACTTGAAACGCAAAAACCAAGTTTCTGTCGATTTTAAATTGCTGTCAAAAAATTATTTAAACAAGTGCAGAATGTTGTATGGGATGCAACATGAATACACAAAGAATTTCACCCCTAGAGCTCGGATCCTAGCCGGCGACTTAGGCCCCAGATCCGGCGACGCCGACTTTTTTTATGGTGGATGGGGCTTAATTTTTTAGAGTTTTCCAGATGCTGGGTTTTGGTGTTTCATGTGTTGTTTATTTTGGCTAATTTTGCATGTGATGTAATCTTACACTACAAGCAAATCAGAGTGTTTCGTATTCGTAGTTTTAACATTATTTCGGATGTTTCATGTATTGTTTAGACGAATTTAAAAGGTTCGATCGAATGTTAAAAACCCATTTTTCCAAGTTTAACGTACTCGGAAAAACATGAAAGTGATTCTTTGGACCTTCTAGAAGAACATAAACCTTAACTCGATTATGTGGCCGTCAAAACCATCACTTGAACCCTAGGGTTTGTGGTAGTTTAGTGTTTCACATGTGAGGCGTTGGTTTGACCCTTCTACGGCTGGTTCATAGGTACTGTGGTATCTTCTGGGTATTACTAAAACTGTGCTCAAGTGTTGAGCTGTCGGGAAATTGTGGGACTTTGATGAATCGATCGAAGTGTTTATCATCATCCGGATATTATGTGATGGGATACAATATTTGGAATCCACATGTTGTTATGAGATAACTAATTTTAATGTTATAAATCTAGCGGTTTAGTCTCATTTGATCGGTTGCCACGGGATTTTGATGCGATCAAAAATCTGTCGCAATCACGTAGAGTACGCAGATACTCGCCGGGTAAACTTAATAGATAGCCACGCCCCATAGCCCTGACCAAGTGACTGTAGGAGAACCCCGTCACCAAAAGCATCCGTTCGGGTTCTTGCGGCAGCTGTGTTCCGCCTTAGTGCTCTTCGTCGACGGTATCGGGGGGTGCGGCCGTCTACTAAAGTTTCCGACGAGCATTCGATCAGGACGTCGGGAATCTTGTTGAATTGCCCGACTAGATATTGAATAGAGTTTTCGATATTGAGACTAAAATGCGGGGTTTATAATTGTTAGGCATGCGATGTCTAAGGAATTCATTTGGTTAGGCATGAAATCCAATATATGTGATACATTAGGTTTATGATGTCTAAGGTGGTTGCGGATTCCAACTGTTGTAGTTTTTCACTTTCTTTTCTATGACCGTAAGTGTAATATGTGGTGTATCGCCGGTTTCGGTGCTATATATCAACGACAATTGGGATACGCATATTTACTTACGTTGATGTCATGTGATGTTATGTGTTGTTGTGATATGTTATATTGGATCATCGTGATTGAATAGTCGGGGGGTTTATGTGAGATGAGAGTTTTTCATTTTCATTCATGTAAAACTCATTGTATGTAATATTCTTTATTGGGGAACTTCCGGGTCGAGGATGATTTCACCATTGTGTATTATTTACTTTTCCGCATTAGGATAGACCCAAGGCGGGGAGCACAAGTAACCGGGTTCTGGAGTCCAGTGGGAGACCATCTCGAAGAGTCGAGACCGGGTCTCCTAACTCTAGAATTGGTAGGGTTGCTTGACGCTCTCGTAGGGGCCTTGGGGTGTGGGATTGGCTATTCATCACGACCGTGGAATCCGTGTTTTATACAGGCTTAAAATAAAACACGGAAATCCTAGTATATCTTATATTTCATATGTTGCTCTTCTGCTGCGTTATCTGTGATGTGATCATTTGATATGTTGAGATGGATACATGATATAGTATATGCGATATATTATATAGACGTTGCTTATGTTTTACACCCGCGCTAGCACTGCCCCGCTCTGCCGTTAGTTACCTAACCTAACGGTGCACGAGGGGACATCGAGGCGAATGCGGATGGCATAAGCGTACGTTGTAATTATCTGTGATGTTTAGGTAACTTAAAATGATGGGACTTCATTAATGAGATTAATGAAATAAAAGAAACCTAAAGATATTATGGAATCGAATTTTCAAAAACAGGTAGCTCTAGTTATTGTTTTGCATAGCGGTGTTCCTTGTAGAACATCCAGCACCTTATTCGATAAGGAAAGAGCCGAGATTCCTTCACTGGGAGTGACCTCTTTAGCAATAACTGGCAGATGCTACAACCCTCAATTTTGTCTTTTGATTGCTTTCTATAGTTTTTGCTTTGCGCAGTGGTATCAGTGAAATATCCTGCACCTTATTCGATAAGGAAAGAGCCGACGATCCCTTCACCGGCAGTGACCTCTTTAGCAAAACTAGTAAAATCCTCAAAAACACTCCATTTTAAATCATTTGATTCTACAACGATATCAAGTTCATTACGCAAAGGGTTTTCTTAAAAACCTGTCGTAGCCCTCCATCATTTCAGATAAGACCTACTTAGTATTCGTGCTGCGGTAGTTTGGCTTCCGTCAAGGCGTAGTGTACGGTAGCTAACTAGTGCTTACCTGCTAGCATACGATATGATTGGATTAGGGTATTCGTACGGCGTAGTTTGGCCTCCGTCAAGGGTCGTGCGGGTGGGTCTAATTCAATCAGGAAATGTACGGGTTGAACTTGACTAGCGGACTATGGGTAGTTTGGCCTCCGTCAAGGTCATAAGACGCTAGGGGTAAAATATTATTGGGAGTTTCAAGTGTTGAAATTTGCAATGAGATTGCATACCTTCTATAAGATAGTTGGATCCCGATACCCACTGCGAGTAAGAGTTACTCCTGGGAGAGTTTTACACATTACAATTAGCCGATCAAGTAGGTGTCTAGAAAAGTGTCAACGGGGTTACGCCCCTGGGAAAACGATATTTATTTTAATTAGGTCCGTGCGAAAGCACAGGGAACCTCCCTCAAAGTACCGGCACTGGCCTGGCGGAAAGATTGGCGAACTTGTAGGATGTAATTAATCCCGGCTAGTCTTTCCTTTTAGGGTTTGAAGGAAGATTTGAGTAAAACAGTGGGAGCCGTCCTGATTAGATATATTGATAACCAATCTAATCTTGCAAGAGCATACGCTGAGTGTTTTCTTCTCTTTCTCTCCAAGTAGCGACCATGTCACGTCTTAATCAAGATAATAATATGGATGTATTGACCGAACCCGCTTGTTATACTGCGCTTAGGAACGCTGGTCCCGCTCCAACTTATAATTGTTATAAGACCGAGCTGGAAATAGGAGATTACCAGGATTCCCGTACCGCCCAAACGAAGAAAGTGCATGCTGATGCATCTTCTTCGGGTGTGTTTATTGCAAAGAACTGTTTCTCGGTATCCTTTACGTCCTGGGTATAAAATACCGAATCAGAGTCCCACATATGTAATCTGTTACATGGGCTACTGAAAGGTAGAGAACTAAGAAAGGGTGATAAGTTTTAAGAGTTAAAAATGGTGCAAGTGTTGCAGCCAAGTATGTTGGCAGTTATCACCCTGTATTACCAAATACATTGATTCTGAACGAATGTTATTAGATACCGAACCTGATATACAACATAATATCAGTCTCTTTATTAGTAAAGAAGGATATAATTTTGTATTGATGGATAATGTTTTGAACATTTCCTATATCAAGAGTTGATCGGTTCAGGCACGTTATCTAAAAGCACATACGTTCTAAATCAAACTACAGTTCTTAACATACAGAACACACACAAAAGGAAGAGTTCAGAAATGAACGAATCCTTCTTGACGCATTGTAGACTAGGTCAGATCAATGCGACCCGACTAGCTAAGTTACATAAAGATGCATATTTAAATCAGTTTGAATTTACATCTTGTGAAACTTGCCAGTCATGTCACAAAGATAAGATGACTATCGCTCCGTTTATTGGAAACAGAGAAAGAGTTAGTGAACTCTTGGGATTGATACATGATGATGTATGAAAGTCCCCTGTTTACACATGCTAGGACCTGTTCTTTATACTTCATTACATTCACTAATGATCTCTTAAGATTCAAACATATGTTCCCGTTGAAACTCAAGTCTGAACCTTTTGAGATATTCAAAGAATACAAGTTAGAAGTATAGAACCAAAATGGGTATAAGTATTATGTCCTTTGATGTGATCAGGGAGGAGAATACTTGAGCACGGAATTCCTGGACTATTCTAAAGGAGATTGAGATTCTCTCTCAGCATTACTCCTCCGTATATACCACAACTCGTCGGTGTATCGGGGCGGAGCAATCGCACCCTATGTGATATGGTGCGCTCTATGATGAGTACTACTGAGTCACCTATTTCCTTTTAGGAGTTATGCACTTGAGAAGCTGCATACCTATTGAATAGGGTTCCAATCAAATCAGATGCCTACCACTCCATATGTGATATGGTATGGGAAGAGCCCATCTCTTAAGGATGTTAAGATTTGGGGTTGTCCGGCCTATGTCTAAAAGAAAAATCCAGACAAACTCGAGGCAAGGTCAGTTGTGTGGAAGTTTGTTGGATATCCCAAGCATTCGCAAAGGGATATATTCTATCCCACTGAGGAGCAAAAGGTGTTTTGTTTCTTAGCATGCCACCTTTGAGAAAGGGAATTTCTTGTGAAGAAATTTGTGTTCATGAGGTAGAACTGGAAGGAGTTCCAGCTATACAAACTGCAGCTGATGATTTGGTAGAACCGAAGGATTCAATAGTTCCCAATGAACCTCAGCCACTCCGCCGATCTGGTAGGGTTCCTCATCTTCCTGAGAGATACTTCGGTTTCTCTATGATAGTGGGAGAAAGGATTGCATCATGAGATGATGACCCAACTAGTTTCGAGAAGGCCATCAGGAGTGGGGACTCTGTGAGAATGGCTGAATGTTAAGCGATCTAAGATGGAATCCATATACACCAACAAAGTATGGACTTTGGTTGCTTTATCTGAAGGGTTAAATCCCCATCAGAAGCAAGTATATCTTGAGAAGATTACTTGGTGTACATGGAAAAGTTGAGACTTTCAAAGCTAAGACTAGTTGTAAAAGGTTGTCGTCATCGACCAGGTGTGGATAATGATGAAACCTTTTCTAGTGGCTATGCTTAAGTCCATTTGGATGCTACTTGCCATTGCTACATACCATGACTATGATTTCTGGCGGTTGGATGTCATGACTGCTTTTCTAAATAGTGATTTATAAGAGAACGACTATAAGTACACAGTCAGAGGGCTTCATAGACAGTGGGAGCAGCGGAAACGTGTGCAAGTTGCTTTATGGGTTAAAGCAGGCATCGCGGAGTTGGAACATCTATTTTGATGTGGTAGTCAAAGAGTTTGACTTCATCAAAATTGTAGATGAACCTTGTATATACAAAAAAGTAGTAGGGAGTATGGTGATGATCCTTGTATTGTACGTAGATGACATACTCTTGATAGGAAAGGAGTTTTCTATGCTACGCTCGGTCAATCTCCTCTTATCACAAGGATTCTCCATATAGGATCAAGGTGATACCTCCTAAATCCTGGGTTTTGGATATATGAGATAGATCTAAATGGATTTTAGGATCCTCACTAGGTGTAGTGAGATGCTATCAATCGATCCTGGGGAGAATCACTGGATAGGATCCAGGGTGGTAAGGATGACTGAATGTTAGTCACAGGCATTTTCTTTACCCTCAGTGGAGGGACGGTATGTTGGAAGAGTTCTAAGCTAGAAACCGAGACAAATCTAGACGATTAAAGGCTAATACATTGCTACCATAAGATTCTACCAAAGAAATAGTTTGGGTGAATATAAGTTCATTAGATGAACTTTGTTCCTACCATTGTGTGACAATGGAGTTGTGGCTTTGGCCTAGGAACCCCCGTCCCATCAGAGTTCCAGACATATTCTTAGGCAGTATCACCTAATCTTGGAGATGGTTGATCTCCAGGGAGATCAAGGATGGGAGAGTAGACACAAAGGACAACACTGTGGATCCACTCACAAAGGCCTATTTCCCAGTAGATGTTGGAGATAGTGCCCTCAGAGTCAATTATTGGATCACATGCATGTGATTGCAATGATTGAGGGAGGACCTATCCCGGTAGGACAGTCTTACTCAAGATGATAGTATGCTATCTGGTTTATCTTTATCATCGTGTACGGTTTTAGGTGACCTTACGAGTCGCTATTACACGTTGATAGAGCCCCTAGGATTTTTGCTTGACTACCAGCAGTATGAGGGCGATCATATACGTGAGAGCTGGAGTCTATAAGCACATCCTTAAAAGGTCCCTAGTCGTGGGAGTTTCGAGACTGGGCATCGATACTCTATTAGTAGACTAGTGTAAACAGTCGAGACCCCGACGAGGGGCGGTGGCCGGTCTCACAAGCCACTGGTGTCAGTTGGTTCACCTAAGATGTATACAGGTGCTCATTGGGTTATGAGTACACCGGACATGACTCGCCGGGAACCTGCTAGTTGGGATTATACCAGACGTCAGATAGCAGTTCCCTGGTGACATGTCTACAGGTTAGTCCATCGACCTGAGATCGTCATTTGTCTCGTGTGAGTTCCCACTGTGCTTTGATTACTGCCCTACCACGGCTCAAAAGAGTCGTGCAAACAGGTTTTAGTTGGGTACAGTCCCGAGCTACATGGAGGCAGTGAGCGGATCTGCAGGGGTTCGTCTCTCCCGGTATTGGGGGTGAGGTCGCGCTGTGTCTAGGAGAGCCATTACACAAAGCCCTCGGCCGAGGCTGGAGATTTACAGGTAGGTATTCTAGTAGTATCTCAGGGTGTTCTGGGCTACACTCCGACACGACTTGTACCGCTTTTGGGGGTCTGACTTTTACCAACCCCCTAGGCCCGCCATGCGATACTCATAGACGAACGGACCGGACTGTACGGATATTGTCACTGACAGGCTCAGTTGGGTGGAAGGATGAGTTCGCTCATCGACGTCCCTTTTGGTCAATAGCTGGTGGCCCGTCACGTATGG
Source organism: Agapanthus africanus (assembly GCA_030015575.1). Classification (NCBI taxonomy): domain Eukaryota; kingdom Viridiplantae; phylum Streptophyta; class Magnoliopsida; order Asparagales; family Amaryllidaceae; genus Agapanthus; species Agapanthus africanus. The sequence goes on from CM057340.1 coordinate 207,198,520, forward strand.
CTAATACCTCTGACGTGCTAGTGGTTAAATCCACAGCCATAGTATTGACGAGTCTTTAGAGTCCACCACACACACAGTTACTCATGTTTTGGGCGAAACGCTGTAGAGGCCGTATGGAGATATGGCAGGGTTCGATCAGATACGTGCGGTATTGCAAGAATCGTGATCGGACGGTTTTTTACTAGCCGGCTTTGGTTTAAGCCAGATCCTAGTATTAGACAGTGTAGATTTTGTCTCTTTGCATTTGTATTCAGTGGGAATACAAATGCGGGCATGTATATGCAGTAGCGGGGTTTTCCTGTAATTTATTACGGGATCAATTTTCTGAAGTTGCCAGTTTGCATTCCGTTCCGGCCGATTTTTCTTTGTTCCTTCACGGCCGGACTATCCGTTGGAGGGGGGTTATTTGCAAGTTTGCAAATAACTTATTGTGGAGGGGTTTCTTGCTTTTGTGGCATTATGAAAGGTTAAGCATCTTTTCTTTTTCATGATGGCTTGCTTTATTGAGATTAGAAAGGATTAGGATCGATTTGATGTTGATATGATATTGTTATCATAACCTTTTGCTTATGGTCACCCATTCTCTTTTCCTATACTCACCTTCCTTCTTGTTTTGAGATATGAGGGGCCGGCCACATATTGGGGAAAAAGGTGAGAGGTTCATTTTGAAGTGTAGCATATTTCCTCATCTCATTTTTCCTTGCAAGAAAATGATGGCTCCATTTTTTCAAAGTTCATTTTCTTCCTACACCTCCACATCCATGGCAACTTCACAAACTCCAAAGAGACAAGTCTCTACACTACAACCTACAGTACCCTTCGACGCGTCGGCTAGCCAACTTCGCGCCCGAGTTGCCTCGGTCCAGAGGTGGGAGCCCGTAAAAGAATCCGGCTACGTGGTGCCCTTTTCGACGAGGAGGTGACGGACAGAGATTCCGCGGGAGATCGGAGTGGAGACGAAGACCGGAGGACACGGATCTCTTGGTATAGCTCTCTTCCCTTCTCTTGTTAGCTAGCATTAGGTTAATGGTCACGATCCGGGTATATTGTCTGCAGTAGCGCCGGTTAGAGTTAAGAAAAAATTTTGATTCCGCATTTTGGCCTCGAGTAGACGGCCGGGGCGCTGCCGTGGCGCAACATGGTATCAGAGACATGCCATTAACCTTGCTTAGCTTGTTCTAGTGTGTTTACATCTTCGATCGAACAAAATTCCAAAAACACGCGTTTTCAAATACACAGTTTCTGTCGAAATTTTTTTTGCTTCAAAAAATTTTTCAGGGTGTTGAAGAATACTGTGCATGGAAATACAAGCAATCTGTGAAAATTTGGTCGCGAGATCTCACCAAACCGCCGTGGAACCGCGGCCAAACCCATGCTTGGGCCGCGCTTTTGACTTGTCAACGCACCAAATTTTTGCAGTGGGCTTTTGGGCTGGAAATAGAGGATTTGGTATATTCTTTTTGGGCCCAGATTTTCTTTATGTGCTTCAGTAATGCTTGGGGGCCCACTTGATAAAATTTGTTCGATCGGATATTTTAAACACACCAGTTCACAGTATTTACAATATATCTGCGACCGTGAATGTCATTTGATCGGTAAATCTTGTCTAACTGCTATAGCCCGGTTAGACGGATTTGCGAACGTGACATTCACGTTGATGTTATGTGTTGTGTTGTGTTGTTGCGGATCGGTCGTGGGGATAGCCTGGTTGCAGTGGTAGTACAGTTTTGTTTTATATGTACATTTGATATTGCGAGGCGAGCGTCCGACATGTGGACTGCCGTCACTGCCTGTTTGTATTATTCTTTTGGGGCACGACCAGGTTGCGGTCGATGTACCCGTTGTATGTATATTTTACTTTCTGTACTAGGATTGCCCCGCGGAGGGGTGCACGGATAGCCGGGTTCTAGAGGGCAACGAGCCCGCATCTCATGGCATTGAGACGGAGGGGGCTTTACTCTAGAATTGGCGAGCTGTTCGCCGCACTCGTAGGGGGTATAGGTTGACCCAGGAGGGGTGTCCGAGTTACCGGATTCCGTGAAGTGCTGGGTGGTCCATTCACCTTGCTGAAGGGGGCTGCCTCGCTTCAGGTTTTGACGGGTAACTTGCCGCGTCCGTAGGGGTCTAGGATTTTCATTGCACAGGCTATCCACACGACCAGGGGAACGTCGGGTTTCAGTAGCGGCTCTATGAAACCCGGGGATCCCAGATATCTATATTGTTCTGTGATGCTGGTTACATTTCTGTGATGTTGCATTTTATCACGCCTTGAGCGAAAATTATATATTATATATATACTAGTAGATGTTGTATATGTTTTGCAACCGCGGTAGTCCAGTCCCCGCTCTGTCGTTAGTTAAGTAACCTAACGGGTGATGACGGGACCCAGTGGCGAATGCGGATGGCATATACGTACATCATTATTTTCGTTCTTTTGTGGTGTGATCAATTGATGGGACTGCGTTGATTCGGATCAATGCAAGATAAACAAACCTATTCTGATGTTGTTGGAACATTTTTTCAAAAAGCTGTTATTGCAAGGACGTTCACTTTTGTTTTGCATCGTGGTATTCAGTTGGAATATCCTGCTCCTCAGTCGACGAGGCAAGAGCCGAAATCCCTTCATCGGGAGTGACCCCTTGGACAGAAGTTTGCGTCAGGGTAATAACTTCACTATAGCCGATTGCCTTTTTTCGTTGCATCGTGGTGTTCAATTGGAATATCCTGCACCTCATTCTACGGGGAAAGAGCCGAGATCCCTTCACCAGGAGTGACCTCTTTAGCAAAAGGTTTTCGTCACTATATTTTTATAAAAAGTTATCTAGTTCCTTCAACGATATTAAGTTCATTACGTTAAAGGTTTTTCGCCAAAAACCACCCGTAACCCTCCGTCATTTCAGATTAGTATTGCTTAGTATTCGTGCTACGTATGTCGTGCATTGCCGAGGCATAGTGTTCGGTAGCTCTGTAATGCTTTTATGTCGCATGGATAAGTGGATTGGTTAGGACAGTCGTACGGTTATGTTGGCATTGTCAAGGACTCGTACGGGTGGGTTTAACGCAATCAAGATAATGACGGGTTGAACTTGACTAGGACTCTTTGATATGTTGGCATTGTCAAGGTCACTTGGGTCCTAGGGGTAAAAACATGTATCGGGAGTTTCTAAAGAAACTGAAACTTGCCAGGCATGCGCATACCTTCTGGAGTGTGGTGACGTGAGTGGATTCCATCACGTTATCATGCGATGATAATTGGATCCCGATTCCCACTGATGAGTTGGTTTACTCCTCGGGTGATCCCGACTAATTCTTCTTTCAGGTTTGGAGAAGAATTTGAGGTTACAGTGGGAGGTTTCCTGATTAGATAAAGTGATAACCATTCTGATCTAGGTAAGAGTGCACGCTGAGTGTTTCTTTTCTCTCTCTATTTGGCAGCGACCATTGACCCGACCCTAGACTATGACTCAGTGACCAAGTTAACCGAACCTTCTTAAACACTGGCTTTTGGATTGTCAGAGTTGCATACCTCATTGCCACTCCTACTTTTACCCTTTTCTCCAGGACACCCCGTATTACTACGAACGTCCACTTCCATTGGACAAAACCATCGTATGGTTATATACGAACTCGAAGGATTTTATTCGAGGATGGTTTCCGGTTCTGGAGAAAACGAATAGGACTATTCAGTTGACTTTTCCTTTTACCTTCTCTCAGGTTGCGAGTACTCCTTGGTTTAGGAGATAGTATACCTATTACGCAAATTGGATAGTCTTCTTCCAAACCATAGGCAGGTGCCGACCGGTGGGGAATGAAGAAAATCAATTAGCCTAAACGGTGTACAGAAGGTATTAAGTTAAGACAAAGAAAGGGATTAGAAGGAGGGCAAAGTAAATTGCGACTTATATTCACGACCAAACCAAGTATTTCTTCGCCAATCCTAAATCACCTTTGTATTTCTCCAGGACACTCCGTATCACTATGAAGATCCACAGTATATTGGATATTCCATCGTATGGTTATATACGAACTCGAAAGGAACTTGTTCCAGTTCGGGGATGGATTCTGGTTCAGGAGAAATAGGAATAAGGTTTATTCGGTTGTCTTTTATCCTCACCTTCTCTCGCATTGCGAGTGTTCCTAGGATTAGGAAAGTACACCCATTATGCTTATTGGATAGTCTTCTTCCAAACCATAGGCTGGTGCCGAACGGTAGGGAAGGAAGAAAACCATTTGGCCTAAAGGGGTGTACAGAAGGTAATGACTAAAGACATATAAAGGGATTTGGACAGATGGCAAAGAGATATACGGTTACAGTTGTGAATCTGGATAATGGAAGAGGCATTGCTAGGAATACCAAGATACCCCATCGAAACATTTTAATGTTTCAGTTTCACTGTGTACTGTTAAATTAGACACTTGCTCCAGGGTATGTATTTACCAGGTTTGATTCTCACATCTGTATGGTTTTACAGATGATGAGTGGGAGTAAGTTATTGGGAATTAGGTGATCATCCTCATTATATTGGAATTCGTTGTAATTGGTGATATTTGAGGAAGTCACCTGGGTTGTTTGCCGGACGGCAAATATTTGGTTTTGAATATCCGTTGTTATGCACCAATTTCAAATTGATATATCTGTACGTCTATTTTTATAGAGTGAGATATACCGTTTTGAAATTATGTCGATGACATTTACCTATATCAGTGGATGGTTACGTAAGGAGCATTGAACAGCGATGTAATTCTTCTTAACCATAAGTACAGTTTTCAACCTACGACACACAGTGAATGAGTTGTTAGACTCAAGGGACTTGTACAAAGTATTGTATATTGTCCAGTGTCCATTAGGACAGAGGGGTTGGTCCTCGTACTATATTCGTCTTACTTATGACTTCTCTAGTTTTTAGACAAGTGTTTCGTAGAAACACAAGGTCCGAATTTTGAGAAGTTATAGGTATAAGAGTAAAGTAGTGAACCAGGTATTGCACGTATCGGGATTCTTCAAGGTGGTCGAAGATGTAGATACTTGTGAATGGTATTCAGTTGATAGTAATGATTAAGGGAATTTGCTTCTCTTTCAGGTTACTCATAATTGGAAGTACTCCTAAGTTGAGTAATGCTGATCGGCCTTTTTCCATTTAGTTGACATGCACTGGAGACAGCTGCATGATTTGAATCTGGTTCAATTAAATCAGTGCCTCTGTTTCTATATTGGATATAGAACAGTTCATATCTTGACATTGTTAAGATACGGGGAGTTGTCCGGCTTATGCTTAAAACCAGACTCTGGATAACTCAAGGCACGTTTCTGTAATGGCTGTTTGTGGGTTGACCCGGGCTATGACGAGGGTTGACTTTCTACCATCTGCAAGATCAATAGTGATATTGTTCTTGACTCGCCACATTTTTAAAAGAAATGGATTTTTTTTTTCAGAAAACAGTAGTGGGAGTATGGTAGAACTGGAAGTGATTCCAGAACCGCAAACGATTACTGAAGATTTGATAAGAACCTAAACATTCAATCTGATTTGACATTCCAGTGGCCACTCCACAGATATGGTGGGTAACCTCAGGCACTCGAGAGATACTCCGGTAGCCTCAAGGACGGTGGCAGGGAGATTCTTGTTTACCCAGACTTGCCATTGCTGTTGTTCCAGACTGTGAGACCCGGCAGGAGGATGACTATAGCGTCGTTCTAAACTAGGTTTAGAAGTGTACGTCTATATGACTTTGTCAGAGGGTTGTCGTAGTTAGTGGGAGCAGCGGAAGCATTGGTGGAAAGGTGGCTTATGTCTATTTATAGACTAAAGCGGAGATAGCGGAGATAGATCATCTATTTCTGATGTGACAGTCATAAGTTTGACGTCATCAGAATAGGGGATGGATCTGTTAAGAAGGTAGTAGAGTGTGATGTCCTGATATTAGGATGACAAAGACAGAGTAGGAAGTGATATTCCTATACTACGATCGGTTATACTTTGGTTGTTACACAGTGGTTTCTTCACATAGGACTTGGATATTATATCAGACATTCTGGTTATTGGATCTATGGTTTTAGATCCAGATTTGGGTGGTTTCCCAATCTGGGTACTTTGACAGCATTCTATGAGTATTTAGAATGGACGACTCCTGGCACGGTAGTGTACCTGCAGGTGATGGAGTCACCCTCTCTAAAGGTATCTTATAGACTAAAGTAGAGAGTGATGTGCATGATTGGCAGATCACTTGCTTAGGCAATTGAGTCAATCATGAGATGTCATGTACCACACCAGATGTTGTTCTTGCAGTAGATGCAATAAGTTGATATTAATCCAATCCAGGAGAAACGATCGGAAGCAGCTCTATAATATAAGTGGATGTTCTAGGGATTTGATAACGGCAGTCTCCTTCGGGAGACAGTTATCATTCCAGGCTTCCAAGGTGACCTGGATGACAGAGTGGATGTCAGAGTTATAGTTTTCCCTCTGACGAGGGGCAGTATTTTGGACAGGTGGTCCAAGAAGATACTGAGGGAAGGAATGGCGCAGGATACTGATTAAGTTTAGTTGACGATACAGTCTAAGAAGTTTGGATTTGGAGTTCATTTATGAGCTAGGTCCCATCAGATATCCAGACATATTCTAAGACAGATATTGCTCATTTCGGGAGATGGCTTTCTCCGTGAACTTGAGATAAAGAGAGACATTGTCACGACCCGCAGGGTACGGAACGTGACTGGCACTTAAGTTTACGAAACGTCTAAAGGCGTCCGTAAAATAAGTAAGCCAAAAGCCCAGAAAACAAAACCAATTAAGCAAAAGAGTGAAGAAAACCCAACATTTGAAAGCAAGTTTATCAAATAAGTCATGTGAAACACTTTTTAAAAACAATACCAACTTTTCCCGAAAATTTCGGCAGAGTCTCCTTTGTAAATACTAGCCCCCAAAAATGGGTACAACATAAATAAACATGAATCCAACAAAATAGGGCATCCCCAAGCGGGAGCTAGCTCTTCGCCATAAGGCGGTCACAAATCCCACGCAATGTAAATGACAACAAGCATAATAAAGCATAAGGAAGCATGAAAAAGTAGCATGTCGGCTCAAGTGAGCACGACCCCAAAATACCGCATAAAATCCACAAACCTCACAGTCGCATCTCTAGGTCAATATACAATAATCTGGTAGAAACAGTAGATGGAGTACACTAGATACAAGAATATACAAGGTGGTACAAAATAATAACATAACCCACCTATGAGCAAATCTCGTGCCCAAGCAAAACAGGCAAAAGAACAAGTGCGCCCGCCGCTACTGAACTGACGGAGCGGACCTGCAAAAGACTGTGGCACAACGGGGGTGAGTTGCCAACTCGTGAGTAATAAATAACATCTGCAAAGGCTATCGTATGCATCCACACAAGCATCCTAGCATCTAAAATACAGGTATGACTGGATGCACTAGCAGGTGTGTATATCATATCAGTGTGCTAATATGTATGCAACATGAAAATCTGAGGTCTCAATAGGTATATATAAGAAATATTTTATCTCTTTTTGTTTTTGAAACTCTTTTAGAATGCCAGCATAATGTTAATGAATCGACGAAAATCGGTGTCCAGCAACGACACCCAAAAGCTGTCTCAAATCTCATAAATGTATCTCTGGCCTCAGCCGTCCGGCTGACCCATCTCAAATATCAATATCTCATCATCTAGCGGCCACGGTCGGTATCGTCTGGATATCCGCCGTCCCAAACAGTCACCGGTAGGTAATCCGTCCCCTGCCAGGCTCAACGTCATCACCACATTACTCTTGCCCCGGGGTACCTTACCGGGCCCACCATGTACCCGTGCCGGTTCCTCCACTCCTCGACACGGATTTCCAAATCCAAAGCAAACTCATGGTGGACGACACTTACATCACTAGAAAACCGCAATTTTTACATATTTTAAAATATAATAAGTTTAGAAATTTTGCGGTTTTCCCCCGAAATCCAGCAATATCATAAAATCTCAAGAAATCCTCATAAGTGCAAATATCAATGATAATGAATGCGTATGATATCAATAATCAAGTCGCGATGTGTGATTAATGTATTAAGCATGAACAATTAATATGATGAAGTACATGCACATGAATAGCAATAATACGGTTTCATTTTTAAGGAATTAAAGGCAAAAGCAGCAGTTTAAGTATCAATTAGTAAAAGGTTTAATTTAAATGTTATCTAGTGTGGTGGCATGGCAATTACCAGGGTGTGTGTGTAAGCATGAATAGTGCTCGTGCTGCATATAAAAACCTGGTAATGGTGCATGTGTCCTACAATTGAGTTTGCGTATATGGGTATAACATATTGATCTAATTGCAGCAATTATCATGCCAGTAATATTATTCTAATGTCACAAGTGGTTATCCAGTTTACTATTTTTCAGTTTACTAAATCTATCGGGCGACATGCGCCATCCAAACGATCCTCCCCCGTAGATGTTAAATCTACTCACCGGGATCCCTGGCTAGCTGTGTCCAATCACCGCCTTTCCCTTTCGCGCCGCGTCTGACGTCTCCGCGACCGAACCTGGAATTTACATCAATACCAGACATAAGGTTACACATTCAAGAACGACGCAAAACCCCAACGAAACTACTAAAGTTCGCTAGCTAGGTACAACGTGCACAAAGTGCGCGGAACACACGCGAAAATCGCAAAACTGCCGAAAAACGCCGATTCGGTCGCCCGGCAAAACTAAAACCCGACTACCCAAAAATCCGCACTCACGTATCCTAACAGTCGTAGGACAAGCCATTACAATCATCAAGCTGTCGAAAATAATCCATCACATAATTTATATACAAATCTAGTAAGCATATACATTCCAAAAAAATCGGTGCAACAATCGCCGATTTGCGACAAAACGACTACAATAAGGCATAATTACCCAAGCACACTACAAGCAATCTATAAACACTAATTACAACACAAAAGCAATGATTCCAATCCTATTTTCCATAACCACCAATTCTAGAATTTATAACCTAGCAAAATCCAATCAATTTCCACACTTGAAAACTTAATTAACACTAATTTCAAACCCAATTAGCAAGTCCACCTCTTAGATTTAGGTTAACAAAATACTAGATAGCAATTTAGGTTTAATCAACTAAATAATGTTTTCTAAAACTTAATCAACTCACTAATCATGTTTCACAAACCAATTCCATACAAAAACCCTCTCTTGAAAATCCTAAAAAGCAATTTCACACTTCTAAATTTAACCAAATTAGCATAATTGAAAACTACATCAACAAGATAACTATATGAATTAGTTAATTAACCACTAGATTAACTATAAAACAATCTAATTAAGTATTATGGCTTCAAAACCCTAGCTAAAATTTTCAAGCAAAACCTAAGAAACTAGATTAAACTACACTAAATTAACACTAAACCATCTAACATAAGAACTTAAACAAAAGAATTTAACATGATAGAAATTATACCTCTTGATCTATGGATCAAGCAAGAAAATTTTGCTCCAATTGATGGCCTCAAGCACCAAGATCCAAGCAAGAATGGTTAAGGAAAGGATAGCATAAGGATTTTGTGTTGAAAAAGAGAAGGATTTGTGGATTTTTATTGAATTTTGTTGCAAATTTTGAAGAAAATGAGAGAGAAAGAGAAGGAAAATAATGGAGATAGGGGATGGTGCAGGTTTCGGCCAGAGAAGGAATGGGGGAGGGTGTGGGCAAGTGGGGAAAGTCAAGGGTCAAGTTCCAAAGTCAAATGTATCATACTTTGTCCAATATATTTAAAATAAATCCATAAACAATCCCAATTTCACACAAGAAGGCAACCAAAGAAAGGAGCCCAGAAATTTCTGGTCTTGGTCAGGGTTGGGCTGTTCTAGGGCTGAGGGAAAAGAGAGAGGGGTTTTACAAAAGAAATTTTATGCAAAAAGGCCCCCTACAACTCAAAAATTGCAAGTTTTAGCTCAAAATTCAATAAATTCGTTTCATAATATAAAAATTTGTTAAAAATCAAAATAAATTACTAAAAATTCATGTTATCACTAGATTATAATTATAATAATTTTAGAGATTAAAATTATCCGGAAAAATTTGTATTTATCGCTTATTTAATGTATTTTCTTACCGGCTTAAAATAATATAAAAAAATTGAAAAATAGGGAAAATTTTTTAAATGACCAAAATTTCATAATTAACTCATTAGCTACTAAAAACAAGTAATTACCTATCCATTTAAGGTATAATTAGCCCTAAACTGCAAAATATCGAGAAAGACGGTTTTCGGAAAAATACCGAATTTTCACCGAATTTCAGGAAAACACCAAAACGACTTTTTAAGACGCTACAATCTTCCCCCCTTAAAGAAATTCGGTCCCCGAATTTAAAATAATATAGCTACGCGTACCTTCGAAGAGATGGGGATACTTCTTCCTCATCTCGCCCTCGGTCTCCCAGGTAACCTCCTCGCTGCTCGGGCTACGCCAAAGGACCTTGACGGTTGGTATAATCTTCGACCTCAACTTCTTCACCTGCCGATCCAGGATGGCCACCGGCTGCTCTGCAAAAGAAAGGTCGCGCTCTAGCTAGACTGTCGGGTGCTGAATCGTATGCGAAGGGTCGTGAAGGTACTTGCGGAGCATCGAAACATGAAAAACGGGGTGAACATCGGGAAAGCTGGGTGGAAGAGCCAAACGATAAGCAACAGCGCCAACACGCTCGAGGATCTCGAAGGGACCTACGAATCTAGGGCTAAGCTTCCCCTTTCGCCCAAAACGCATCACGCCCTTCATCGGAGAGACTTTCAGAAAAACATGGTCGCCAACTGCGAACTCTAATCTGGGACGGCGCCTGACAGCATAGGATTTCTGTCTGCTCTGAGCAGCTCTCATCCGGTCTCGGATCAACTGGATCTTCGATGTCGTCTCCTCAACAAGCTGCGGCCCCAAAATGCTGCTCTCGCTGAGCTCTGTCCAACAAACGGGCGATCTGCATCTCCTCCCATACAATGCCTCGAAAGGTGCCATCTGAATAGTATCCTGGAAGCTGTTGTTGTAGGAGAACTCCACTAGAGGTAAATGACGATCCCAGCTACCACCAAAGTCTAAAACGCACGCTCTGAGCATGTCCTCGAGAGTCTGAATGGTCCGCTCTGACTGTCCGACAGTCTGCGGATGAAACGCTGTGCTGAAGCTCAAACGAGTGCCCAAAGCCTCCTGAAGTCTCTGCCAAAGTCGGCTGGTGAACTGAGTGCTGCGATCTGACACGATACATGTCGGTACGCCATGTAGTCGCACGATCTCGTCAATATAGAGCTGAGCATACTGAGCGAAGCTGAAAGTCGTCTTCACTGGGAGGAAGGCCTTCGTCAATCTATCCACGATCACCCAGATGGAGTCATACCCTCGACTGGTCCTGGGTAGACCCACAACGAAATCCATCGAAATCTGCTCCTATTTCCACTCTGGAATGGGTAACGGCTGTAGCTCTCCTGCGGGCCTCTGGTGCTCGGCCTTGACTTGCTGACAAGTCAGGCATCTCGAAACGAACTCCGCAATGTCCCTCTTCATCCCGTCCCACCAGTAGGTCTCTCTCATATCATGGTACATCTTGGTGGAACCGGGGTGGACACTATACACTGATCGGTGTGCCTCCTCAAGAATGTCGCGCCGCAATCCATCAGCATCTGGTACGCACAGTCTAGATCCATATCGTAAAATCCCCTGATTATCAACCACGAACTCGGAAAATCTGCCCTGTCCCATCTGTGCCATGATCTCTGAGCAACGGTCGTCACTGCGCTGTGCCTCATATATACGGTCAAGCAACTGTGGGTGTGCACGAACATGCGCGAGCTGTCCCCCTGTCTGAGTGAACTCGAACTCAACTCGGCTGTCGCATAACATCTGCCAATCTGCTGACGACTGCCTCTGCACTGCGCGCAAAAAGGATAGTCTACCCCCGGGCCTCCTACTCAACGCATCTGCCACCACATTCGCCTTGCCTGGGTGATATAAGATCTCGCAGTCATAGTCTTTCACCAACTCCATCCAACGACGCTGTCTGAGGTTCAGGTCTCGCTGCTGAAATATGTACTTTAAGCTCTTGTGATCGGTGAATATCTGACACGACTCGCCGTACAGGTAATGTCGCCAAATCTTCAGTGCAAAGACCACTGCAGCCATCTCCAAATCATGAGTGGGGTAGTTCTGTTCATGCTTCTTCAACTGCCGAGAAGCATAAGCGATCACCCGGCCATGCTGCATCAATACGCATCCTAATCCCACTCGCGAAGCATCACAGTAGACAACAAATCCGCCTGATCCCGAAAGCAAAGATAATACCGGCGCCGTAGTCAAACAAGTCCGTAGTTGCTGAAAACTGCGCTCGCACTCCTCTGTCCAAACGAAAGGAACTCCCTTCCGGGTCAAACCGGTCAACGGTGCAGCTATACGGGAGAAGTCCTGAACAAAACGCCTGTAATAGCCCGCCAAGCCTAGAAAACTACGGATCTCAGTAACCGATGTAGGTCGGGGCCACTGCTGAACGGCCTCAATCTTCTTCGGGTCCACACAGATGCCGTCTCTCGTAACCACGTGACCCAAGAATCCGACGCTGTCCAGCCTGAATGCACACTTGGAGAACTTCGCGAAAAGCTGGTGCTCCCTCAGAGTCTGTAACGTAATCCGCAAGTGCTGCTCGTGCTCCTCTCTGCTCCGGGAGTACACCAAGATATCGTCGATAAACACGATGATGAACAAGTCAAGATACGGCCTGAATGTACGGTTCATCAAATCCATGAATGCTGCCGGGGCGTTGGTGAGTCCGAACGACATCACCAAAAACTCGTAGTGGCCGTAGCGCGTGCGGAAAGCTGTCCTCGGTATATCCTCATGTCGAACTCGCAGCTGATGGTATCCTGATCGCAAGTCGATCCTCGAAAAATACCCCGCACCCTGAAGCTGGTCGAACAAATCATCAATGCGCGGCAACGGATATCTGTTCCGAACGGTAACTTTGTTCAGCTGGCGGTAGTCGATACATAAGCGCAAACTTCCATCCTTCTTCTTGACAAACAGGACCGGAGCACCCCACGGAGAAACACTCGGTCGAATAAGCCCCTTATCCAACAAATCCTGCAACTGATTCTTCAGCTCTCGAAGCTCTGCCGGGGCCATCCGATAAGGCGGTATAGAAATAGGCTCCGAACCGGGAATCAAATCAATGCAGAACTCAACATCGCGCTCATGCGGTAGCCCAGGTAGCTCATCAGGGAAAACATCAGGGAACTCACAAACTTCCGGGACCCGGTCCAACGGAACCTCTGCAGCTCGAGTATCACAAACAAACGCTAAGAATCCCTGACATCCCTTCCGCAAGAGCTGACCAGCGCGAAGAGAAGAAATTAAGCTGGGAAGGGCGACACTGCGGTCTCCCTGAATAACAAGGACTGGCTCTCCCGGAAAGCTACATCTGACTGCCTTTTCACGGCAGTCCACCGAAGCATAACAAGTGGCTAGCCAATCCATGCCCAGAAGCACATCAAAGTCCAACATATCGAGGAGTATCAAATCAACTAATGAATCCCTCTCCCCGATACGAACGGAACACAACGAAATACAAACCGAGCGACAAACGACTCGCCTACCGGAGTAACAACAACAAGCGGCTGATCTAACGACGACGACTCACGGCCCAACATCGGTGCAAAGTGTGTAGAGACGTACGAATGTGTGGAACCTGGGTCGAATAATACCCGTGCATCGAAAGAACAAACTGGCAAAGTACCTGTCACAACGGCATTGGATGCCTGCGCATCCTGCGGTGTCAAAGCAAATACTCGGGCCTGTCCTCCACCGATAGCGGGCTGACCTCGACCTCGGCCTCTGCCTCCTCGTCCTCTCTGAACAGGACCGCCGCGTCCACGGCCTCTCGGTGCACCTAGCTGGCGTGGAGCATCGCCTGGGGTAGGAAGTAGGGCTCTCTGAGGAGGGGGTGGTGATGGTGGTAGGGTCACGTGCGGAACTGTCGCTGCTCCCTGTCGTCTCACCGGACAGTCTCTGACAAGATGATGCAGACTCCCGCACCCAAAACACCCTGGAGACGGCTGCTGCCCCTGGGGATAAGAACCATATAACTGTCCCCGCCCAAATCCTCTGCCAGGCCTATCTCTCGGAAAGAATCTGGCGCGCTGTCTCTGAGACGGTACATCGGTGCGAATCCTCTTCGGCCCAGAAACGGCCGAAGTCCGCGATATGCGTGCCTCCATCCGCAATGCCGTATCCATAGCAGCTGAATAAGTGTCGTAGTGCTGGGCGCCAATGGCAAGATATAGCTGGGCATCAAGTCCCTGTACGAACCTCTTCACCATCTTCTCCTCGGTATCCACCAAATACTGAGCATATCGGGATAACTGTGTAAACTGGATGTCATACTCAGACACCGTCATCCCAGGTGTCTTGACTAAGGCCTCGAAGCTACGAGCTCTGGCGTCACGAACGCTCTCTGGAAGGAAACGGGCTAGAAAGACCGCTGTAAACTCAACCCAAGTCATAGGCGGTAAATCTGCAGCTCGACCTCTCAAGACTGACTCCCACCATGTCTGCGCGAGACCCTCTAGTCGGAAACTCGCAAGCTCTACCCATCGATCATCCGAACATCTCAGCGAACGGCAGATCCTGGCTAAACTGTCAAGGAACGTCTGTGGGTCCTCCGCTGCCTCGGTGCCGATGAATACTGGAGGTCTCAGCCTCATGAAATCCTGTAGTGAAACCGGAATGGCCACGGTGGTAGTAGTAGGAGCAGGTATCATGGTCGTCCGTGATGTAGTAGGTACGTCATCCGGCCTCGGTGTACGACTGGCTGCAACTAGGGATCCTACCATCTGACGCAGCTCCTGCATGCCTCCCATCATCTGTCGCAACTCCTCCATACCGGTCTCGAGCCTATCCATACGGCCTGGGGAAGGTGGATCGGTCTGTCCCTGCGGCGTAGGCATACCACCCTGCTCAGTCCTAGTCTCGGACGAGCCAGCTCGAATCTCATCTCTGGCGGCAGCCCTCTGTGCCCTCGTAGCCTTCGGCGGCATAGTGGCTGTTACAGGAAAACGAATAGTAAGGACAGTGCAATAGGATCATAGGATACACGGAATTGAAGAAGGAATTTTTCAAGCAAGTATATCCTAAAGTCACTTAGGCGGAGTACCGTATCGTAAGTATGCCGCGGACATACGCACGCTACGTTACCCTGCTTAAGTCACTTACTCCATCTACCAAGGGTCATCCTACACTCACAAAGGTAAAACCTATCGCTTTGATACCAACTTTGTCACGACCCGCAGGGTACGGAACGTGACTGGCACTTAAGTTTACGAAACGTCTAAAGGCGTCCGTAAAATAAGTAAGCCAAAAGCCCAAAAAACAAAACCAATTAAGCAAAAGAGTGAAGAAAACCCAACATTTTAAAGCAAGTTTATCAAATAAGTCATGTGAAACACATTTTAAAAACAATACCAACTTTTCCCGAAAATTTCGGCAGAGTCTCCTTTGTAAATACTAGCCCCCAAAAATGGGTACAACATAAATAAACATGAATCCAACAAAATAGGGCATCACCAAGCGGGAGCTAGCTCTTCGCCATAAGGCGGTCACAAATCCCACGCAATGTAAATGACAACAAGCATAATAAAGCATAAGGAAGCATGAAAAAGTAGCATGTCGGCTCAAGTGAGCTCGACCACAAAATACCGCATAAAATCCACAAACCTCACAGTCCCATCTCTAGGTCAATATACAATAATCTGGTAGAAACAGTAGATGGAGTACACTAGATACAAGAATATACAAGGTGGTACAAAATAATAACATAACCCACCTATGAGCAAATCTCGAGCCCAAGCAAAACAAGCAAAAGAACAAGTGCGCCCGCCGCTACTGAACTGACGGAGCGGACCTGCAAAAGACTGTGGCACAACGGGGGTGAGTTGCCAACTCGTGAGTAATAAATAACATCTGCAAAGGCTATCGTATGCATGCACACAAGCATCCTAGCATCTAAAATACAGGTATGACTGGATGCACTAGCAGGTGTGTATATCATATCAGTGTGCTAATATGTATGCAACATGAAAATCTGAGGTCTCAATAGGTATATATAAGAAATATTTTATCTCTTTTTGTTTTTGAAACTCTTTTAGAATGCCAGCATAATGTCAATGAATCGACGAAAATCGGTGTCCAGCAACGACACCCAAAAGCTGTCTCAAATCTCATAAATGTATCTCTGGCCTCAGCCGTCCAGCTGACCCATCTCAAATATCAATATCTCATCATCTAGCGGCCACGGTCGGTATCCTCTGGATATCCTCCGTCCCAAACAGTCACCGGTAGGTAATCCGTCCCCTGCCAGGCTCAACGTCATCACCACATTACTCTTGCCCCGGGGTACCTTACCGGGCCCACCATGTACCCGTGCCGGTTCCTCCACTCCTCGACACGGATTTCCAAATCCACAGCAAACTCATGGTGGACGACACTTACATCACTAGAAAACCGCAATTTTTACATATTTTAAAATATAATAAGTTTAGAAATTTTGCGGTTTTCCCCCGAAATCCAGCAATATCATAAAATCTCAAGAAATCCTCATAAGTACATATATCAATGATAATGAATGCGTATGATATCAATAATCAAGTCGCGATGTGTGATTAATGTATTAAGCATGAACAATTAATATGATGAAGTACATGCACATGAATAGCAATACTACGGTTTCATTTTTAAGGAATTAAAGGCAAAAGCAGCAGTTTAAGTATCAATTAGTAAAAGATTTAATTTAAATGTTATCTAGTGTGGTGGCATGGCAATTACCAGGGTGTGTGTGTAAGCATGAATAGTGCTCGTGCTGCATATAAAAACCTGGTAATGGTGCATGTGTCCTACAATTGAGTTTGCGTATATGGGTATAACATATTGATCTAATTGCAGCAATTATCATGCCAGTAATATTATTCTAATGTCACAAGTGGTTATCCAGTTTACTATTTTTCAGTTTACTAAATCTATCGGGCGACTTGCTCCATCCAAATGATCGTCCCCCGTAGATGTTAAATCTACTCACCGGGATCCCTGGCTAGCTGTGTCCAATCACCGCCTTTCCCTTTCGCGCCGCGTCTGACGTCTCCGCGACCGAACCTGGAATTTACATCAATACCAGACATAAGGTTACACATTCAAGAACGACGCAAAACCCCAACGAAACTACTAAAGTTCGCTAGCTAGGTACAACGTGCACAAAGTGCGCGGAACACACGCGAAAATCGCAAAACTGCCGAAAAACGCCGATTCGGTCGCCCGGCAAAACTAAAACCCGACTACCCAAAAATCCGCACTCACGTATCCTAACAGTCGTAGGACAAACCATTACAATCATCAAGCTGTCGAAAATAATCCATCACATAATTTATATACAAATCTAGTAAGCATATACATTCCAAAAAAATCGGTGCAACAATCGCCGATTTGCGACAAAACGACTACAATAAGGCATAATTACCCAAGCACACTACAAGCAATCTACAAACAGTAATTACAACACAAAAGCAATGATTCCAATCCTATTTTCCATAACCACCAATTCTAGAATTTATAACCTAGCAAAATCCAATCAATTTCCACACTTGAAAACTTAATTAACACTAATTTCAAACCCAATTAGCAAGTCCACCTCTTAGATTTAGGTTAACAAAATACTAGATAGCAATTTAGGTTTAATCAACTAAATAATGTTTTCTAAAACTTAATCAACTCACTAATCATGTTTCACAAACCAATTCCATACAAAAACCCTCTCTTGAAAATCCTAAAAAGCAATTTCACACTTCTAAATTTAACCAAATTAGCATAATTGAAAACTACATCAACAAGATAACTATATGAATTAGTTAATTAACCACTAGATTAACTATAAAACAATCTAATTAAGTATTATGGCTTCAAAACCCTAGCTAAAATTTTCAAGCAAAACCTAAGAAACTAGATTAAACTACACTAAATTAACACTAAACCATCTAACATAAGAACTTAAACAAAAGAATTTAACATGATAGAAATTATACCTCTTGATCTATGGATCAAGCAAGAAAATTTTGCTCCAATTGATGGCCTCAAGCACCAAGATCCAAGCAAGAATGGTTAAGGAAAGGATAGCATAAGGATTTTGTGTTGAAAAAGAGAAGGATTTGTGGATTTTTATTGAATTTTGTTGCAAATTTTGAAGAAAATGAGAGAGAAAGAGAAGGAAAATAATGGAGATAGGGGATGGTGCAGGTTTCGGCCAGAGAAGGAATGGGGGAGGGTGTGGGCAAGTGGGGAAAGTCAAGGGTCAAGTTCCAAAGACAAATGTATCATACTTTGTCCAATATATTTAAAATAAATCCATAAACAATCCCAATTTCACACAAGAAGGCAACCAAAGAAAGGAGCCCAGAAATTTCTGGTCTTGGTCAGGGTTGGACTGTTCTAGGGCTGAGGGAAAAGAGAGAGGGGTTTTACAAAAGAAATTTTATGCAAAAAGGCCCCCTACAACTCAAAAATTGCAAGTTTTAGCTCAAAATTCAATAAATTCGTTTCATAACATAAAAATTTGTTAAAAATCAAAATAAATTACTAAAAATTCATGTTATCACTAGATTATAATTATCATAATTTTAGAGATTAAAATTATCCCGGAAAAATTTGTATTTATCGCTTATTTAATGTATTTTCTTACCGGCTTAAAATAATATAAAAAAATTGAAAAATAGGGAAAAATTTTTAAATGACCAAAATTTCATAATTAACTCATTAGCTACTAAAAACAAGTAATTACCTATACATTTAAGGTATAATTAGCCCTAAACTGCAAAATATCGAGAAAGACGGTTTTCGGAAAAATACCGAATTTTCACCGAATTTCAGGAAAACACCAAAACGACTTTTCAAGACGCTACAATCTTCCACCCTTAAAGAAATTCGGTCCCCGAATTTAAAATAATATAGCTACGCGTACCTTCGAAGAGATGGGGATACTTCTTCCTCATCTCGCCCTCGGTCTCCCAGGTAACCTCCTCGCTGCTCGGGCTACGCCAAAGGACCTTGACGGTTGGTATAATCTTCGACCTCAACTTCTTCACCTGCCGATCCAGGATGGCCACCGGCTGCTCTGCAAAAGAAAGGTCGCGCTCTAGCTGGACTGTCGGGTGCTGAATCGCATGCGAAGGGTCGTGAAGGTACTTGCGGAGCATCGAAACATGAAAAACGGGGTGAACATCGGGAAAGCTGGGTGGAAGAGCCAAACGATAAGCAACAGCGCCAACACGCTCGAGGATCTCGAAGGGACCTACGAATCTAGGGCTAAGCTTCCCCTTTCGCCCAAAACGCATCACGCCCTTCATCGGAGAGACTTTCAGAAAAACATGGTCGCCAACTGCGAACTCTAATCTGGGACGGCGCCTGACAGCATAGGATTTATGTCTGCTCTGAGCCGCTCTCATCCGGTCTCGGATCAACTGGATCTTCGATGTCGTCTCCTCAACAAGCTGCGGCCCCAAAATGCTGCTCTCGCTGAGCTCTGTCCAACAAACGGGCGATCTGCATCTCCTCCCATACAATGCCTCGAAAGGTGCCATCTGAATAGTATCCTGGAAGCTGTTGTTGTAGGAGAACTCCACTAGAGGTAAATGACGATCCCAGCTACCACCAAAGTCTAAAACGCACGCTCTGAGCATGTCCTCGAGAGTCTGAATGGTCCGCTCTGACTGTCCGTCTGTCTGCGGATGAAACGCTGTGCTGAAGCTCAAACGAGTGCCCAAAGCCTCCTGAAGTCTATGCCAAAGTCGGCTGGTGAACTGAGTGCTGCGATCTGACACGATACACGTCGGTACGCCATGTAGTCGCACGATCTCGTCAATATAGAGCTGAGCATACTGAGCGAAGCTGAAAGTCGTCTTCACTGGGAGGAAGTGAGCCGCCTTCGTCAATCTATCCACGATCACCCAGATGGAGTCGTACCCTCGACTGGTCCTGGGTAGACCCACAACGAAATCCATCGAAATCTGCTCCCATTTCCACTCTGGAATGGGTAATGGCTGTAGCTCTCCTGCGGGCCTCTGGTGCTCGGCCTTGACTTGCTGACAAGTCAGGCATCTCGAAACGAACTCCGCAATGTCCCTCTTCATCCCGTCCCACCAGTAGGTCTCTCTCATATCATGGTACATCTTGGTGGAACCGGGGTGGACACTATACACTGATCGGTGTGCCTCCTTAAGAATGTCGCGCCGCAATCCATCAGCATCTGGTACGCACAGTCTAGATCCATATCGTAAAATCCCTTGATCATCAACCACGAACTCGGAAAATCTGCCCTGTCCCATCTGTGCCATGATCTCTGAGCAACGGTCGTCACTGCGCTATGCCTCATATATACGGTCAAGCAACTGTGGGTGTGCACGAACATGCGCGAGCTGTCCCCCTGTCTGAGTGAACTCGAACTCAACTCGGCTGTCGCATAACATCTGCCAATCTGCTGACGACTGCCTCTGCACTGCGCGCAAAAAGGATAGACTACCCCCGGGCCTCCTACTCAACGCATCTGCCACCACATTCGCCTTGCCTGGGTGATATAAGATCTCGCAGTCATAGTCTTTCACCAACTCCATCCAACGACGCTGTCTGAGGTTCAGGTCTCGCTACTGAAATATGTACTTTAAGCTCTTGTGATCGGTGAATATCTGACACGACTCGCCGTACAGGTAATGTCGCCAAATCTTCAGTGCAAAGACCACTGCAGCCATCTCCAAATCATGAGTGGGGTAGTTCTGTTCATGCTTCTTCAACTGCCGAGAAGCATAAGCGATCACCCGGCCATGCTGCATCAATACGCATCCTAATCCCACTCGCGAAGCATCACAGTAGACAACAAATCCGCCTGATCCCGAAGGCAAAGATAATACCGGCGCCGTAGTCAAACAAGTCCATAGTTGCTGAAAACTGCGCTCGCACTCCTCTGTCCAAACGAAAGGAACTCCCTTCCGGGTCAAACCGGTCAACGGTGCAGCTATACGGGAGAAGTCCTGAACAAAACTCCTGTAATAGCCCGCCAAGCCTAGAAAACTACGGATCTCAGTAACCGATGTAGGTCGGGGCCACTGCTGAACGGCCTCAATCTTCTTCGGGTCCACACAGATGCCGTCTCTCGTAACCACGTGACCCAAGAATCCGACGCTGTCCAGCCAGAATGCACACTTGGAGAACTTCGCGAAAAAGCTGGTGCTCCCTCAGAGTCTGTAACGTAATCCGCAAGTGCTGCTCGTGCTCCTCTCTGCTCCGGGAGTACACCAAGATATCGTCGATAAACACGATGATGAACAAGTCAAGATACGGCCTGAATGTACGGTTCATCAAATCCATGAATGCTGCCGGGGCGTTGGTGAGTCCGAACGACATCACCAAAAACTCATAGTGGCCGTAGCGCGTGCGGAAAGCTGTCCTCGGTATATCCTCATGTCGAACTCGCAGCTGATGGTATCCTGATCGCAAGTCGATCCTCGAAAAATACCCCGCACCCTGAAGCTGGTCGAACAAATCATCAATGCGCGGCAACGGATATCTGTTCCGAACGGTAACTTTGTTCAGCTGGCGGTAGTCGATACATAAGCGCAAACTTCCATCCTTCTTCTTGACAAACAGGACCGGAGCACCCCACGGAGAAACACTCGGTCGAATAAGCCCCTTATCCAACAAATCCTGCAACTGATTCTTCAGCTCTCGAAGCTCTGCCGGGGCCATCCGATAAGGCGGTATAGAAATAGGCCCCGAACCGGGAATCAAATCAATGCAGAACTCAACATCGCGCTCAGGCGGTAGCCCAGGTAGCTCATCAGGGAAAACATCAGGGAACTCACAAACTACCGGGACCCGGTCCAACGGAACCTCTGCAGCTCGAGTATCACAAACAAACGCTAAGAATCCCTGACATCCCTTCCGCAAGAGCTGACCAGCGCGAAGAGAAGAAATTAAGCTGGGAAGGGCGACACTGCGGTCTCCCTGAATAACAAGGACTGGCTCTCCCGGAAAGCTACATCTGACTGCCTTCTCACGGCAGTCCACCGAAGCATAACAAGTGGCTAGCCAATCCATGCCCAGAAGCACATCAAAGTCCAACATATCGAGGAGTATCAAATCAACTGATGAATCCCTCTCCCCGATACGAACGGAACACAACGAAATACAAACCGAGCGACAAACGACTCGCCTACCGGAGTAACAACAACAAGCGGCTGATCTAACGACGACGACTCACGGCCCAACATCGGTGCAAAGTGTGTAGAGACGTACGAATGTGTGGAACCTGGGTCGAATAATACCCGTGCGTCGAAAGAACAAACTGGCAAAGTACCTGTCACAACGGCATTGGATGCCTGCGCATCCTACGGTGTCAAAGCAAATACTCGGGCCTGTCCTCCATCGATAGCGGGCTGACCTCGACCTCGGCCTCTGCCTCCTCGTCCTCTCTGAACAGGACCGCCGCGTCCACGGCCTCTTGGTGCACCTAGCTGGCGTGGAGCATCGCCTGGGGTAGGAAGTAGGGCTCTCTGAGGAGGGGGTGGTGATGGTGGTAGGGTCACGTGTGGAACTGTCGCTACTCCCTGTCGTCTCACCGGACAGTCTCTGACAAGATGATGCAGACTCCCGCACCCAAAACACCCTGGAGACGGCTGCTGCCCCTGGGGATAAGAACCATATAACTGTCCCCGCCCAAATCCTCTGCCAGGCCTATCTCTCGGAAAGAATCTGGCGCGCTGTCTCTGAGACGGTACATCGGTGCGAATCCTCTTCGGCCCAGAAACGGCCGAAGTCCGCGATATGCGTGCCTCCATCAGCAATGCCGTATCCATAGCAGCTGAATAAGTGTCGTAGTGCTGGGCGCCAATGGCAAGATATAGCTGGGCATCAAGTCCCTGTACGAACCTCTTCACCATCTTCTCCTCGGTATCCACCAAATACTGAGCATATCGGGATAACTGTGTAAACTGGATGTCATACTCAGACACCGTCATCCCAGGTGTCTTGACTAAGGCCTCGAAGCTACGAGCTCTGGCGTCACGAACGCTCTCTGGAAGGAAACGGGCTAGAAAGACCGCTGTAAACTCGACCCAAGTCATAGGCGGTAGATCTGCAGCTCGACCTCTCAAGACTGACTCCCACCATGTCTGCGCGAGACCCTCTAGTCGGAAACTCGCAAGCTCTACCCATCGATCATCCGAACATCTCAGCGAACGGCAGATCCTGGCTAAACTGTTAAGGAACGTCTGTGGGTCCTCCACTGCCTCGGTGCCGGTGAATACTGGAGGTCTCAGCCTCATGAAATCCTGTAGTGAAACCGGAATGGCCACGGTGGTAGTAGTAGGAGCAGGTATCATGGTCGTCCGTGATGTAGTAGGTACGTCATCCGGCCTCGGTGTACGACTGGCTGCAACTAGGGATCCTACCATCTGACGCAGCTCCTGCATGCCTCCCATCATCTGTCGCAACTCCTCCATACCGGTCTCGAGCCTATCCATACGGCCTGGGGAAGGTGGATCGGTCTGTCCCTGCGGCGTAGGCATACCACCCTGCTCAGTCCTAGTCTCGGACGAGCCAGCTCGAATCTCATCTCTGGCGGCAGCCCTCTGTGCACTCGTAGCCTTCGGCGGCATAGTGGCTGTTACAGGAAAATGAATAGTAAGGACAGTGCAATAGGATCATAGGATACACGGAATTGAAGAAGGAATTTTTCAAGCAAGTATATCCTAAAGTCACTTAGGCGGAGTACCGTATCGTAAGTATGCCGCGGACATACGCACGCTACGTTACCCTGCTTAAGTCACTTACTCCATCTACCAAGGGTCATCCTACACTCACAAAGGTAAAACCTATCGCTTTGATACCAACTTTGTCACGACCCGCAGGGTACGGAACGTGACTGGCACTTAAGTTTACGAAACGTCTAAAGGCGTCCGTAAAATAAGTAAGCCAAAAGCCCAGAAAACAAAACCAATTAAGCAAAAGAGTGAAGAAAACCCAACATTTGAAAGCAAGTTTATCAAATAAGTCATGTGAAACGCTTTTTAAAAACAATACCAACTTTTCCCGAAAATTTCGGCAGAGTCTCCTTTGTAAATACTAGCCCCCAAAAATGGGTACAACATAAATAAACATAAATCCAACAAAATAGGGCATCCCCAAGCGGGAGCTAGCTCTTCGCCATAAGGCGGTCACAAATCCCACGCAATGTAAATGACAACAAGCATAATAAAGCATAAGGAAGCATGAAAAAGTAGCATGTCGGCTCAAGTGAGCTCGACCCCAAAATACCGCATAAAATCCACAAACCTCACAGTCTCATCTCTAGGTCAATATACAATAATCTGGTAGAAACAGTAGATGGAGTACACTAGATACAAGAATATACAAGGTGGTACAAAATAATAACATAACCCACCTATGAGCAAATCTCGAGCCCAAGCAAAACAGGCAAAAGAACAAGTGCGCCCGCCGCTACTGAACTGACGGAGCGGACCTGCAAAAGACTGTGGCACAACGGGGGTGAGTTGCCAACTCGTGAGTAATAAATAACATCTGCAAAGGCTATCGTATGCATGCACACAAGCATCCTAGCATCTAAAATACAGGTATGACTGGATGCACTAGCAGGTGTGTATATCATATCAGTGTGCTAATATGTATGCAACATGAAAATATGAGGTCTCAATAGGTATATATAAGAAATATTTTATCTCTTTTTGTTTTTGAAACTCTTTTAGAATGCCAGCATAATGTCAATGAATCGACGAAAATCGGTGTCCAGCAACGACACCCAAAAGCTGTCTCAAATCTCATAAATGTATCTCTGGCCTCAGCCGTCCGGCTGACCCATCTCAAATATCAATATCTCATCATCTAGCGGCCACGGTCGGTATCCTCTGGATATCCGCCGTCCCAAACAGTCACCGGTAGGTAATCCGTCCCCTGCCAGGCTCAACGTCATCACCACATTACTCTTGCCCCGGGGTACCTTACCGGGCCCACCATGTACCCGTGCCGGTTCCTCCACTCCTCGACACGGATTTCCAAATCCACAGCAAACTCATGGTGGACGACACTTACATCACTAGAAAACCGCAATTTTTACATATTTTGAAATATAATAAGTTTAGAAATTTTGCGGTTTTCCCCCGAAATCCAGCAATATCATAAAATCTCAAGAAATCCTCATAAGTGCAAATATCAATGATAATGAATGCGTATGATATCAATAATCAAGTCGCGATGTGTGATTAATGTATTAAGCATGAACAATTAATATGATGAAGTACATGCACATGAATAGCAATACTACGGTTTCATTTTTAAGGAATTAAAGGCAAAAGCAGCAGTTTAAGTATCAATTAGTAAAAGGTTTAATTTAAATGTTATCTAGTGTGGTGGCATGGCAATTACCAGGGTGTGTGTGTAAACATGAATAGTGCTCGTGCTGCATATAAAAACCTGGTAATGGTGCATGTGTCCTACAATTGAGTTTGCGTATATGGGTATAACATATTGATCTAATTGCAGCAATTATCATGCCAGTAATATTATTCTAATGTCACAAGTGGTTATCCAGTTTACTATTTTTCAGTTTACTAAATCTATTGGGCGACTTGCGCCATCCAAACGATCGTCCCCCGTAGATGTTAAATCTACTCACCGGGATCCCTGGCTAGCTGTGTCCAATCACCGCCTTTCCCTTTCGCGCCGCGTCTGACGTCTCCGCGACCGAACCTGGAATTTACATCAATACCAGACATAAGGTTACACATTCAAGAACGACGCAAAACCCCAACGAAACTACTAAAGTTCGCTAGCTAGGTACAACGTGCACAAAGTGCGCGGAACACACGCGAAAATCGTAAAACTGCCGAAAAACGCCGATTCGGTCGCCCGGCAAAACTAAAACCCGACTACCCAAAAATCCGCACTCACGTATCCTAACAGTCGTAGGACAAGCCATTACAATCATCAAGATGTCGAAAATAATCCATCACATAATTTATATACAAATCTAGTAAGCATATACATTCCAAAAAAATCGGTGCAACAATCGCCGATTTGCGACAAAACGACTACAATAAGGCATAATTACCCAAGCACACTACAAGCAATCTACAAACACTAATTACAACACAAAAGCAAAGATTCCAATCCTATTTTCCATAACCACCAATTCTAGAAGTTATAACCTAGCAAAATCCAATCAATTTCCACACTTGAAAACTTAATTAACACTAATTTCAAACCCAATTAGCAAGTCCACCTCTTAGATTTAGGTTAACAAAATACTAGATAGCAATTTAGGTTTAATCAACTAAATAATGTTTTCTAAAACTTAATCAACTCACTAATCATGTTTCACAAACCAATTCCATACAAAAACCCTCTCTTGAAAATCCTAAAAAGCAATTTCACACTTCTAAATTTAACCAAATTAGCATAATTGAAAACTACATCAACAAGATAACTATATGAATTAGTTAATTAACCACTAGATTAACTATAAAACAATCTAATTAATTATTATGGCTTCAAAACCCTAGCTAAAATTTTCAAGCAAAACCTAAGAAACTAGATTAAACTACACTAAATTAACACTAAACCATCTAACATAAGAACTTAAACAAAAGAATTTAACATGATAGAAATTATACCTCTTGATCTATGGATCAAGCAAGAAAATTTTACTCCAATTGATGGCCTCAAGCACCAAGATCCAAGCAAGAATGGTTAAGGAAAGGATAGCATAAGGATTTTGTGTTGAAAAAGAGAAGGATTTGTGGATTTTTATTGAATTTTGTTGCAAATTTTGAAGAAAATGAGAGAGAAAGAGAAGGAAAATAATGGAGATAGGGGATGGTGCAGGTTTCGGCCAGAGAAGGAATGGGGGAGGGTGTGGGCAAGTGGGGAAAGTCAAGGGTCAAGTTCCAAAGTCAAATGTATCATACTTTGTCCAATATATTTAAAATAAATCCATGAACAATCCCAATTTCACACAAGAAGGCAACCAAAGAAAGGAGCCCAGAAATTTCTGGTCTTGGTCAGGGTTGGGCTGTTCTAGGGCTGAGGGAAAAGAGAGAGGGGTTTTACAAAAGAAATTTTATGCAAAAAGGCCCCCTACAACTCAAAAATTGCAAGTTTTAGCTCAAAATTCAATAAATTCGTTTCATAACATAAAAATTTGTTAAAAATCAAAATAAATTACTAAAAATTCATGTTATCACTAGATTATAATTATCATAATTTTAGAGATTAAAATTAGCCCGGAAAAATTTGTATTTATCGCTTATTTAATGTATTTTCTTACCGGCTTAAAATAATATAAAAAAATTGAAAAATAGGGAAAAATTTTTAAATGACCAAAATTTCATAATTAACTCATTAGCTACTAAAAACAAGTAATTACCTATCCATTTAAGGTATAATTAGCCCTAAACTGCAAAATATCGAGAAAGACGGTTTTCGGAAAAATACCGAATTTTCACCGAATTTCAGGAAAACACCAAAACGACTTTTCAAGACGCTACAGACATAGAAAGAAACACCACAGCGGATCCACTCACTGAGGCTATTCCTCGAACACAATAGTTTCGCAAACGAGCTTTGTGAGACTGACTAGTAGAGAAGTTGGGTGTTCGGTATCACATGGGTTGTAAGTATGCGACATCTCAATAATTAGCCTTGAGTGCAAGTGGGAGATTGTTAAAGATAGTGCCCTAAGAGTCAATTATTGGATCATAGGCACGTGATTGCAATGATTGAGGGAGGACCTATCCCGGTAGGACAGTCTTACTCAAGATGATAGTATGCTATCTGGTTTATCTTTATCATCGTGTACTGCTTTAGGTGACCTTACGAGTCACTATTACACGTTGATAGAGCCCTTAGGATTCTTGCTTGACTACCAGCAGTATGAGGGCGATCATATACGTGAGAGCTGGAGCCTATAAGCACATCCTTAAAAGGTCCCTAGTCGTGGGAGTTTCGAGACTGGGCATCGATACTCCATTAGTAGACTAGTGTATACAGTCGAGACCCCGATGAGGGGCGGTGGCCGGTCTCACAAGCCACTGGTGTCAGTTGGTTCACCTAAGATGTATACAGGTGCTCATTGGGTTATGAGTACACCGGACAGGACTCGTCGGGAACCTGCTAGTTGGGATTATACCAGACGTCAGATAGAAGTTCCCTGGTGACATGTGTACAGGTTAGTTCATCGACCTGAGATCGTCATTTATCTCGTGTGAGTTCCCACTGTGCTTTGATTACTACCCTACCACGGCTCAAAGGAATCGTGCAAACAGGTTTTAGTTGGGTACAGTCCCGAGCCACATGGAGGCAGTGTGCGGATCTGCAGGGGTTCGTCTCTCCCGGTATTGGGGGTGAGGTCGCGCTGTGTCTAGGAGAGCCATTACACAAAGCCCTCGGCCGAGGCAGGAAATTTACTGGTAGGTATTCTAGTAGTATCTCAGGGTGTTCTGGGCTACACTCCGACACGACTTGTACCGCTTTTGGGGGTCTGACTTTTACCAACCCCCTAGGCCCGCCATGCGATACTCATAGACGAACGGACCGGACTGTACGGATATTGTCACTGACAGGCTCAATAGGGTGTCAGGATGAGTTCGCTCATCGACGTCCCTTTTGGTCAATAGCTGGTGGCCCGTCACGTATGGCTAATACCTCTGACGTGATAGTGGTTAAATCCACAGCCATAGTATTGACGAGTCTTTAGAGTCCACCACACACACAGTTACTTAAGTTTCGGGAGAAACGCTGTAGAGGCCGTATGGAGATATGGCAGGGTTCGATCAGATACGTGCGGTATTGCACGGATCGTGATCGGACGGTTTTTTACTAGCCGGCTTTGGTTTAAGCCAGATCCTAGTATTAGACAGTGTAGATTTTGTCTCTTTGCATTTGTATTCAGTAGTAATACAAATGCGGGCATGTATATGCAGTAGCGGGGTTTTCCTGTAATTTATTACGGGATCAATTTTCTGAAGTTGCCAGTTTGCATTCCGTTCCGGCCGATTTTCCTTTGTTCCTTCACGGCCGGACTTTCCGTTGGAGGGGGGTTATTTGAAAGTTTGCAAATAACTTATTGTGGAGGGGTTTCTTGCTTTTGTGGCATTATGAAAGGTTAAGCATCTTTGCTTTTTCATGATGGCTTGCTTTATTGAGATTAGAAAGGATTAGGATGGATTTGATGTTGATATGATATTGTTATCATAGCCTTTTGCTTATGGTCACCCATTCTCTTTTCCTACACTCACCTTCCTTCTTGTTTTGAGATATGAGGGGCCGGCCACATATTGGGGAAAAAGGTGAGAGGTTCATTTTGAAGTGTAGCATATTTCCTCATCTCATTTTTCCTTTCAAGAAAATGATAGCTCCATTTTTTCAAAGTTCATTTTCTTCCTACACCTCCACATCCATGGCAACTTCATAAACCCCAAAGAGACAAGCCTCTACACTACAACCTACAGTACCCTTGGATGCGTCGGCTAGCCAACTTTATGCCCGAGTTGCCTCGGTCCAGAGGTGGGACCCCGTAAAAGAATCCGGCTACGTGGTGCCCTTTTCGACGAGGAGGTGACGGACAGAGATTCAGCGGGAGATCGGAGTAGAGACGAAGACCGGAGGACACGGATCGCTTGGTATAGCTCTCTTCCCTTCTCTTGTTAGCTAGCATTAGGTTAATGGTCACGATCCGGGTATATTGTCCGCGGTAGCGCCGGTTAGAGTTAAGAAAAAATTTTGATTCCACATTTTGGCCTCGAGTAGACGGTCGGGGCGCTGCCGTGGAGCAACAGTAGAGACTTTTATGGGATGGTTGAGTATGAGATACTTCAACCACTGCTGATTGTTGGGTACGAGATACTACAACAGATGGCCCTAGTGCAAGTGGGAGATTATTAGTGATATGTATGCCTTAGAAGCCATTACTGTACATGCGATGTATATTGTAGTGGAGGCTTGGACATATATATGGAGGACTTTCTTGCTCAACATGATAGTATGCTATCTGGTTGCTTTTTATCTTAACATGTACTCTGATTGTCTCTATGCTTCATGTTGATAAAGCCCTTAGGATGAGTACTTGACTACCAGGACTATGATGCAGATCATACTAGTGGGGACAGTGTGGTCACTAAGTACATCCTTCAAATGTTCCTAGTCGTAGGTGTATCGAGACAGGGCATCGATATACAAGTGTAGACTAGCGTATAGCTTCTCGACCCATGTAGATGGGCGATGGATGATCCCATATCCATTGGTGTTTGACATCAAAGACAGTATACGGGTGATCAGTGGAGACTGGGTACACTGGACGGACTCGCCGAGAACTCCCAGATGGTATTATACCTCACGTCAGATGGCAGTTCTCTGGTGACACTGGTACAGGTTAGTCTGTAGACCCGAGATCGTCATAGAGTCTTGTGTGATTCCCACTGTGCTTTGATTTCCATCATACCACATCCAAGAGGGTGTGCAAAACGGTGGCTTTTGGGTACAGACCCGAATCACATGGAGGCAATGAGCGATAGGAGGGGTTTTGTCTCTCCCGGTATAGGGAGTTGATGTTGTGCTGTGTTCGATTGGCTATAACAGGAATTCCTTGGCCAAGGAAGCTTCAGAGATATACTGGTAAGTGTTATCAGTAGTTTCTCGACCCATTATGAGCCTTATATCGAGACAACTTATCGAGTTACTGGGGTCTGACGTTTACCTCCCCTAGAAGAGATATGGGACTTATCAGACGAAGAGACCGGACTGTACGGTAGTGTTACTGATTGGATTCACAGGAGTGTGAGCAGGCTTGCTTGTTGATCTTTCGATCGCTCAATACCCGGGTGACCGTTACGTTTAGCAGACCGCTTGCGGCTTGTGGGTGTTTGATATGATCATCACCTACTGCTGGCGTATTGACGAGTCTTTAGAGTCCTACACAGGGGTTTCCTGGCTCAAGCGAAACGGAGTAGGTGCACATATGTGATATGTGCGGGACTGAGATTGATACGATATGAGATATCGTATTCTATTCTCGCGATTTGTAACATTGATCGGTTGTATGCGATATAGCCGGGTTATCGGATCAAGTGTTGATTCGATAAGTTGTTACACATGATATTTGTCGGATATAGCCGGATTATTAAATCAATAGTTGATTTAATAATTTAATGTATAATTATATATTTGATATATTAAATTACATTAAATAGTATTAGCTCACTTATGATTTGTTTTCTCACTTATTGTGCATAAGTGTATATGTGATATATATTTGTGTACATATGATTGTGTCATGGTTGATGATACATGTTAGATGGGTGTATGAGACTTATACCATGATTAGGGTTATGATTAGGGTTTTTATTTTATCTTAAGATTTAACAAAAGAGCAAGACTTAGTCAAAGTTCTCAAGCTTGGAAGAAGCTTTGAGAAACATTGACAAAGTCCACTCTTTTGTCATTTCCTTATATATTGCTTAACCCAACCCTTAACCTTAGACCTTGGTTAATTCTCTACATGAGTTAAGCATGAGGGCTTAACTCAACCATGGGTGAATAATTCATTTGGATAAGTTTTCATTTGGATGAATTATTCACAAGAGTTCTTCTTCCTCATCTTCTTCCTCCTCAAAAGCTTACAAGCTCTAATGGTGGAATGAGAAAAATGTAAGTCGATGTACAACACCCCACGACTTGCGGGGAGGCGGAAATATGAAAAACGATCTTGTTCTTTGCTTAAACATCGACTAACCGCATGAATCGAAGCTAAACGATAACTAACATCAAACATAGAAGTTCTAAACTACTATGTAAAGGGATTATACCTTAAGAACCGTGTCCTTCGTCTTTATGGACTCCACCTCCTCTTCGACCTTCTCCAAGTAGTAGACGATCCACCACGGGAGCTTTACTCCAAGCTTTGCCTCTAAACTTGAGGAAACTAGGTTTCTTTAAGTGCTAATCAAAGTACCTAGATGATATAGAGTGAGGGTTATGGATTAAGTAGTCTAACTAATCCTTGTACTCAACACATGAGTGGGGAGGATTAGGGTTTGAAGAGAGGAAGCTTGAGGAGAGAGAAGGTGAGAAGAATAATTGATATGAGAAAATGAGTTATCATAATATATATGAAGTATTAAGATTTATCAATAAATGAAAAAGAAATGATGAATAATCATGCTTCATAAATATCTAATGGTGATTCATTACCATGAGTCATTAAGCATTTATGATGCATTAATGACATGGATGAATCACTCATATGACTCACTAATCTCATTCAATGTATATGCCACCTTAACCTCCTTAGTCACCATCTTCTAGAAGCTTCTCGCGCAATTACGAGAACGCCCCTCCTATCTGCGAAAACACGGAAAAACTTTAGACTGTATAAATCCAATAACCGGATACTAGTAACTGGCTTAAACCAAAGCCGACTAGTAAAAACTGTCCGAAAGTCGTACGTGCGTAAACACACGTATGCGTCCGAACCCTTGTCGTAAAACCATACGACCTCTATATCGTTTCGCCTGGAGTAGGGAAACTCTCTGCGTGGGACTCTAGAGACTCGACTACTATGCTGGCAGTGGGTTTAACCACAGACCGTAAGCGGCACTAGCTGTACGTAATGGTCCCCAGGTAGATATCGATAAGAAGGCTGATGAAGAAACCCATCCGAACTCCTACTGAGTCTGATGTGACAATCTCCATACAGTCCGGTCCGTTCGTCTAAGACAATCGTATATCGGGCCTAGGGGGGCGGCAAGCGTCAGTCCCCTAATAGTGGTATAAGTCGTGTCGGAGCGAAGCCCATTACACCCTGAGAAACTACTGGAACCTACCAGCAAATCTCGCTTGCCCTGGCCAGGGACTTTGCGTAATGGCTCTCTGACACAGCGCGATATCAACCCCCAATACCGGGAGAGACGAATCCTATCTAACCGCCACTGCCTCCAAGTGCTCGGGACTGCACCCAACTGCTACCTGTTTGCACGACTCCTTTGAGCCGTGGTAGAGTAGCAATCTAAGAACAGTGGGACACACTCGAGGCGAAGTAGCAGTGTCAAGTCTGCGGACTATGCTGTACTCATGTCACCTGGGAACTGCTCACTGATGACTGGTATAAAACCAACCAACAGTTCCCTGTGAGTCCTGTCCGGTGTACCCGTAACCTAACGAGCACCTGCATACTATCTCCAGTACGACGTACTGACGGCTGTGGGACAGACCATCTCCCCAACTGAGATGAGAAGCGTACACACCAGTCTACTCCGGAGTATCGATGCCCTGTCTCGATAATCCAACGACTAGGGACCTGAATAAGGATGTGCTAGTAAACTACCCAGCCCCCACTAGTGTGACTGCCATAACAACGCTGGTAGTCAAGCAAGATCCTAAGAGCGCTATCAATACGTATACTCACATATTAAGATAGAAAAACCAAGTAGCATACTACCATGTTTTAGCAAGACTGTTATATACATGTGAATATCCCAAGCTTCCATTAAGTAATATACAAACTAGTATGATACAGTAATGGCCTTCTAGGGCATAAACACTAACAATCTCCCACTTGCACTAGGGCCATGTACTGGCGTATCGAAGACCGATGATCTCGAGTAGCCTCTCGAACTGAATCTGAGGTAGGGCCTTAGTGAATGGATCAGCAATGTTATCCTCTGTATTTACTCTCTTTACCTCGATCTCCCGACGATCTACGATCTCCTTGATCAGGTGATACCGCCTTAAGATGTGTCTGGACTTCTGATGGGACCTGGGTTCCTTCGCTAAAGCTATAGCGCCGTTGTTGTCGCAATACAGAGGTATTGGACCAACACTGGTAGGAACCACCTGAAGTTCTGTGAGGAACTTCTTCATCCAGACAGCTTCTTTTGCAGCATCGCAAGCAGCTATGTACTCCGCTTCCATCGTTGAGTCAGCAACGGTGTCCTGCTTGGAACTCTTCCAACAGACCGCCCCTCCATTGAGGGTAAAGACATAACCCGACATGGACTTGGAGTCATCCTTGTCACTCTAGAAGCCGGAATCAGCATAGGCCTCCATCTTGAGGTCCTTTCCGCCGTAAACCAAGAACATCTCCTTAGTCCTCCTCAGGTACTTGAGAATGTTCTTTACTGCTATCCAGTGATTCTCCCCTGGGTTTGCCTGATACCGGCTTACAACGCTCAATGCGTATGCTACATCTGGTCTGGTACATAACATCGCATACATTATAGAGCCTACCGCAGAAGCGTAGGGTATAATCGACATGCGTTCCCTTTCCAAATTAGTCTTGGGAGACATCTCTTTGGAGAAGGTGATTCCGTGACAAGCCGGTAGGTTACCGCGCTTAGAATCTTCCATACTGAATCTTTTCAATATGGTGTCTATGTACCTGGACTGTGAAAGTCCCAACATCCTCTTTGATCTATCACGATAGATCTGGATCCCCAGAATGTAGGTGGCATCACCCAGGTCCTTCATGGAGAATTTCTGTGACAAGAATCTTTTGACTGACTGTAGTATATGAATATCATTTCCTATTAGGAGAATGTCATCCACGTACAAGACGAGGAATACAACAACTCTCCCTACAATCTTACTGTATATGCATGGTTCATCTGGATTTTTGATAAAGTCGAATTCTTTGACAGTATCATCAAAATAGATGTTCCAACTCCGCGATGCCTGCTTTAGTCCATAAATGGACTAAAGCAGCTTGCATACTTTACCGCTGCTCCCACTCTGAATGAATCCCTCTGGCTGATCCATATAGACGCTCTCTTCTAAATTTCCATTTAGAAAGGCCGTCTTTACGTCCATCTGCCAGATCTCATAATCGTGGAAGGCAGCAATAGCAAGAAGGACCCGAATGGATTTCAGCATAGCCACTGGAGAAAAGGTTTCGTCATAGTCCAAAGCAGGTCTTTGACGGAAACCCTTTGCAACAAGTCTAGCCTTATAGGTTTCAACCTGTCCATCTACACCAATCTTCTTTCTGAAGATCCACTTGCATCCTACGGGTTTTACCCCATCTGGAGCAGTATCCAAAGTCCATACTTTGTTAGTGTACATGGACTCCATTTCGGTCCGCATTGCATCCAGCCATTTTACCGAGTCGCCGCTCTGAATGGCTTGTTGGAAGCTAGTAGGGTCGTCATTATCAATGACGCAATTTTCTCGATCTCCGTCTATGAGAAAACCGTAGTATCTTTCGGGCGGATGAGACTGCCTACTACTTTGGCGGATAGGCGGTGGTATGTCCCTTTCTTCTGAAACTTCTTGTTCTACCAAACTTTCAGTAACAGCTTGTGGTTCTGGAATTTCTTCCAGTTCTACTGCGCTCCCACTCTTCTGATTTTCTAAAAATTCAGTTTCTAAGAAGCGGGCATGACGAGAAACAAAAACCTTTTGTTCCTCTGCGTAGTAGAAGCAATATCCCATGGAGTTCTTTGGATATCCCACAAACTTACACTCTACTGAGCGTGCCTCGAGCTTGTCCGGATGTTGCTTTTTTACAAAAGCTGGACATCCCCATGTCTTCAGGTACTGAAGATAGGGTTTCTTCCCACTCCACATCTGATATGGCGTGGTAGGCACAGTCTTGGTTGGAACCTTGTTTAAAAGATATGCCGCTGATTCTATCGCATAACCCCAGAATGATCGCGGTAACTCAGCCTTACTCATCATGGAACGAACCATATCTAATAGGGTTCGATTCCTCCTTTCCGATACACCGTTGTGTTGTGGTGTGTATGGAGGAGTAAGCTGAGAGAGAATTCCTTTCTCTTTTAAGTAACCCAGGAATTCGGTACTTAAGTATTCACCACCTCGATCAGATCTCAGTGTCTTAATACTTTTGCCTGTTTGGTTTTCCACTTCATTCTTGTATTCTTGGAATTTCTCAAAGGCCTCAGATTTATGCTTCATCAAGAAGATATGTCCATACCTAGAGAAATCATCCGTAAAAGTAATGAAGTAGGAATAACCACCTCGCGCATGTGTAGACATCGGACCGCACACGTCACTGTGTACGAGTCCTAAGAGCTCGCTCGCTCTTACTCCGTGTCCAGTAAACGGAGTCTTTGTCATCTTTCCCATGAGACAAGATTCACAAGTGGCATAAGATTGATATTCAAACGGATTCAAATATCCTTCTCTATGTAACTTCGTTAATCGTGTTTCATTGATGTGACCTAGTCTACAATGCCATAAGAAAGCCTGATTCATTTCTGGAGACTTTCTTTTAAGTGTGTTCTGGACATTGAAAACCTGAGCTTGATTCAATACGTATATACCGTCATCTAATGTACCGGACCCAATCAGAACTTGATTTAGGTGGATGTGAACTACATCGCTTACGAATGTAAAGTCATATCCCTCTCTTGAAAGTGAGGATACTGATATGATATTACAAGTCAAACTAGGTAAATACAGACAGTTACGCAGAATCAATATCTGCCCACTTGTCATACCTAGGCGATATTCTCCCACGGATTCAGCGTCCACGCTCATTCCGTTTGCTACTCTGAGAGACAAATCACCTATCCTTATAACTTTACGGTTTCTCAAAGCATGTAACGAATTACAGATATGAGATCCTGCTCCGGTATCTAGTACCCAGGAAGTAGAGTTAATTGACAAACAGTTCTCAATTACAAACACACTTGAGGCTGAAGCCACAACATGCTTCGTATCCTGGCTGTTGCGCCACGGCAGCGCCCCGGCCGTCTATCCGAGGCCAAAATGCGGAATCAAAAATTTTCCTTACTTGGAAACCGGCGCTACCGCGGACAATGAAAAAACCCGGATCGTAACCATTAACCTAATGCTAGCTAACAAGAAATGGGAAGAGAAGTATACCAATGATCCGAGTCCTCCGGTCTTCTCCTCATCGTCCCGATCTCCTGCGGAAACTCCGGTCGTCGCCTCCTCGCCGGAAGGGCACCACATCGCCTGTATCTTTTACGGGCTCCCACCTCAATACCGAGGCAACTCGGGCTCGAAGTAGGCTAGCCGACGCGTCCAAGATTTGCTGTAGAATGTGTAGAGTTGAAGCTATGTCTCATTTGGGTTTGTTGCCATTTGAAGATGATGGAGGAAACAAGATAAGAAAAATGGTGCTTGCATTTTTCTTAACATGAAAAAAGATCAAGAATGCTACCCTCTCAAAATGAAGCTCTCATCTTCTTTTCTCTCAAAAATGTTCAACCATCTCATATGAGAAAAAATGGTGGAGGAAAAGAATATGAATCCATAACCTAAGAAGGAAGGTGAGTGTAGGAAAAAGTGGAGGGTAACCACAACCTAAACATCATCATAACCAAATCAAATCAACTCCAAATCACTTCTAATCAATAAAAAGCAAGTGATGAGAATGGTATCAAAAGATGCTTTCATAATAAATACATTTGCAAGAAAACCCTCCACAATGTGTTATTTGCAAACTTGCAAATAACACCCTCCATCGGAAAAGTCCGGCCGGGAAAGAACAAAGGAAAACCGGCCGGAACGGAATGCAAACTGGCAACTCCAAAAAAATGGTCCTGTAATAAATTACAGGAAAACCCCGATACTGTGCATACACACCCGCATCTGTATTCCGTCCGGATACAAATGCAATGAGACAAAATCTACACTGTACTAAACTAGGACCGGCTTAAGCCAAAGCCGGCTAGTAAAATCCGTTCGATCCTGATCCGTGCAATACCGCACGTATCAGATCAAACCCTGCCATATAACTATACGGCCACTAGTACAAAACTGTCCGATCCTGATCCGTGCAATACCGCACGTATCTGATCGGACCCTGCCATATCTCCATACGGCCTCTACAGCGTTTCGCCCGAAAGCTTGAGTAACTGAAAGTGTGGTGGACTCTAAAGACTCGTCAATACTATGGCTGTGGATTTAACCACTAGCACGTCAGAGGTATTAGCCAATACGTGACGGGCCACCAGCTATTGACCAAAAGGGACGTCGATGAGCGAACTCATCCTGACACCCTACTGAGCCTGTCAGTGACAATATCCGTACAGTCCGGTCCGTTCGTCTATGAGTATCGCATGGCGGGCCTAGGGGGTTGGTAAAAGTCAGACCCCCAAAAGCGGTACAAGTCGTGTCGGAGTGTAGCCCAGAACGCCCTGAGATACTACTGGAATACCTACCAGTAAATCTCCTGCCTCGGCCGAGGGCTTTGCGTAATGGCTCTCCTAGACACAGCGCGACCTCACCCCCAATACCGGGAGAGACGAACCCCTGCAGATCCGCTCACTACCTCCATGTGGCTCGGGACTGTACCCAACTAAAACCTGTTTGCACGATTCCTTTGAGCCGTGGTAGGGTAGTAATCAAAGCACAGTGGGAACTCACACGAGACAAATGACGATCTCAGGTCGATGAACTAACCTGTACACATGTCACCTGGGAACTGCTATCTGACATCTGGTATAAGACCAACTAGCAGGTTCCCGACGAGTCCTGTCCGGTGTACTCATAACCCAATGAGCACCTGTATACATCTTAGGTGAACCAACTGACACCAGTGGCTTGTGAGACCGGCCACCGCCCCTCGTCGGGGTCTCGACTGTATACACTAGTCTACTAATGGAGTATCGATGCCCTGTCTCGAAACTCCTACGACTAGGGACCTTTTAAGGATGTGCTTATAGACTACCAGCTCCCACGTTTATGATCGCCATCATACTGCTGGTAATTAAGCAAGAATCCTAGGGGCTCTATCAACGTGTAATAGCGACATGTCAGGTCACCTAAAGCAGTACACGATGATAAAGATAAACCAGATAGCATACTATCATCTCGAGTAAGACTGTCCTACCGGGATAGGTCCTCCCTCAATCATTGCAATCACGTGCCTGTGATCCAATAATTGACTCTGAGGGCACTATCTCCAACAATCTCCCACTTGCACTCAAGGCTAATTATTGCGATGTCGCATACTCACAGCCCGTGTGATACCGAACACCCAACTCCTCTACTAGTCAGTCGCACAAAGCCTGTTTGCGAAACTATTACGTTCGAGGAATAGCCTCAGTGAGTGGATCCGCTGTGAAGTTTCTTTCAATGTCTCTATATATCTCAAGTTCGCAGAGAAAGCCATCTCCCGAAATGAGCAATACCTGTCTTAGAATGTGTCTGGATGTCTGATGGGACCTAGCTCATAAATGAACTCCAAATCCAAACTTCTTAGACTGTATCGACAACTGAACTTAATCAGTATCCTGCGCCATGCCTCCCTCAGTATCTGCCTGGATCACCTGTCCAGAATACTGTCCCTCGTCAGAAGGAAAACTATAACTCTGACAACCTCCTTGTCGTCCATGTCACCTTGGAAGCCTGGAGTGATAACCGTCTCCTAAAGGAGGTAGCCGTTATCATATCCCTAGAACATTCACTTATGTTCTAGAACTGCTTCCGACTGTTCCTCCAGGATTGGATCAATATCAACTTATTGCATCTAATGCAAGAACAACATCTGGTGTGGTACTTGACATCTCATGATTGACTCAATTGCCTAAGCAAGTGATCTGTCAATCATGCGTATCCCTCTCTACTTTAGTCTATAAGACACCTTTAGAGAGGGTGACTCCATTACCTGCAGGTACACTACCATGCCAGGAGTCGTCCAATCTAAATACTCATAGAATGCTGTCAAGGTACCCAGATTGGGAAACTACCCAAATCTAGATCTAAAACCATAGATCTAGTAACCAGTATGTCTGATATAATGTCCAAGTCCCATGTGGAGAAAACACTGTGTGACGACCAAAGTATAACCGATCGTAGTATAGGAATATCACTTCCTACTACCTTCTCAACAGATCCATCCCCTGTTCTGATGACGTCAAACCTATGACTGTTACATCAGAAATAGATGATCTATCTCCGCTATATCTTCTTTAGTCTAAAAATAGACATAAGCCTGATGTCCACCAATGCTTCCGCTGCTCCCAATGACTACGACAACCCTCTGGCAGAGTCATATAGACGCGCACTTCTAAAGCTAGTTTAGAACGACGCTATACTCATCCTCCTGCCGGGTCTCGCAGCCTGGAACAACAACAATGGTAAGTGTGGGTAAACAAGAACTTCCTTGTCACCGTCCTTGAGGCTACCGGGGTATCTCTCGGGTGCCTGAAGTTACCCACCTTATCTGCGGAGTGGCCAATGGAATGTCAAATCAGATTGAACCTTTAGGTTCCTTATCAAATCTTCAGTAATCGTTTGCGGTTCTGGAATCGCTTCCAGTTCTACCATACTCCCACTTCTGTTTTTCTGAAAAATAACCATTTCTTTTTAAAATGTAGCGAGTTAAGAACAATATCACTATTGATCTTCCAGATGGTAGAAAGTCAACCCTCGTCATAGCCTGGGTCAACCCACAAACAGCCATTACAGAAACGTGCCTTGAGTTGTCCAGTGTCTGGTTTTAATCATAAGCCGGACAACTCCCCGTACCTTAACATCGTTAAGATATGAACTGTTCTATATCCAATATAGAACCAGAGGCACTGATTTAATTGAACCAGATTCAAATCATGCAGCTATCTGCAGTGCATGTCAACTAAATGGAAGGAGGCCGATCAGCGTTACTCAACTTAGGAATGCTTCCAATTATGAGTAACCTGAAAGAGAAGCAATTTCTCTTTATCATTACTATCAACTGAATACCATACACAAGTATCTACATCTTCGATCACTTTGAAGAATCCCGATACTTGCAATACTTGGTTCTCTACTCTATTCAAATACCTATAACTCCTCAAAACTTAGACCCTGTGTTTCTACGAAACACATGTCTAAAAATTAGAGTAGTTAAAAGTAAACAGAATATAGTATGAGGACCAACCCCTCTGTCCTAATGGACACTGGACAACATACAATACTCTGTATAAGTCCGCCGAGTCTAGCTCTTTCACTGTGTGTCGTAGGTTGAAAACTGTACTTATGGTTAAGAAGAATTACACCGCTGTTTAATGCTCCTTACCTAACCATCCACTGATATAGGTAAATGTCATCGACATAATATCAAAAGGTATATCTCACTCTATGAAAATAGACGTACAGATATATCAATTTGAAATTGGTGCATAACAACGGATATTCAAAACCAAAATATTTGCCGACCGGCAAACAGCCCAGGTGATCTCCTCAAATATCACCGATTACAACGAATCCCGATATAATGAGGATGATCACCCAATTCCCAATAACTTACTCCCACTCATCATCTGTAAAACCATACAGATGTGAGAATCATACCTGGTAAATACATTCCCTGGAGTAAGTATCTAATCGGGAAATCAGTTTTCTTTTAACATTACACAGTGAAACTGAAACATTGAAATGTTTCGGTGGGGTATTCCGGTATTCTTAGTAATGCCTCTTCCATTATCCAGATTCACAACTGTAACCGTATATCTCTTTGCCATCTGTCCAAATCCCTTTATATGTCTTTAGTCATTACCGTCTGCACACCCCTTTGGGTCAAATGGTTTTCTTCCTTCCCTACCGTTCGGCACCAGCCTATGGTTTGGAAGAAGACTATCCAATAAGCATAAAAGGTGTACTGTCCTAATCCTAGGAGCACTCGCAACGCGAGAGAAGGTGAAGATAAAAGACACCTGAATGTACTTTATTCCTATTTCTCCTGAACTAGGATCCATCCCCGAACTGGAACAAGTTCCTTTCGAGTTCGTATATAACCATA
The DNA here is from genome assembly GCA_030015575.1 of Agapanthus africanus. NCBI lineage: Eukaryota > Viridiplantae > Streptophyta > Magnoliopsida > Asparagales > Amaryllidaceae > Agapanthus > Agapanthus africanus. The sequence continues at coordinate 207,240,380 of CM057340.1, forward strand.
CGATGGATTATCCAATAAACTGGGATCTTCGTAGTAATACGGAGTGTCCTGAAGAAATACAAAGGTGATTTAGGATTGGCGAAGAAATACTTGGTTTGGTCGTGAATATCAGTCGCAATTTACTTTGCCCTCCTACTAATCCCTTGCTTTGTCTTAACTTAATACCTTCTGCACACCATCGTTATGCTAATTGGTTTTCTTCATTCCCCACCGTTCGGCACCAGCCTAAGGTTTGGAAGAAGACTATCCAATCTGCGTAATAGGTGTACTACTCCTAAGCCAAGGAGTACTCGCAACCTGAGAGAAGGTGAAAAGAAAAGACAACTGAATAGTCCTATCCGTTTTCTCCAGAACCAGAAACCATCCTCGAAGTCCTTCGAGTTCGTATATAACCATACGATGGTTTTGTCCAATGGAAGTGGACGTTCGCAGTAATACGGGGTGTCCTGGAGAAAAGGGTAAAAGTAGGAGTGGCAATGAGGTCTGCAACTCTGACAATCCAAAAGCCAGTGTTAAGAAGGTTCGGTCAACTTGGTCACCGAGTCATAGTCCAGGGTCGGGTCAATGGTCGCTGCCAAAGAGAGAGAGAAAAGAAACACTCAGCGTGCACTCTAACCTAGATCAGAATGGTTATCACTTTATCTAATCTGGAAACCTCCCACTGTAACCTCAAATTCTTCCCCAAACCTGAAAGAAGAATTAGTCGGGATCACCCGAGGAGTAAACCAACTCATCAGTGGGAATCGGGATCCAACTATCATCGCATGATAACTTGACGGAATCCACTCAAGTCACCACACTCCAGAAGGTATGCGCATGCCTGGCAAGTTTCAGTTCTTTTGAAACTCCCGATGTGATTTTTACCCCTAGGACCCAAGTGACCTTGACTGAGCCAACATATCAAAGGATCCTAGTCAAGTTCAACCCCTCATTATCTTGATTACATTAGACCCACCCGCACGAATCCTTGACTGAGCCAAAATGACCGCACGACTGTCCTAACCAATCTCATATCCATGCAACAGAAAAGCACTACATAGCTACCGAACACTACGCCTCGGCTAAGCACGACATACGCAGCACGAATACTAAGTAATACTAATCTGAAATGACGGAGGGCTACGACTGGTTTTTGGCGAAAAACCTTTAACGTAATGAACTTGATATCGTTGAAGGAACTGCATAGCCTTTTTAGAAAATATAGTGACGAAAACCTTTACTAAAGAGGTCACTCCCGGTGAAGGGATCTCGGCTCTTTCCCCGTAGAATGAGGTGCAGGATATTCCAACTGAATACCACGATGCAAAGCAAAAGTAATCGGCTATAGTGAAGTTAATTCCCTGACGCAAACTTCTGTCCAAGGGGTCACTCCCGGTGAAGGGATCTCGGCCCTTGCCTCGTCGACTGAGGAGCAGGATATTCCAAATGAATACCACGATGCAAAACAAAAGTGAACGTCCTTGCAATAACAGCTTTTTGAAAAGTGTTCCAACAACATCAAAATAGGTTTGTTTATCTTGCATTGATCCGAATCAATGCAGTCCCATCAATTGATCACACCACAAAGAGCGAAAATATACTGACGTACGTATATGCCATCTGCATTCGCCACTGGGTCCCGTCATCACCCGTTAGGTTAGCTAACTAACGGCAGAGCGGGGACTGGACTAGCGCGGATGAAAAACATATACAACATCTACTAATATATATACCAATATATTATATTTCGCTCAAGGCGTGAATAAAATGCAACATCACATAAATATACAGCATCACAGAACAATACAGATATCTGGAAGCCCCGGGTTTCACAGAGCCGCTGCTGAAACCCGACGTTCCCGTGGTCGTGTGGATAGCCTGTGCAATGAAATACTAGACCCCTACGGGCGCGGCAAGTCACCCGCCAAAACCTAAAGCGAGGCAGCCCCCTTCAGCACCGTGAATGGACCACCCAGCACTTCACGGAATCCGGTAACTTGGGCACCCCTCCTGGGTCAACCTGTACCCCCTACGAGTGCGGCGAATAGTCCGCCAATCCTAGAGTGAAGCCCCCTCTGTCTCAATGCCATGAGATGCGGGCCCGTTGCCCTCTAGAACCCGGCTATCCGTGCACCCCTCCGCGGGGTAATCCTAGTACAGAAAGTAAAATATACATACAATGGGTACATCGACCGCAACCAGGTCGTGCCCCAAAAGAATAATACAAACAGGCAGTGACGGCAGTCCACATGTCGGACGCTCGCCCCGCAATATCAAATGTACATATAAAAAAAAACTGTACTAACATTGCATCCAGGCTATCCCCACCGACCGATCCGCAACAACACAGCATAAACATAGAACATCAACGTGAAAATCACGTTCGCAAATCCGTCTAACCGGGCTATAGCAGTTAGACAGGATTTACCGATCAAGTGATATTCACGGTCGCAGATATAATGTAAATACTGTGAAATAATGTGTTTAAAATATCCGAACGATCAAATAATTAACAAGTGGGCCCCCAAGCAATACTGTAGCACTCACAGAAATTCTGGGCCCAAATTTAATATTCAAGAAACCCTATTTTAACCCCAGAAGCCTACTGAAAAAATTCGACACATCGATCACTTCAAACTGCGGCGGAACCGCGGCGACAAGGGGGTTTTCGCCGCGGTTCCGCGCTCCAATTGAAATATCATTGTCTCGAATTTCTCCAGAATTCTTAGAACTTCCAGTACATCATTCTGCAATCACCTGAAAAAATTTTCGAGCCCGGAAAAAATCGACAGAAAACTGATGCATGCAAAAACGCGGTTTTTGGAATTTTGGTCGATCGGATAAGTAAAACACATTAGTACAAGCTAGACAAGGTTAATGGCGTGGCTCTGATACCATGTTGCGCCACGGCAGCGCCCCGGCCGTCTATCCGAGGCCAAAATGCGGAATCAAAAATTTTCCTTACTTGGAAACCGGCGCTACCGCGGACAATGAAAAAACCCGGATCGTAACCATTAACCTAATGCTAGCTAACAAGAAATGGGAAGAGAAGTATACCAATGATCCGAGTCCTCCGGTCTTCTCCTCATCGTCCCGATCTCCTGCGGAAACTCCGGTCGTCGCCTCCTCGCCGGAAGGGCACCACATCGCCTGTATCTTTTACGGGCTCCCACCTCAATACCGAGGCAACTCGGGCGCGAAGTAGGCTAGCCGACGCGTCCAAGATTTGCTGTAGAATGTGTAGGGTTGAAGCTATGTCTCATTTGGGTTTGTTGCCATTTGAAGATGATGGAGGAAACAAGATAAGAAAAATGGTGCTTGCATTTTTCTTAACATGAAAAAAGATCAAGAATGCTACCCTCTCAAAATGAAGCTCTCATCTTCTTTTCTCTCAAAATTGTTCAACCATCTCATATGAGAAAAAATGGTGGAGGAAAAGAATATGAATCCATAACCTAAGAAGGAAGGTGAGTGTAGGAAAAGGTGGAAGGTAACCACAACCTAAACATCATCATAACCAAATCAAATCAACTCCAAATCACTTCTAATCAACAAAAAGCAAGTGATGAGAATGGTATCAAAAGATGCTTTCATAATAAATACATTTGCAAGAAAACCCTCCACAATGTGTTATTTGCAAACTTGCAAATAACACCCTCCATCGGAAAAGTCCGGCCGGGAAAGAACAAAGAAAAACCGGCCGGAACGGAATGCAAACTGGCAACTCCAGAAAACTGGTCCCGTAATAAATTACAGGAAAACCCCGATACTGTGCATACACACCCGCATCTGTATTCCGTCCGGATACAAATGCAATGAGACAAAATCTACACTGTACTAAACTAGGACCGGCTTAAGCCAAAGCCGGCTAGTAAAATCCGTTCGATCCTGATCCGTGCAATACCGTACGTATCAGATCAAACCCTGCCATATAACTATACGGCCACTAGTACAAAACTGTCCGATCCTGATCCGTGCAATACCGCACGTATCTGATCGGACCCTGCCATATCTCCATACGGCCTCTACAGCGTTTCGCCCGAAAGCTTGAGTAACTGAAAGTGTGGTGGACTCTAAAGACTCGTCAATACTATGGCTGTGGATTTAACCACTAGCACGTCAGAGGTATTAGCCAATACGTGACGGGCCACCAGCTATTGACCAAAAGGGACGTCGATGAGCGAACTCATCCTGACACCCTACTGAGCCTGTCAGTGACAATATCCGTACAGTCCGGTCCGTTCGTCTATGAGTATCGCATGGCGGGCCTAGGGGGTTGGTAAAAGTCAGACCCCCAAAAGCGGTACAAGTCGTGTCGGAGTGTAGCCCAGAACGCCCTGAGATACTACTGGAATACCTACCAGTAAATCTCCTGCCTCGGCCGAGGGCTTTGCGTAATGGCTCTCCTAGACACAGCGCGACCTCACCCCCAATACCGGGAGAGACGAACCCCTGCAGATCCGCTCACTGCCTCCATGTGGCTCGGGACTGTACCCAACTAAAACCTGTTTGCACGACTCCTTTGAGCCGTGGTAGGGTAGTAATCAAAGCACAGTGGGAACTCACACGAGACAAATGACGATCTCAGGTCGATAAACTAACCTGTACACATGTCACCTGGGAACTGCTATCTGACATCTGGTATAAGACCAACTAGCAGGTTCCCGGCGAGTCCTGTCCGGTGTACTCATAACCCAATGAGCACCTGTATACATCTTAGGTGAACCAACTGACACCAGTGGCTTGTGAGACCGGCCACCGCCCCTCGTCGGGGTCTCGACTGTATACACTAGTCTACTAATGGAGTATCGATGCCCTGTCTCGAAACTCCTACGACTAGGGACCTTTTAAGGATGTGCTTATAGACTACCAGCTCCCACGTATATGATCGCCATCATACTGCTGGTAGTCAAGCAAGAATCCTAGGGGCTCTATCAACGTGTAATAGCGACATGTCAGGTCACCTAAAGCAGTACACGATGATAAAGATAAACCAGATAGCATACTATCATCTCGAGTAAGACTGTCCTATCGGGATAGGTCCTCCCTCAATCATTGCAATCACGTGCCTGTTATCCAATAATTGACTCTGAGGGCACTATCTCCAACACTGGCTACTGGCTTCCAAAGCCTTGCAATCTTTCTGCCAATGTCCGTTCCCATAACAATAGGAACATCACTCCTTGCCTACACCAAGTCCCGAAACTTTTGCTCTTTCCTTTCCTTCTACTTACTGACACTGTATATCGGCTTTGTAGAGGTCTTCTTCTTTTCATCCTTTGCTTTCGCCCTGGATGTAGAAGAAGAAGGTCCCTTATTAAGCAGAGCTTGTGTCTCCCGGGTTTCTTTCAGGGTATAAGTAGAGGGTAGGGACAGTGGAAATAAGTCAGCATATGACCTGTTTCCCAACGTGGTCTCCAGGTCCTTGAGCTCATCAATATAGCTAATCATTGTAAGGACGTCGTCCCTTACTGATGACCCGTCAGCCGACCTCGCTTGAATTAATTCGTTCGAGGCCTCATATCTTGTGATATGAGATTGCTCTCCATATAAATCTTTGTTATGGAGAAAGATGGAAACTGAGTCCATCTTCTCGTGCTGCTTCTGGTTTATACCATCAACTGAAGCCAACACGAGGCACTTGGCTTTCGCTTTATTCTTTTCCTTTGTCTGACGAATATCCATATCCGCGACGGTGGAAACTGGACCTGGGACGGCGGGATCTTGAGTAGTAATTGGGTGGTCCAGCTTGTCATAGGCAATGGTCATCTGGACAGACCTTTGCCAGTCATATAAGTTAGATTCAGTTAACTTGTTATCTAGATGTAACCTAGTCATGGTCACATGGTCGCTGCAATGAGAGAGAGAGAAGAAAACACTTTAGCATGATGCTCTTGCATGTTTAGATTGGTTTTTAATTTATCTAAACTGGATGGCTCCCACTGTTTCTCGAATCCTTCCTCAAACTATAAAAGAAGAATTAGCCAGGACTATTCTCACTGTACAATACTTGCTTAACCGTTCAGCCAGGCTAGTGTCGGTACTTCGAGGGAGGTTTTCCAACGCTTTCGCGAAGTTCCTTAATTAAATAACCTCTTTTCTCTGGGGGCGTAACCCCGCTGACACCTTTCTTGACACTTACTTGGTTTATAGCATTGATCGTTAAGTGATGAATCTCCTGATAAGTAGCATATACCCACAGTAGGATCGGGATCCAAATATCATCGTATGATAATGTTGAAGGAATCCTACCAACATTCATCAAACTTCAAATGGTATGCATCTCTTTGCAAATTTCAGTTTCTTTAGAAATTCCCGATATAGATTTTTTTCCCCATGTTCTTATGACCTTGACGAAAGCCAACAAATCATAAAACACATGTCAAGTTCTGCCCATCATTATCTTGTTAATTTTAACCCACCCGTATATACCCTTGACGAAAGCCAACAAGGTTATACGACTGTCCCAAACCAACTCATCTATCTATGCAACAAATGAATACCCCAGCAGCTACCAAACACTATGCCTTGACGAAAGCCAACAAACATAGCTTGAATACTACTGACCATCCATAAGAAATGACGGAGGGCTACGACTGGTTTTGGCGAAACCGTGAACGTAGTGAACTTGATATAATCGAAGGAACCTGATAGCTTTTAAAAAGAGTGGTTAAAGCTCCGCATTTAAAAATATCTGTTTTTAAAATTAACCGAGTGGTTTCTTTTAAATTGTTCCAACGATTAAACTTTTTGGTTTATTTTCTTTGCATTATAAATAATGCGTCCTATCATTGCAGAAAACAACGAAAATACAACGTCCTCTTATGCCATCCTCATTCGCCACGGGGTCCCGTCATCACCCGTTAGGTTACTTAACTAACGACAGAGCGGGGGCTGGGCTAGCGCGGGTGTAAAACATAAGTGATGTCTAAATAGCTATCATATATAGATATTGTACATTCGTCAGACGCAATAATAGGCATTCCAGATCACAGATGAATTTTATTGGATTTGCAAGCAATCCGTGTTTGTTTTGATCCTGCAACAAAAGACGGATTACAAAGTTGTGATGAATAGCCATTACCCCACCCAAGACCCCAACGGGTACGGCAAACTACCCGCCCGGCTGTTTGTGTACCCCACCTTGGGTCTGTCCTAGGAGCAAAAACAGTAAAATGAAATAATACAACGGTGGCTACAACCGCAACCTGGATGTGCCCCGCAAAATAATATTACAACAAATTACATTTACATCAAATGAATTAAATAATAACCCATCACATAATCCAGGCTATACATCACAACAGTCCAACACAGTTCATATACACAAACAGATAAAAACCATTACAGAAATGTGCAACCCCCTGCCAACCGACATACTAGCAGTTAGGGGAGGTTTACGAACACATTATAGAAACACAGATATAATCCAACAAGCAAATACCGTATAATTTCGATCGATTAAACACATTTAAATTTGCTCCAATACTTCTCTGTAAATCTGAAACCTGAGCAAAAATTAAAAATTCCAGAAAATACCAAATATCACAGAGAACCAGCACAGGAAAATTGGGCTTGTGAATCGGCAACTCGGCGGCGGAATCGCGGCGGATCAGGGGGATTCGCCGCGGTTCCGCGGCGGTTTAGTCGATTCGCGAGCCCAGTTTTCTTAGGAGTTCTAATACTATCATTTTGGGCTTTCTGAACCAGCCTAAAAAATTTTTGGACTTCATTTAAAAATCGACAGAAACCGTGATATCGGGGTTTTCCAGTTTTGGTTTTTTTCGTTCGAAATTCATACAATTTTGCAAGTGAGTTATTTATTGTTTAGCGAGGCTCTGATACCACTGTAAGTCGATGTACAACACCCCACGACTTACGGGGAGGCGGAAATATGAAAAACGATCTTGTTCTTTGCTTAAACATCGACTAACCTCATGAATCGAAGCTAAACGATAACTAACATCAAACATAGAGGTTCTAAACTACTATGTAAAGGGATTATACCTTAAGAACCGTGTCTTTCATCTTTATGGACTCCACCTCCTCTTCGACCTTCTCCAAGTAGTAGACGATCCACCACGAGAGCTTTACTCCAAGCTTTGCCTCTAAACTTGAGGCAACTAGGTTTCTTTAAGTGCTAATCAAAGTACCTAGATGATATAGAGTGAGGGTTATGGATTAAGTAGTCTAACTAATCCTTGTACTCAACACATGAGAGGGGAGGATTAGGGTTTGAAGAGAGGAAGCTTGAGGAGAGAGAAGGTGAGAAGAATAATTGATATGAGAAAATGAGTTAACATAATATATAAGAAGCATTAAGATTTATCAATAAAAGAAAAACAAATGATGAATAATCATGCTTCATAAATATCAAATGGTGATTCATTACCATGAGTCATTAAGCATTTATGATGCATTAATGACATGGATGAATCACTCATATGACTCACTAATCTCATTCAATGTATATGCCACCTTAACCTCCTTAGTCACCATCTTCTAGAAGCTTCTCGCGCAATTACGAGAACGCCCCTCCTATCCTCGAAAACACGAAAAAACTTTAGACTGTATAAATCCAATAACCGGATACTAGTAACTGGGTTAAACCAAAGCCGACTAGTAAAAACTGTCCGAAAGTCGTACGTGCGTAAACACACGTATGCGTCCGAACCCTTGTCGTAAAACCATACGACCTCTATATCGTTTCGCCTGGAGTAGGGAAACTCTCTGCGTGGGACTCTAGAGACTCGACTACTACGCTGGCAGTGGGTTTAACCACAGACCGCAAGCGGCACTAGCTGTACGTAACGGTCCCCAGGTAGATGTCGATAAGAAGGCCGATGAAGAAACCCATCCGAACTCCTACTGAGTCTGATGTGACAATCTCCATATAGTCCGGTCCATTCGTCTAAGACTATCGCATATCGGGCCTAGGGGGCGGCAAGCGTCATTCCCCTAATAGCGGTATAAGTCGTGTCGGAGCGAAGCCCATTACACCCTGAGAAACTACTAGAACCTACCAGCAAATCTCGCTTGCCCTGGCCACGGACTTTGCGTAATGGCTCTCTGACACAGCGCGATATCAACCCCCAATACCGGGAGAGACGAATCCTGTCTAACCGCCACTGCCTCCAAGTGCTCGGGACTGCACCCAACTGCTACCTGTTTGCACGACTCCTTTGAGCCGTGGTAGGGTAGCAATCTAAGAATAGTGGGACACACTCGAGGCGAAGTAGCAGTGTCAAGTCTGCGGACTATGCTGTACTCATGTCACCTGGGAACTGCTCACTGACGACTGGTAGAAAACCAACCAACAGTTCCCTGTGAGTCCTGTCCGGTGTACCCGTAACCTAACGAGCACCTGCATATCTCCAGTACGACGTACTGACGGCTGTAGGACAGACCATCTCCCCAACTGGGATGAGAAGCGTACACACCAGTCTACTCTGGAGTATCGATGCCCTGTCTCGATAATCCAACGACTAGGGACCTGAATAAGGATGTGCTTGTAGACTACCCAGCCCCCACTAGTTTGACTGCCATCACAACGCTGGTAGTCAAGCAAGATCCTAAGAGCTCTATCAATATGTATACTCACATATTAAGATAGAAAAACCAAGTAGCATACTACCATGTTTTAGCAAGACTATTATATACATGTGAATATCCCAAGCTTCCATTAAGTAATATACAAACTAGTATGATACAGTAATGGCCTTCTAGGGCATAAACACTAACAAAAAAGTGTGAGAAAACCAATTCTAAAGTGAGCCCACTTCCTACTTCTTCATCCTCTACTACTTGCCATGTAGTATAGGGTGTTCTCTTCACAAATTTCATGACCTAGTGAAGGAATAGCTTGAGTTAGTGTCTCCCCGACGTAGATCATCTTCGGCCTCGAAGTCATCGAAGAAAGCACGTTCATTTCTTCATGGAGGCTCTCTAGAGTCCGGAGTTCGCGATCGCAGTGGAGGGGACTACTACACGGAGCTATTTGAAGTGAAGGACCGGTCTACAAAGGTTGTATTCCCTGCTCTCTTTTCATATTGCAAAGTGTTTGCATATAGTTTTCCGTATATTTCTAATTAACGATCTAGTTTAGGGTTAGCTAAAACGGCAAAATTTTAATTTGGCATGGACGATACCTCCCGAAACCTTGCTGCCGTCGTAGACAACCCGGCATATTTTACTAGAAAACCAAACAATGTGGTTGTGTTGTACCTGTGACCATAGGACCTCACCTGAAGCACGAACCACCCTGCTCGGACCTCGGCCGGCGACGTGAAGAGCATTTCCGGCGACATCGGTTTTCCAGTGGAGTTGGGGTTTGGGTTTTTGTGGGTAGGTGTCTGCTTTGGTTTAGGTGTGTTTGGTTCTGTTTGATTATTGAGTTTTCTCTGTATGAAAAATCTTGGATCACATAGGTAGTTTCTAGTGATACGACTACGCGCGATACGTTATCCGACACGGTCTGTGCACTTCGTGCTGGTTTTGCTCTTGGGTTGGTTTCATCGTGTCACTATGTACATTAGCCACAATACAAACACTTGGGAGTAGGCGTGTTGGTAAAACGTAGATTGTACGTGTTTTTGGTTGTTTGGTAATATACACTTGTGTTATTGTTTTGTTGTTTTAGGTTCGCAGGCGGGGACTTCGGGCGCTGAGAAAAAGGGGAACAGGTTGTTGGCTTTACTTAACCAGGACGGTTGGTGAGTAGATTTAACATCTACAGGGGAATCGCCCGCATGGCGTTATGCATCATGGCTAGAGATGTTGTTTTGTCGCATATTCTATTGCATATATAGAGTTGCGCTTTCACCTTATTGCTTAGTTGTTATTGTGCTTGGACTAGTACCCTTAGGACACCGCACTATTATTGACGGCTTATGTTGCAGGAGCACTGATTGTATGACACACACACCGTCAATAATTGCCATGTCACGCACAACACCCTTATAGATATGATATTGTTAGTTAGGGGCATTGAGACATTGATTCATATTTCTTTATGTATATGACTTATAGCATACCTGTATACATACATGCTTACACATATGCCGTGACTTGCTTGCATGCTAGTTACCTGTATTACCTATAGGGTATTGTGCCATTAGCGATAGGTACATACACACTTAACGACATAGCTTTGTGTATACCTTGCTTATACCTGGAGGGTATATTACATCATTACTGATAGGTAGATACATATACCTTGCTTATACCTGGAGGGTATATTACATCATTACTAATAGGTAGATACATATACCTTGCTATACCTACATGTGACACAAATTTCTGGTTATAGCTACATGTGCACCTTTATTCGATGTTATATTAGACTTGGAGAATTAGGAACCGCATGATTTATATTTTAACTGGTTGCAGTTAAATAGTGGCTTTTCCTTTATACGCTTGCATTTCAGTTTCATGTTGCGTATACTATATTCATGGATTTTCGCATTGAGATATGGATTTTTCATGATGTTCTATGGATTTGGGGACCGTGGTGGTTTCATCAAATTATGCATTATTTGAAAAACCCGATTTCTCTTGATATAATATTTCAGCAGCCACCATGAGTTTTATCGGTTCTGATTATATACCCGATTCGAGGAGCGGGATGCACCGTCTGTGGGTACATGGTGGGGCCCGAAGGTACCCCGGGGCAAAAGTCGATGTAACATGCCCATGAGCCTGGCAGGGGAACCATACCATCCGGTGACATTACCTATGACTCAGCGGTTATCGTGGGGATACCGACGGGAGTCATGTACGTATAGATACGTGGAAAGACGAGGGTCAGAGCTAGGCACTCGGGATTTTTGGTATAGCGTATGATACGTATCTATCATGGGGCCAGTCGTGGTAACAGCACCTGATAGATCAGTATTTCGGTGTTGATGCTTGACACTTGTTTCATGATGTTTTGGGTGTCGAGGTTAGACACTCACCTTATATGAAACTTACTTGATACTGATATTGTACACACATGATATATGGAATATACTGATACACACAGGATATGTGGGATATACTGATATTGTACACACAGGATATGTGGGATATACTGATATTGTACATTCGGGATATATGAGATATACTTGATGTTGGACATTCATGATATATGAGATTTACTTGATGTTGTACATTGAGGATATATGAGACATACAAGATATGAGAGCCAATTTGGGGGCTGATTTGTGGGAATTGGGAATTTGATTGTCTTGTTGGATTTTGGTCCTAACACGAGGTTAGAATTTCCGTGGAAATGAAATGTTTTTGTAAGTCTATATTACCCACCCCGGTACTTTCGGGGAGGCGGAACATGTAAAAATCAAATTTTTCTTTGAAGGAAACATAGACTAACCATGAAGGATCTTTGCTAAACAAAAACTAACAAACTAACTAAGAGTTTTAACTACTAGGTTAGATGATTATACCTTGGTCTTGAACTCCTTCTCTTCTTGTGTTGCTTCCTCTTGTTGTGAGCTCCTTGGAGTGGTGAAGATGGCTCCTCCTTACCATCTTCTCTTTGCCAAAGAAAGATCCACCCGAAGGCTTCTACCTTGAGCTCCTACCTTAACAATGAAGTAACTAGAGTGCTTGGCTTGCTAGACTAAGAACCCTAGAGAGAGTGGAGAGTGATTTTGTGGTTTGGTCTCAATTTCCCTTGGTTCTCAACACATGAGATGTTAGGGTTTGAGAGAGAGGATGAAGGAGAAAGAGCTAGGAGAGAGAATGTATCATGATAGAATGAGAAGAGATAGCTCTCATATTAGCATATAAGAATAATAATTTTAATTAACAAAAATTGTGATGGTTGGTTTGATTTGACCATTATCATGTCACCATTAATGCTAAGCAATGCTTACCAAAACAACAAATTGAATAATATCTAAGTCAACTTTGGTCAACAAGTCAAATGGTCAATCAAAATAACCACAACACAATTATCACTAATTAAAACTATTAATCAAATTTCATCATCTCATTAAGGTCTTAATCAAGTCAATGGTCAAAACCCTAATGAGGTGTCTCCTTCATCTGTCTCTGTCAACTGTATATACATACCCGCTTCCGCATTCCGAAGAACACGAATGCAATGAGACTAAACCATACTAAAATCAAATACTAAGATCTGGCTTAAACCAAATCCCACTAGTATCAACTGCCCGAACACCAAAACGTGCACAAGTGCACGTACGTGAACGAACCCCCGTCGTAAAAACCATACGACCTCTACTCCGTTTCGCCCAAAGGTGAACAACCCTCTGTGTGGGACTCTAAAGACTCGACACTACACTGGCAGTGGGTTTAACCACAGGACGCAAGCGGTACTAGCTGTACATAACGGTCCCCAGGTAGATGCCGATAAGAAGACCGATGAGGTGAACCCATCCGAACTCATACTGAACCTGAATGTGACAATCTCCGTACAGTCCGGTCCGTTCGTCTAAGAGTATCGCATGTCGGGCCTAGGGGCGGTAAACGTCAGACCCCTAATAGCGGTACAAGTTGTGTCGGAGTGTATCCCAGAACACCCTGAAAAACTACTGGAAACACTGCCAGTAAATCTCACTTGCCCTGGCCAGGGACTTTGTGTAATGGCTCTGCTAGACACAGCGCGATATCAACCCCCAATACCGAGAGAGACGAATCCTGTCTAACCGTCACTGCCTCAAAGTGCTCCGGGACTGCACCCAACTACTAGCTGTTTGCACGACTCAATAGAGCCGTGGTAGGGTAGTAATCTAAGAACGGTAGAAACACACTCAAGGCGAAGTGACAGTGTCAAGTCAACGGACTAAGCTGTACTCATGTTACGTGGGAACTGATAACCGACGATAGGTATAATACCAACCAACAGTTCCTAACGAGTCCTGTCCAGTGTACTCATAACCTAACGAGCACCTGCATACTATCTCCAGTACGACGTATTGATTGCTGTGGGACAGACCATCACCCCTCCTGGGATGAGAAGCGTATACACTAGTCTACTCTGGAGTATCGATGCCTTGTCTCGATAATCCTGCGACCAGGTGTAGGGTTACTAGGCACTCTAACAAGGTTCTACAAGGCATCAACCATGCCCGATTAAAATTTTAGCCATGCCGAATAACTCTAAACAAGATCTTTAAACTAGAGATTAGGGGAAAACTAGCAAGTTAAAAACTTTAACACTAAGTGAATACGAAATACAACCTTTGTAGATCGGTCCTTCACTTCTTAAGCTCCTTGTAGTAGCCCCTTCACTGCGATCATCGAACTCCCGGACTCTCGGACGGCTCCATGAGAAAATTGCAACGGTATTGCTTTAAGTCTTCGAGGCCGAAGATGATCTACGTCGAGGGAATACGAACTCAAGCTTCTACTTCACTAACTAGAGAATTAGTGAAGCAAACACCCTAAACTAAAGTGCTAGTCTAGTAGAGGATGATGAAATAGGAAATGGGTACACTTTAGAATTTCTTTTCTCACTTTCATTCTCTCTCTTTTTCAAACCCTAGAAAGAAATTGAAGGAGGAAGAAGATGAGCTCAAAATGAGAATGAAGACTAATCAAGAGAGAGAGTTAGCTAACCATGGGAGAGTGGGTATCATATACTAACTCATGTAGAGACATAACTATGGCTAATTATAGTGGTTAAGTTAATTAAAATCTTAAGTAAAACAAAACTAGTGGACTAAGTCAATGCAACCATAAGCTTCATGAAGCTTCATGCATGTGAACATTTATCCACTAATTTTGTATTTACTTTGTATAATAAAACCCCACCAATATAATTATAATGGTGTATGTCTCATACACCCATGTAGTGTGTATCAACAACCATGATACAAAATGAACAGAAATAAATATATATCACATATATATTAAGTTGTGCACATGTGAGAAAAACAAATGCTTAAGTGAACCAATGTTAGTTAATGTAAATTAGTATATCAGATATACAATTATACACTAAATTATTAAATCAACACTTGACATATTAATCCGGTTATATCACATATAACCGACTAACATCCAATGTATCGACTTATCGAATCAACCCTTGATTCGATAACTTGGTTATATCGCATATAACCGATCGACACAAACATTGCGAGAATAGAATACGGTATCACATATTTGCATTATTCTCGGTCCCGCACATATCACATATGCGCTCCTATTTCATTTTGCCTGAACCAGTAAAACCTCTATGTAGGACTCTAAAGACACGTCAATACGCCGGCAGTAGGTGACGATCATATCAAGCACCCACAAGCCGTCAGCGGTACTAGCTGGACGTAACGGCTACCCGGGTATTGAGCGATCAGAAGATCAACAAGCAAGCCTGCTCCAACTCCTGCAAAAAGCCTGATAGTGACACTACCGTACAGTCCGGTCTCCTCGTCTGATATGTCGCATATCAAGTCTAGGGGTGGTAAAACGTCAGACCCCAATAACCGATAAGTCATGCCGATATGAGGCTCATAACAGGTCGAGAAACAACTAGTAACACTTACCAGTAAATCTCTAAACCATCCCTGGCCAGGGACTTCCCTGTTATGGCCAATCGAGCATAGCGCAACATCAACCCCCAATACCGGGAGAGACGAAACCCCTCCTATCGCTCATTGCCTCCATATGACTCGGGACTGTACCCAAAAACCACCGTTTTGCACGCCCTCTTGGACGTGGTATGGTGGAAATCAAAGCACGGTGGGAATCACACAAGACTCTATGACGATCTCGGGTCTACAGACTAACCTGTACCAGTGTCACCAAAGAACTGCCATCTGACGTAAGGTATAATACCATCTGGGAGTTCTCGGCGAGTCCGTCCAGTGTACCCAGTCTCCACTGAGCACCCGTATATCATCTCTGATGTCAAACACCAATGGATATAGGATCATCCATCGCCCATCTACATGGGTCGAGAAGGTATACGCTAGTCTACTCTGGTATATCGATGCCCCGTCTCGATACACCCACGACTAGGGTCCTTGAAGGATGTACTTATGGACTACCATGTCCCCACTAGTATGATCCGCATCATAGCCCAGGTAGTTAAGTACACATCCTAAGGGCTTTACCAATATGTAACAGAGAGACAATCAGTATACACGTTAAGGTAAAGAGTAACCAGATAGCATACTATCATGTCGAGCAAGAAAGTCCTCCCTATATATGTCCAAGCATCCACTACAATATACATCTCATGTATAGTAATGGCCTCTAGGGTATACATATAACTAACAATCTCCCACTTGCACTAGGGCCATCTGATAACAGTGGTTGTAGTATCTCATACTCAACCATCCCATAATAGTCTCTCTCTGGGAAAAACCCTTTGTGAGTGGATCCGCCGTGTGGTTCTCTGAGTCTACTCTCCTAACCTCGATCCCCTGGAGATCAACCATCTCCATGATCAGGTGACACTGCCTTAGAATATGTCTGGATCACTGATGGGACGAGCGTTCCTAGGCATAAGCCACAACTCCATTGTCATACAATGGTAGGAACGGAGTTCATCTCATGATCTAATATACACCTAGACTTCCTCTTTGGTAGCGATGTATCTAGCCTTTATCGTCTAATATGCCACGGTATCTCTCTTGGAACTCTTCCAACATACCGTCTCTTTACTGAGGGTAAAAACAATGCCTGTAACTGACATTCAGTCGTCCTTATCACCCTGGAACCTTTCCAGTGATTCTCCCCAGGATCAATTGATACCATCTCACTACAGCTACTGAGTATCCTAACATCCAATTAGATCTATCTCATAGATCCAAAAACCAGGATTTTAGTAGGTATCACTTTGATCCTATATGGAGAATCCTTGTGATAAGTGGAGATTGACCGAGCGTAGCATAGGAAACTCGTTCCCTATCAAGAGTATGTCATCCACGTACTCTACGAGGATCACCACCATACTCTCTACTACCTTTTTGTATATACAAGGTTCATCTACCATTTTGATGAAGTCAAACTATTTGACTACCACATCAAAACAGACGTTCCAACTCCGCGATGCCTGCTTTATCCCATAAAGCAACTTGTACACGCTTCCGCTGCTCCGACTGTCTACGAAGCCCTCTGGCTGTGTACTTATAGACGCTCCCTTCCAAATCAACATTTAGAAAAGCAGTCAGGACACCCAACCGCCAGATATCGTAGTCATGGTATGTAGCCGTGGCAAGTAGGATCTGGATGGACTTAAGCATAGCTACTTAGAAAAGGTTTCATCATAATCCATACCTGGTCAATGATGCAAACCTTTAACAAGTCTAGCTTTGAAAGTCTCAAATTTTCCATGTACACCATGTAATCTTCTCAAGATATACTCGCTCCTGATGGGGATTTAACCCTTCAGATAAAGCAACCAAAGTCCATACTTTGTTGGTGTATAAGGATTCCATCTCAGATTGTTAAGCATCCAGCCATTCTTACAGAGTCCCACTCCTGATGGCCAGCTCGAAACTAGTTGGGTCATCATCTCATGATGCAATCCTCTCTCCCACTGTTATAGAGAAACCAAAGTATCTCTCAGGTGGGTGAGGAACCCTGCTAGATCGGCGGAGAGGCTGAGGTTCGTTGGAAACTATTGAATCCTTTGGTTCTACCAAATCATCAGCTGCAGTTTGTATAGCTGGAACTCCTTCCAGTTCTACCTCATGACCACTAATTTCTTCTCAAGAAATTCCCTTTCACAAAGGTGGCATGCTGAGAAACAAAACATCTTTTGTTCCTCGGTTTGGTAGAAGATATTCCCTTGCGTATGCTTGGGATATTCTGCAAAACTTCTACAGTACTGACTTTGCCTCGAGCTTGTCCGGATTATGCTTTTAGACATAGGCTGGACAACCCCAAATCTTAACAAACTTAAGATATGGGCTCTTCCCTTTCCATATCCCATATGAAGTGGTAGGCAACTGATTTGATCGGAACCCTATTCAATAGGTATGCAACTTCATAAGTGCATAACTCCGTAAAAGGAAATAGGAAACTCTGTAGTACTCATCATAGAGCGCACCATATCATATAGGTTGTGATTGCTCTGCCTCGATACACCGACGTGCTGTGGTGTATGCGGAGGAATAATGCTGAGAGAGAATCTCATTCTTAGAATAGTCCAGGAATCCCATGCTCAAGTATTCTCCTCCTTGATCACATCAAAGGACATAATACTTATACCTGTTTTGGTTCTCTACTTTCTAACTTATATTATATGAATATCTCAAAAGCTTCGGACTTGTGTTTCAACAGGAACATATGTCTGAATCTTGAGAGATCATCAGAGAATGTAATGAAGTACAAAGAACCGGTCTTGGCATGTGTAGACAGGGGACCTTCATACATCAACATGTATCATCCCAAGAGTTCACTAACTCTTTCTCTGTTTCCAATAAACGGAGCTATGGTCATCTTATCTCTGTGACATGACCGGCAAGTTTCACAAGATGTAAATTCAAACTAATTTAAATATGCATCTATATGTAACTTCAGCTAGTCGGGTCACATTGATATAACCTAGTCTACAATACCTCAAGAAGGATTCGTTCATTTCTGAACTCTTCCTCTTGTGTGTGTTCTGTACGTTAAGAACTGTAGTTTGATTTAGAACGTCTATGCTTTTAGATAACGTGCCTAAACCGATCAACTCTTGATATAGGAAATGTTCAAAACATTATCCAACAATACAAAATTATATCCTTTCTTTACTAATAAAGAGACTGATATGATGTTGTATATCAGGTTCGGTATCTAATAACATTCGTTCAGAATCAATGTATTCTGGTAATACAGGGTGATAGTGACCAACAGACTTGGCTGCAACACTTGCATCGTTTTCTATCTCATGAAACTTATCACCCGTTCTCAGTTCTCTACCTATCTGTAGCCCATGTAACAGATTACATATGCAGGATCCTGATCCGGTATCTCATACCCAGGACGTAAAGGATACTGAGAAACAGTTCTCTGTAATGAACACACCTGAAGATGATGCATCAGCATGCACTTTCTTCGTTTGGGCGGCACGGGAATTCTAGTAATCCCCAATTTCCAGCTCTGTCTTATAACAATTATAAGTTGGCGCAGGACCAACGTTCCCTAGCTCAGTATAACAAGCGGGTTCGGTCAATACATCCGTATTATTATCTTGATTAAGGCGTGATATGGTCGCTACCTGGAGAGAGAGAGAAGAAAACACTCTGCGTGCGCTCTTGCAAGATCAGATTGGTTATTATTTTATCTAATCAGGATGGCTCCCACTGTTTTTATCAAATCTTCCTTCAAACCCTAAAAGGAAAGACTAGCCAGGATTAATTACACCCTACAACTTCGCCAATCTTTCGGCCAGGCCAGTGTCGGTACTTTGAGGGAGGTTCCCCGTGCTTTCGCACGGACCTAATTAAAATAAACCTCGTTTTCCCAGAGGCGTAACCCTGTTGACACCTTTCTAGACACCGACTTGATCGGCTAATTATAATGTGTAAAACTCTCGCAGGAGTAACAATTACTCGCAGTGGGTATCGGGATCCAACTATCTCATAGAAGGTATGCAATCTCATTGCAAATTTCAACACTTGAAATTCCCGATAATATTTTGCCCCTAACGTGCTATGACCTTGACGAAAGCCAACAAACCATAGCCCGCTAGTCAAGTTCAACCCGTACATTTCTTGACTGAATTAAACCCACCCGCACGACCCTTGACGAAAGCCAACAAAACCATATGACTACCCTAATCCAATCGCATCGTATGCAGCAGATAAGCAGTATATAGCTACCGCACACTACACCTTGACGAAAGCCAACAAATGTAGCACAAATACTATATACAACTTATCTGAAATGACGGAGGGCTACGACAGGTTTTTCTTAAAACCTATTGCGTAATGAACTTGATATCGTTGTAGAATCAAATAATTTTAAAATGGACTGTTTTTTAGGCTTTTGCTAGTTTCGCTAAAGAGGTCACTCCCAGTGAAGGGATCTCGGCTCTTTCCTCGTCGAATGAGGTGCAGTATATATCACATATATCACTATGCAAAGAAAAAACTCCAAAAGCAATCAAAAGACAAACTGGGGGTGTAGCATCTGCCAGTCATTGCTAAAGGGGTCACTCCCGGTGAAGGGATCTCGGCCCTTTCCTTATCGAATAAGGTGCAGGATGTTCTACAAGGAGCACCGCGATGCAAAGCAAGAACTGTAGCTACCTGTTTTTGAAAATTCGATTCCACAACATCTTTTAGGTTTCTTTTCTTTCTTTAATCAGATTAATGAAGTCCCATCATTTAAGTCACCTAAACATCAAAGATAAATACGACCCACACTTATGCCATCCGCATTCGCCTCGATGTCCCCTCGTGCACCGTTAGGTTAGGTAACTAACGGCAGAGCGGGGCAGGGCTAGCGCGGGTGTAAAATATAAGTAAGTGTATATAATATATCATATATACTATATACAGTATCTATCACAACATATCATATGATCACATCACAGATATCACAGCAGAAGAAACATATGAAACATTGGATATACTAGGACGTCCGTGTTTTATTTTGAGCCTCTATAAAACACGGATTCTACGGTCGCGATGAATAGCCAAACCCACACCTCTAGACCTCTACGAGAGCGGCAAGCAACCCTTCCAATTCTAGAGTTAGGAGACCCGGACTCGACTCCTCGAGTTGGTCTCCCACTGGACCCTAGAACCCGGTTACTTTTGCTCCCTTCCTTGGGTCTACCTAATACGGAAAAGTAAATAATATACAATGGTGACATCATCCTCATCCCGGAAGTGCCCCAATAAAAGAATATTACATACAATTAAATTTACATGAATGAAAATAAAAACCCCCATCTCACATAAAACCCCCCGCTATTCAAAACGCGACGATCCAATATAACATATCCAGCAACACATAACATAGCATGTCATCAACGTAAGTAAATATGCGCATCCCAATTGTCGTTGACATATAGCAACGAAACCGGCGATAACACATATTACACTTACGGTCGCAGAAAAGAAAGTGTAAAACTACAACAGTTGAAATCTTCAACCTCCTTAGACATCGCATGCCTAACAATTATAAACCCCGCATTTTAGGTTCTATATCGAAAACACTTTTCAATATCTAGTCGGGAAATTCAACAAGATTCCCTATAAGTGATCGAATGCTCGTCGCAAACTTTACTAGACGGTCGCACCCCCGAATGCCGTCAACGAAGTGCACTAAGGCGGAACACCGCTGCCGCGAGCACCCAAACGGATGCTTTTGGCGACGGGGTTCTCCTACAGTCACTTGGTCGGGGCTTTGGGGCGTGGCTGTCTATTAAGTTTACCCGGCGCGTATCCGCATACGCAACGTGATTGCGACGGACTTTTGATCGCATCAAAATTCCGTGGCAACCGATCATTTGAGACTAAACTGCTATGTTTATAACACTCAAATTAGTTATCTCATAACTACTTGTGGATTCCAAATATTATATCACATTCCAGATAAATAGACAATGTTAAATTTTCTGATCGAATGATCAAACACCCAAGTTTTCCCAAATAGTTCTCAACACTTAAGGGGAGTTTAAAAACATCCATCACATGCCACAGTAACAATGGTCCAGCCGTAGAAGGGTCAAGCCGAGGCCGCACGTGTGGCAACGCCGTACTGCCCCAAACCCTAAGGTTCAAAAGGCAGTTCAAGACGGTCACATAATCGAGTTAAGGTTTGTTGTCTTCTAGAGGGTCCATTGCGTAACTTGCACGATTTAGACGTTCTTAAACTATGGGAAAAATCCAACACTTGGAAATTTCCCGGGTCGGGAAAAAGTGAGTTACTGATATCCGTTCGAACTTTTTAATACTTTCTAAATATCCGGAAAACATAACGAAATTAAATTTTCCGATCGAATTAATGAGCTCCCAATACAACCCAGAAAACTCAACACTTGGGTATAAATTAAAAATACTCAGAAACATCAGGAAATTAAATAGGAACGTTACTATGCAAACAGATAAGTGTGACGTCACCTTATGGCCGCGGAACCGCCGCGGGAGTCTGCTCCTGCCGCGGTTCCGCGGCGCTTTGGACGCCAAACGTTGTCGTTTTGCACAGTTTTCCATATAATTGCCTGCTGATTTTTTTAAGCATTTTTAATTTGGAAAAAATCACAATTTCAGAAAATGTCCAGAGAGGGGTAAAATCGGGGGATTCCGGGTTCGTTCGGAGTTTTAACTTCGTATACATGTCGCCTAATACTCTAGCTAGGCTCTGATACCACTGTAGGGTTACTAGGCACTCTAACAAGGTTCTACAAAGCATCAACCATGTCCGATTAAAATTTTAGCCGTGCCGAATAACTCTAAACAAGATCTTTAAACTAGAGATTAGGCGAAAACTAGCAAGTTAAAAACTTTAACACTAAGTGAATATGAAATACAACTTTTATAGTTCGGTCCTTCACTTCTTAAGCTCCTTGTAGTAGTCACTTCGCTGCGATCATCGAACTCCCGGACTCTCGGACGGCTCCATGAGAAAATTGCAACGGTATTGCTTGAAGTCTTCGAGGCCGAAGATGATCTACGTCGAGGGAATACGAACTCAAGTTTCTACTTCACTAACTAGAGAATTAGTGAAGCAAACACCCAAAACTAAAGTGCTAGTCTAGTAGAGGATGATGAAATAGGAAATGGGTATACTTTAGAATTTCTTTTCTCACTTTCATTCTCTCTCATTTTCAAACCCTAGAAAGAAATTGAAGGAGGAAGAAGATGAGCTCAAAATGAGAATGAAGACTAATCAAGAGAGAGAGTTAGCTAACCATGGGTGAGTGAGTATCATATCCTAACTCATGTAGAGACATAACCATGGCTAATTATCGTGGTTAGGTTAATTAATATCTTAAGTAAAACAAAACTAGTGGACTAAGTCAATGCAACCATAAGCTTCATGCATGCGAACATTTATCCACTAATTTTGTATTTACTTTGTATAATAAAACCCCACCAATATAATTATAATGGTGTATGTCTCATACACCCATGTAGTGTGTATCAACAACTATGATACAAAATGAACAGAAATAAATATATATCACATATATATTAAGTTGTGCACAAGTGAGAAAAACAAATGCTTAAGTGAACCAATGTTAGTTAATGTAAATTAGTATATCAGATATACAATTATACACTAAATTATTAAATCAACACTAGACTTAATAATCCGTTTATATCACATATAACCGACTAACATCCAATGTATCGACTTATCGAATCAACCCTTGATTCGATAACTTGGTTATATCGCATATAACCGATCGACACAAACATCGCGAGAATAGAATACGGTATCACATATTCGCATTATTCTCGGTCCCGCACATATCACATATGCGCTCCTATTTCATTTTGCCTGAACCAGTAAAACCTCTATGTAGGACTCTAAAGACTCGTCAATACGCCGGCAGTAGGTGACGATCATATCAAGCACCCACAAGCCATCAGCGGTACTAGCTGGACGTAACGGCTACCCGGGTATTGAGCGATCAGAAGATCAACAAGCAATCCCGCTCCAACTCCTGCAAAAAGCCTGATAGTGACACTACCGTACAGTCCGGTCTCCTCGTCTGATATGTCGCATATCAAGTCTAGGGGTGGTAAAACGTCAGACCCCAATAACCGATAAGTCATGCCGATATGAGGCTCATAACGGGTCGAGAAACTACTGGTAACACTTACCAGTAAATCTCTAAACCAGCCCTGGCCAGGGACTTCCCTGTTATGGCCAATCGAGCATAGCGCAACATCAACCCCTAATACCGAGAGAGACGAAACCCCTCCTATCGCTCATTGCTTCCATGTGACTCGGGACTGTACCCAAAAACCACCGTTTTGCACGCCCTCTTCGACGTGGTAAGGTGAAAATCAAAGCACAGTGGGAATCACACAAGACTCTATGACGATCTCGAGTCTACAGACTAACCTGTACCAGTGTCATCAAAGAACTGCCATCTGACGTAAGGTATAATACCATCTGGGAGTTCTCGGCGAGTCCGTCCAGTATACCCAGTCTCCACTGAGCACCCGTATATCATCTCTGATGTCAAACACCAATGGATATGGGATCATCCATCGCCCATCTACATGGGTCGAGAAGGTATACTCTAGTCTACTCTAGTATATCGATGCCCCGTCTCGATACACCCACGACTAGGGACCTTGAAGGATGTACTTATAGACTACCATGTCCCCACTAGTATGATCCGCATCATAGTCCAGGTAGTCAAGTACACATCCTAAGGGCTTTACCAACATGAAACAGAGAGATAATCAGTATACATGTTAAGGTAAAGAGTAACCAGATAGCATACTATCATGTCGAGCAAGAAAGTCCTCCCTATATATGTCCAAGCATCCACTACGATATACATCTCATGTATAGTAATGGCCTCTAGGGCATACATATAACTAACACCAGGGACCAGTATAAGGATGTGCTTGTAGACTACCCAGCCCCCACTAGTGTGACTGCCAACACAACGCTGGTAGTCAAGCAAAGATCCTAAGGGCTCTATCAATATGTATTAGCGATATGTTAAAAAGAAACACATACACATATTAAGATAGATACAAACCAAGTAGCATTCTACCATATTAAGCAAGAATGTCAATCCGTGTATATATCCCAAGCTTCCAAAATGTAATATACAAACTAGTACTATACAATAATGGCCTCTAGGGCATATCACACTAACAATCTCCCACTTGCACTAAGGCCATGTGCCGGCATATCGCAGACCTATCATCTCGAATAGCCTCTGCGTCTGAGGAATGGCCTTTATGAATGGATCTGCAGTGTTATCCTCTGTAGGAACCCTCCGAACCTCGATCTCCCGGCGATCCACGATCTCCCTGATCAGGTGATACCGCTTCAAGATGTGTCTGGACTTCTGATAGGACCTGGGTTCCTTTGCTAAAGCTATAGCCCCGTTGTTGTCACAATACAGAGGTATTGGATCAACAATGTATGGAACCACCTGAAGTTCTGTTAAGAACTTCCTCATCCATACGGTTTCTTTTGCGGCATCAGATGCTGCGATATACTCCGCTTCCATCGTCGAGTCAGCAACGGTTTCCTGTTTGGAACTCTTCCAACACACCGTCCCTCCATTGAGAGTAAAGACATAACCCGACATGGATTTGGACTCATCATTGTCACTCTGGAAGCTGGAGTCAGCAAAGGCCTCGATCTGGAGGTTTTTTCCGCCGTAAACCAAAAACATATCCTTAGTCCTTCTCAGGTACTTCAGAATGTTCTTTACCGCTATCCAATGCTTCTCCCCAGGGTTTGACTGATACCGGCTTACTACACTCAGTGCATAAGCTATATCTGGTCTGGTACACAACATCGCATACATTATAGAGCCTACCGCAGAAGCGTAGGGTATAATAGACATGTGATCCCTTTCCAAATCAGTCTTGGGAGACATCTCTTTGGAGACGGTGATCCCGTGACAAGCCAGTAAATTACCGCGCTTGGAATCTTCCATATTGAATATTTTCAGTATGGTGTCGATGTACCAGGACTGTGAAAGTCCCAACATCCTTTTAGATCTATCACGATAGATCCGGATCCCTAGAATGTAAAAGGCATCACCCAGGTCTTTCATGGAGAACCTGTGTGACAACAACCCTTTGATAGATTGTAGCATAGGAATGTCATTTCCTATCAAGAGAATGCCATCCATGTACAAGACGAGGAATAGCAGTTCGTGCTACAATCTTACTATTAATGCATGGTTCATCTGGATTTTTGATAAAGTCAAATTCTTTGACCGTCTCATCAAAACAGATGTTCCAACTCCGCGATGCCTGTTTTAGTCCATAAATGGACTTAAGCAACTTGCACACTTTTCCGTTGCTCCCATTCTGAATGAAACGCTCTGGTTGGTCCATATAGACACACTCCTCTAAATTTCCATTTAGAAAAGCGGTTTTTACGTGTAGGGTTCCTACGCACTCTTGTGAAGGTTCATAAAGCATCAAACATGCCCGAATAAAATTTTAGATGTGCCGAACAACCCAAAGACGGGATCTTTGCTAGATTATTAGGGTTTAACATGCAAGATAACATCTTCAAACCTAAGTGTGAGGGATTACAACCTTTGTAGTCTGCTCTTTCGCTTCACAAGCTCCGAGTAGAAGTCCCTTTGCCGCGATCCATGATCTCCCGGACTCAAGAGAGGCTCTACGACTCGAACGATCCATGCTAGCTTGAAGTGTTCCGCTTCTCCGATGATCTACGTCGAAGTTGCTATAACCCAAGCTTTCTCACTCTAAAGAGATGAACACCCTAATCTAATGGCCTAGATTAGATGAGGATGATGGAGTAGTATTTATGCTTTCTTTTTAATTCATTTTCTCACAAGAAATCATCACAAAAGAATTAACTAGTAAGCTTTCTCAAAGCTAAGAGAGAAGAAGATGATGAATGAAAATGATAATCCTTTTGTGATGAATAGTAGTAAAGAATATATGATTGATTATTGAACCATGGTCAAGGATGAGAGGCTAAAACTTTGTAGAGAATAAACTAGAGTTAGGGTTTGGTTAGGTTAAGGATAAGGATCAACCATAATATCTTAACCAAGACAAAAGAGAATCTTTCTAGAAAGTGCAAGAAAGAGCTAACCCTAATCAAACCCTAATCCCGTTTTATTATCCTTAAACATGTTTCATAATAAATCATATCATCTCACAATAATATATATCACATATAAATTATATATTTGCGACAAAAGAAAAATAATACAATTAACATATATCACATATATATATCAATGTATTAATCCGGTGAGAAAATGGAATAATAAAACGAGCCAATATTAGATAATGTAATACAATATATCATATATATCATTATACATTAAATCATCGAATCAACACTTGATCCAACGATCCGGCTATATCGAATATAACCGACTAATATATCATGTACCGATTCATCAAATCAACACTTGATCTGATGACCCGGTTAATATCTAAATATCGCGAGAATATAATACGGTATCTCATATCGCATTATCCTCGGTCCTGCACATATCATATATGTGCCTCTACTCTGTTTTGCCTGAGCCAAGAAACCTCTGTGTTGGACTCTAAAGAATCGTCAATACGCCGGTAGCAGGTGATGGTCATATCAAATACCCACAAGCTGCAAGCGGTCAGCTAAACATAACAGCCACCCAGGTATTGAGCGATCAGAAGATCAACAAGCTAGCCTGTCCGTTCTCCTGTGAATCCAATCAGTAACACTCCCGTACAGTCCGGTCTGTTCGTCTGATATGTCGCATATCAAATCTAGGGGTGGTATACGTCAGACCCCAGTAACCGATAAGTCGTGTCGATGTGAGGCGCATAACAGGTCGAGAAACTACTAATAACACTTACCTGTAAATCTCTATATCAGCCCTGGCCAGGGAGTTCCAGTTATAGCCAATCGAACACAGCACAACATCAACTCCCTATACCGGGAGAGACGAATCCCCTCCTATCGCTCATTGCCTCCATATGATTCGGGACTGTACCTAAAAGCTACCGTTTTGCACGCCCACTTGGACGTGGTAAGGTGGAAATCAAAGCACAGTAGGAATCACACAAGAATCTATGACGATCTCGGGTCTACAGACTACCCTGTACCAGTGTCACCGGAGAACTTCCATCTGACGTGTGGTATATCACCATCTGGGAGTTCTCGGCGAGCCGTCCAGTGTACCCAGTCTCCACTGAGTACCCGTACACCATCTCTGATGTCAAACACCGATGGATATGGGATCATCATCGCCCATCATATAGGTCAAGATGCGTATACGCTAGTCTACTCTGGTGTATCGATGCCCTGTCCTGATATACCTTCGACTAGGAACAGTTATAGGATGTAATCATCGACTACTATGGCCCCACTAGTATGATCTCATCATAGTCCCAGTAGTCGAGTACAGATCCTAAGGGCTTTATCAACATATGAGAGTAAGACAGAAAACCAATACAAGTCAACATGTTAAAATAAAGTGAAACCAAATAGCATACTATCATGACGAGCAAGAAAGTCCTCTCTGTAAATATCCAAGCATCCATCATAATATACATCATATGTACAACAATGGCCTCTAGGGCATATACATAAATAACAATCTCCCACTAGCACTAAGGCCAGCTGCTGTAGTATCTCATACCTAGCATCCTGAATAATCTCTCAAACTGTATCTGGGGAATGGCCTTCGTGAGTGGATCCGCAGTGCTGTCCTTCGTATCTACTCTCCTGACCTCGATCTCCCGGCGATCAACTATCTCCCTGATCAGGTGATACTGCCTCAGAATATCTCTGGACTTCTGATGAGATTTGGGTTCCTTGGCCAAAGCCACACCTCCATTGTTATCGCAATACAGAGGTATTGGATGCTCAATGAATGGAACCACACCAAGTTCACTAATGAACTTCTTCATCCTGACAGCCTCTTTGGCAGCATCGTTGGCAGCGATGTATTCAGCCTCCATCGTCGAATCAGCAACGGTATCCTGTTTGGAACTCTTCCAACATACCGCCCCTCCATTTAGGGTAAAGACAAATCCCGAGTGCGACTTAGAGTCGTCCTTATCACTTTAGAAGCTGGAATCGGTAAAGGACTCCACCCGGAGTTCTCCGTTACCATACACCAAGAACATATCTCTAGTCCTTCGTAAGTACTTGAGAATGTTCTTCACAGCCGTCCAGTGACTCTCTCCAGGATCTGCTTGATACCGACTCACTACACTTAGTGAGTATGCTACATCAGGTCTGGTACATAGCATCGCATACATGATAGAGCCTACTGCTGAAGCATAGGGTATCCCTTGCATGCGAGTTCTCTCCAAATCAGTCTTGGGAGACATCTCTTTGGAGAGAGTGAGTCCAGAGATCATGGGTTGGTTCCCACGCTTGGATTCTTCTATACTAAACCTCTTTAGTATGGTGTCAATGTACCTGGATTGGGACAATCCCAGTATCCTTTTGGATCTATCTCTATAGATCCTAATCCCCAATATGCAGGAGGCATCACCTAGATCTTTCATTGAGAATCTTTGTGATAAGAAGAGCTTGACTGATTGCAGCATAGGAATATCATTTCCTATCAAGAGTATGCCATCCACGTACAATACGAGAAAGACAACCTTACTCTCTGCTACCTTCTTATAGATACAAGGTTCATCTATGTTTTTGATGAAGTCAAACTCTTTGACTACTACATCAAAACAGATGTTCCAACTCCGCGATGCTTGCTTTAACCCATAAATGGATTTAAGCAGTTTGCACACCTTTCCGCTGCTCCCACTATCTACGAAGCCCTCTGGCTGAGTCATGTACACGCACTCTTCTAAATCACCATTTAGAAAGGCGGTCTTAGCATCCATTTGCCAGATTTCGTAGTCATGGTATGCAGCAATGGCAAGTAAGATCCGGATGGACTTAAGCATAGCCACTGGAGAAAAGGTTTCGTCATAATCCACACCTGGTCGTTGACGAAATCCCTTTGCTACAAGTCTAGCTTTGAAAGTCTCAACTTTTCCATCTACACCAAATTTCTTTTTAAAAATCCACTTGCTCCCAATGGGTTTTACCCCTTCAGGAGCATTTTCCAAAGTCTATACTTTATTGGTGTACATGGATTCCATCTCAGATCGCATTGCATCCAGCCATTTCACAGAATCACCACTCATGATGGCCTGCTCGAAACTAGTCGGGTCATCATCTTCCATGATGCAATCCTCGCTTCCACCATCTATGAGAAAACCGTAGTATCTCTCAGGTGGACGAGAAACCCTACTAGATCGGCGGAGAGGCTAGGGTTCGTCGGGTACTATCGAATCCTCTGGTTCCACTAAATCTTCAGTTACAGTTTGTGTTGCCGGAACTTCTTCCAGTTCTACCTCAGAGTCACTAATCTCTTTTTCAAGAAATTCCTTTTCTAAAAAGGTGGCATGTTGAGCAATAAATACCTTTTGTTGTTTACTGTGGTATAAAAAATATCCATTTGAATGTTTAGGATATCCTACAAACTTACATAGAACTGACCGTGCCTCGAGTTTGTCTGGATTTTGCTTTTTGACATAGGCCAGACAACCCCATATCTTAACTCGTTTAAGACATGGTCTCTTCCCACTCCATATCTCATATGGTGTGGTAGGTACAGATTTAGTCGGAACTTGATTCAATAGGTATGCTGCTGTCTCAAGCGCATACCCCCAGAAGGAAATAGGTAACTCAGCTGTACTCATCATAGAGCGCACCATATCTAATAGAGTGCGATTCCTCCGCTCCGATACACCGTTGTGGTGTGGTGTATAAGGAGGAGTAAGCTGAAAGAGAATCCCATTCTCTTTTATATAATTTAGGAACTCATTGCTTAAGTATTCTCCTCCTCGATCAGATCGAAGGATCTTAATACTTTTGCCCGTTTGTTTTTCTACTTCGTGCTTATATTCTCTGAATTTCTCAAAAGCTTCAGACTTGTGTTTCATCAGGAACACATGTCCGAATCTAGAGAGATCATCAGTGAATGTAATGAAGTAGGAAGAACCGTTCCTGGCATGCATAGATATGGGACCGCATACATCACTATGTACCAGTCCTAAGAGTTCAGTAACTCTTTCTCCGTGTCCACTAAACGGAGCTTTGGTCATTTTTCCTTTGAGACATGAATGGCAAGTATCATAAGATGATAATTTGAAACGGATTCAAATAACCATCCTTATGTAACTTAGCAAGTCGTGTCGCATTGATATGACCAAGTCTACAATGCCACAAGTAGGATTCGTTCATTTCTGAACTTTTCCTCTTGTGTGTGTTTTGTATATTGAGGACTGTATTCTGATTTAGAATGAATATGCCATTATGTAACTAGCCTGATGCAATCAACTTTTGATCTAGGAATATGTTCATAACATTATCCTTTACTAAAAAATTATATCCTTCTTTACTTAATAAAGAGACTGATATAATGTTGCACATCATGTTCGGTATATAATAGCACTCATTTAGAATCGGTGTATTCCGACCTGGCAATACTAGGTGATATTCGCCAACTCCTTTGGCTGCAATACTTGCACCGTTCCCTACTTGAAAGGAATGATCACATTTTCCCAGTTCTCTACCTTTACGTAGCCCATGTAACAATTTACATATGTGGGATCCTGATCCGGCATCTAATACCCAGGACGTAGGGTGAACTGAGAAACAGTTCTCAATAACTAACACACCTGAAGAAGATGCATCAACATGAATGATCTTTTGGGCGGCGTGAGAATCCAGATATTCTCCTATTTCCTGTTCAGTCTTATAACTCTTATAAGAAGGAACGGGTCCAACTTTCCTCTGCTCAGTATAATAAGCGGGTTCAGTCAATACATCTATATTATTATCTTGATTATGGCCTGACATGGTCGCTACCTGGAGAGAGAGAGAAGAAAACACTTTAGCGTATGCTCTTGCAAGATTAGATTGGTTATTATCTTATCTAATCAGGATGTCTCCCACCATTTTTATCAAATCTACCTTCAAACCCTAAAAGGTAAGATTAGCCGGGATTAATTACACCCTACATTTTCGTCAATCTTTCAGCCAGATCAGTGTCGGTACTTGAGGGAGGTTCCCCGTGCTTTCACACGGACCTAATTAAAGTAATCCTCATTTTCCCTGAGGCGTAACCCCGTTAACACTTTTCTAGACACCTACTTGATCGGCTAATTGTCCTGTGTAAAACTCTCTCAGGAGTAACACTTACTCGCAGTGGGTATCGGGATCCAACTATCTCATAGGAGGTATGCAATCTCATTGCAAATTTCAACACTTGAAATTCCCGATAATATTTTGCCTCTAGTGTGCTATGACCTTGACAGAGGTCAACAAACTATAGTGCACCAGTCAAGTTCAACCCGTCATTTCTTGATTGAATCAAACCCACTCGCACGACCCTTGACAGAGGTCAACAAGGTCGTACGACTACCCTAATCCAATCACATCACATTCTTTACAAATAATTACTAGTTAGCTACCGCACACTACGCCTTGACAGAGGTCAACAAACGCAGCACGAATACTAAATAGTCTTTATCTAAAATGACGGAGGGCTACGACAGGTTTTTCTGAAAACCTATTGCGTAATGAACTTGATATCGTCGTAGAATCAAGTGAAATTTTGAAATGGAGTGTTTTTGAGGCTTTCATTAGTTTTGCTAAAGAGGCCACTCCCGGTGAAGGGATCTCGGCTCTTTCCTCATCGAATATGGTGCAGGACATATCATATATATCACTGTGCAAAGCAAAACTCTAAAAGCTATCAAAGGACAAACCGAGTTTTGTAGCATCTGCCAGTTTCGCTAAAGAGGTCACTCCCGGTGAAGGGATCTCGGCTCTTTCCTCATCGAATAAGGTGCAGGGCATATCATATATGCCACTATGAAAAGCAAAACTGTAGCTACCCTTTTTATAAAGTTTTGATTCTACAACAACTTTTAGGTTTCTTTTCTTTTTATTAATCTCATTAATAAAAAATCCCATCAGCTTATGCTTCCTAAGCATCATAAATAAATACGACGTACACTTATGCCATCCGCATTCGCCTCGATGTCCCCTCGTGCACCGTTAAGTTAGATAACTAACGACAGAGCAGGGCAGGGCTAGTGCGGGTGTAAAACATAAGTAACGTCTATATAATATATCATATATACTATATACTGTATCCATCACAACATATCAAATGATCACATCACAGATATCGCAGCAGAAACATAGATATAATGTAGGATATATTAGGACGTCCGTATTTAGTATTTAGCCAACAATAGAAAATACGGATTCCACAGTCGCGATGAATAGCCAAGCCCACACCCTGGACCCCTACTAGAGCGGCAAGCGACCCTACCAATTCTGGAGTTTAGGAGACCCGATCTCGACGCTTCGAGATGGCCTCCCACTGAACCCCAGAACCCGGTCACCTGTGCTCCCCTCCTTGGGTCCATCCTAATGCGAAAAAGTAAATAATATACAACACTGGTGCATCAACCTCAACCCGGAAGTGCCCCAAATAAAAGAATATTACATTACAATTGAATTTACATGAATGAAAATATAAAACTCTCATCTCACATAAAACCCCCGGCTATTCAATCGCGACAATCCTGCACATCATATCTCAGCAACACATAATATCTCATATTATCAACGTAAGTAAGTATGCATACACCGATCGTCGTCGATGTATAGCAACGACAACCGGCAATACAACTACATACTACACTTACGGTCACAGAAAAGAAAGTGTAAAACTACAATATTTGGAATCCACAATCACTTTAGACATCGTAAATCCGAAATATCACATACTTCGCATTTCATGCCTAACTCTATGAATTCCACATATTGTATCAAATTCCAGATAAATAGACAGTATTAAACTTCTCGAACAGATAATCAAATACCCAAAATTTCCTAAATTGCTCAACACTTGAGCGGAGTTCAAATAATCCGGAATATGTCACAGTAGTAGCGGTCCAGCCGTAGAAGGGTCAAGCCAACGACTTATATGTGGCATGCCGTACTGCCCCAAACCCGAAGGTTCAAATGGCAGTTCAAGATGGTCACATAATCGAGTTAAGGTTTGTTGTCTTCTAGAGGGTCCACCACAAAACTTGCACGCATTTGCGAAAGATTTAAACTCGAGAAAAGATTCAACACTTGAAAAATTTTCGTGTCGGGAAAAATTGAGTTAATGATATCCGTTCGAACATTTTAACAGATTCTAAATATCCGAAAATATTAACGAATTTAAATTTTCCGATCGAATCTACGATTACAAAATAAACCCCAGAATACTCAACACTTGAGTAAAAATAAAAATACCAGAAACCTTACAAGAATTCAAAAAGAATTACTGTGAAATAAAAAGTGTCATATCAAACAGTACTGCCGCGGAACCGCAGCCCAAGCAGGGTACGGCCGCGATTCCGTGGTCGTCTGTACGGATCAAGTCTTCGTATTCCACAGTTATTCTTATTTTTGTCTGATGTATTTTTCAGGTATTTTTAATTCAGAAAAAATCGCATTTTTGAAAAATATCCAGAGAGGGGGTTAACTTTGTCGGTTCGGGTTCGATCGGAGTTTTAACTTGGTAAACACGTCGCCTAATGCTCTAGCTAAGCTCTGATACCACTGTAGGGTTCCTAGGCACTCTTGTGAAGGTTCATAAAGCATCAAACATGCCCGAATAAAATTTTAGATGTGTCGAACAACCCAAAGACGGGATCTTTGCTAGATTATTAGGGTTTAACATGCAAGATAACATCTTTAAACCTAAGTGTGAGGGATTACAACCTTTGTAGTCCGCTCCTTCGCTTCACAAGCTCCGAGTAGAAGTCCCTTTGCCGAGATCCACGATCTCCCGGACTCAAGAGAGGCTCCATGACTCGAACGATCCATGCTAGCTTGAAGTGTTCCGCTTCTCCGATGATCTAAGTCGAAGTTGCTATAACCCAAGCTTTCTCACTCTAAAGAGATGAACACCCTAATCTAATGGGCTTGATTAGATGAGGATGATGGAGTAGTATTTATGCTTTCTTTTTAATTCATTTTCTCACAAGAAATCATCACAAAAGAATTAACTAGTAAGCTTTCTCAAAGCTAAGAGAGAAGAAGATGATGAATGAAAATGATAATCCTTTTGTGATGAATAGTAGTAAAGAATATATGATTGATTATTGAACCATGGTCAAGGATGAGAGGCTAAAACTTTGTAGAGAATAAACTAGAGTTAGGATTTGGTTAGGTTAAGGATAAGGATCAACCATAATATCTTAACCAAGACAAAAGAGAATCTTTCTAGAAAGTGCAAGAAAGAGCTAACACTAATCAAACCCTAATCCCTTTTTATTATCCTTAAACATGTTTCATAATAAATCATATCATGTCACAATAATATATATCACATATATATTATATATTTGCAACAAAAGAAAAATAACACAATTAACATATATCGCATATATATCAATGTATTAATCCGGTGAGAAAATGGAATAATAAAGCGAGCCAATATTAGATAATGTAATACAATATATCATATATATCATTATACATTAAATCATCGAATCAACACTTGATCCAACGATCCGGCTATATCGAATATAACCGACTAATATATCATGTACCGATTCATCGAATCAACACTTGATCCAATGACCCGGTTCATATCTAAATATCGCGAGAATATAATACGGTATCTCATATCGCATTATCCTCGGTCCTGCACATATCATATATGTGCCTCTACTCCATTTTGCCTGAGCCAAGAAACCTCTGTGTAGGACTCTAAAGAATCGTCAATACGCCGGTAGCAGGTGATGATCATATCAAACACCCACAAGTTGCAAGCGGTCAGCTAAACGTAACAGCCACCCAGGTATTGAGCGATCAGAAGATCAACAAGCTAGCATGTCCGTTCTCCTGCGAATCCAATCAGTAACACTCCCGTACAGTCCGGTCTGTTCGTCTGATATGTCGCATATCAAGTCTAGGGGTGGTATACGTCAGACCCCAGTAACCGATAAGTCGTGTCGATGTGAGGCTCATAACTGGTCGAGAAACTACTCGTAATACTTACCAGTAAATCTCAATATCAGCCTTGGCCAGGGACTTCCAGTTATAGCCAATCGAACACAGCACAACATCAACTCCCTATATCGGGAGAGACGAATCCGCTCCTATCGCTCATTGCCTCCATGTGATTCGGGACAGTACCCAAAAGCCACCATTTTGCACGCCCTCTTGGACGTGGTAAGGTGGAAATCAAAGCATAGTGGGAATCACACAAGACTCTATGACGATCTCGAGTCTACAGACTACCCTGTACCAGTGTCACCGGAGAACTGCCATCTGACGTGTGGTATATCACCATCTAGGAGTTCTCGGCGAGTCCGTCCAGTGTACCCAGTCTCCACTAAGCACCCGTACACCATCTCTGATGTCAAACACCGATGGATATGGGATCATCCATCAACCATCATATGGGTCAAGAAGCGTATACGCTAGTCTACTCTGGTGTATCGATGCCCTGTCTCGATATACCCTCGACTAGGAACAGTTATAGAATGTACTCATCGACTACTATGGCCCCACTAATATGATCTCATCATAGTCCCAGTAGTCGAGTACAGATCCTAAGGGCTTTATCAACATGTGAGAGAGACAGTAAACCAATACGAGTCAACATGTTAAGATAAAGTGAAACCAAATAGCATACTATCATGGCGAGCAAGAAAGTCCTCTCTATATATGTCCAAGCATCCATCATAATATACATCATATGTACAACAATGGCCTCTAGGGCATATACATAACTAACATTACATCCATCTGCCGAATCTCATAATCGTGGAAGGCATCAATGGCAAGAAGGATCCGAATGGATTTGAGCATAGCCACTGGAGAAAAGGTTTCGTCATAGTCCAAGCCAGGTCTTTGAAGAAAACCCTTTGCAACAAGTCTAGCCTTATTGGTTTCAACCTGTCCATCTACACCAATCTTCCTTTTGAAGATCCATTTGCAGCCTACGGGTTTTACCCCTTCTGGAGCAATGTCCAAAGTCCATACCTTGTTGGTGTACATGGACTCCATCTCGGTCCGCATTGCATCCAGCCATTTTACTGAGTCAGTGTTCTGAATGGCTTGCTGGAAATTAGTAGGCTCATCATTATCAATGATGCAATCCTCTCTATCCCCGTCTATGAGAAAACCGTAGTATCTCTTAGACGGATGAGACAGCCTACTACTCCTGAGGAGAGGTGCGGGAATGTCCTGTTCTTTTGAAACTTCTGGTTCCACCAAGCTTTCAGTAATGGCTTGTGGTTCTGGAATTTCTTCCAGTTCTATTGTGCTCCCACTAGTTTCCTTTTCCAAGAACCGGTGTTCTAGAAAGTGGGCATGACGAGAAACAAAAACCTTTTGTTCCTCTGCATGATAGAAAAAATACCCCTGGAGTTCTTTGGGTATCCCACAAACTTACACAGTACTGAGGGTGCCTCGAGTTTGTCCGCATGCTGCTTTTTGACAAAAGCTGGACATCCCTATATCTTCAGATATTGAAGATAGGGTTTCTTCCCACTCCACATCTGATATGGTGTGGTAGGCACAGTCTTGGCTTATTTAAAAGATATGCAGCTGATTCTAGTGCATAGCCCCAGAATAATCGCGGTAACTCAGCATTACTCATCATGGAACGTACCATATCCAAAAGGGTTCGGTTCCGTCTCTCCGATACACCATTGTGTTGTGGAGTGTATGGGGGAGTAAGCTGAGAGAGAATTCCATTCTCTTTTAGGTAATCCAGGAACTCGGCACTTAAGTATTCACCACCTCGATCAGATCTAAGCTTCTTGATACTTTTGCCGGTTTGTTTTTCTACTTCATTCTTATATTCCTGGAATTTCTCAAAGGCCTCGGATTTATACTTCATTAAGAAGAAATGTCCATACCTGGAGAAATCATCCGTAAAAGTAATGAAATAGAAAAAACCACTTCTTGCATGTGTAGACATTGGACCACACACGTCGCAGTGTACGAGTCCCAAGATCTCGCTCGCTCTTACTCCATGTCCAGTAAATGGAGTTTTTGTCATCTTTCCTTTCAGACATGATTGACAAGTTGCATAAGAATGATATTCGAACAGATCCAAATATTCTTCTTTATGTAACTTAGTTAACCTTGTCTTATTGATGTGACCCGGTCTACAATGCCATAAGAAAGCATGATTTAATTCTGGAGACTTTCTTTTGTGTGTATTCTGGATATTGAAAATCTGCGGTTGGTTTAAAACGTATATACCATTGCTTAATGTACCCGACCCAATCAAAATATGATTAAGGTGAATGTTTACAACATTGCTTACAAATGCAAAATCATAACCTTCTTTAGACATTAAAGATACAGATATGATATTACAAGTCGAACTGGGTACAAAATAACAGTTGCGCAAAACCAAAACATGTCCATCTGTCAATCCTAAGTGATAGTCCCCCACGGACTCAGCATCCATGCTTGCTCCGTTTGCAACTCTGAAGGTCATATCACCCGCCTTCAAAACCCTACGGCTTCTCAGTGCATGCATAGAATTATAGATATGAGATCCTGATCCGGTATCCAATACCCAGGAAGTAGAGTTGATTGACAGACAGTTTTCGATAACATACACACCTGAAGCCGAAGCCACAACTTGCTTCGGGTCCTGGTTCTTGGCCTTCCAAGCCCTGCAATCTTTCTTCCAGTGTCCTTTCTTGTGACAATAAAAGCATTCTTCCTTTCCCACAATCTGTCCCGCTACCTTTTCTTTTCCCTTAGCTTCCACCTTACTAACACCGCCCCTTGGTTTGGTGGGGGCCTTCTTCTTCTTTCCTTTGGCTTTCGCCTTGGACCTAGAAGAGGAAGTTCCTCCAACAAACAAAGCGTGTGTTTCCCTGACTTTCGGCAGGGTGCCCTCTGCACTCCTCAACATGTTGAGGAGTTTCGGAAGTTCAACTTCTTTTCTTTGCATGTTGAAATTCAGGATAAACTGGGCGTAGGTGGAAGGAAGGGAATGGAGTATCAAGTCAGTGTACAACTCATTCTCTAACGTGGTCCCGAGGTCTGCGAGCTCCTCAATGTAGCCAATCATCTTCAGGACGTGTTCCCCTACAGATGATCCGACGGCCAACCTCGCTTGAAACAGTTTCTTCGAAGTCTCGTATCTTGCGATACGGGATTGCTCTCCATATAGTTCCTTAGTATGGAGAAATATGGATTCAAGATCCATATCCTCGTGCCTCCTCTGATGTTCATTGTCCATAGAGGCAAGCACGAGGCACTTGTCCTTCGCGCTGTCAATCTCCCAGGTCTTACGGATTTCCTTATCCGCGACACTGGATTCTGGACCTGAGACGGCGAGGGCCTTAGTGGTAAGGAGATACCCCAACTTGTCATAAGTGATTGCCATTGTGACATTCCTAAACCTCTCTTTATAGTTTGGCCCTGTCAGTATGTTTTTATCTAATAGTAACTTAAGGCCCGTCATGATGTTTGGTTGCTGCAATTAGGAGAGAGAAAAGAAACACTTTAGCATGATGCTCTTGCAAGTTTAGAGTGGTTTTTAGTTTGTCTAAACGGGATGGCTCCCACTGTTTCTCGAATCCTTTCTTAAACCATAAAAGAAGAATTAGTTAGTATTGATCTCACCGTACAATACTTGCTTAACCGTTCAGCCAGGCCGGTGTCGGTACTTCGAGGGTGGTTTTACGATACTTTCGCGAAGTTCCTTTATTAAATAACCTCTTTTCCCTGTTGGTGTAGCCCCGCTAACACCTTTCTAGACGCCTACTTGGTTTATAGCATTGATCGTTAAGTGAAAAAATCTCCCGAGGAGTAGCATATACTCACAGTAGGATCGGGATCCAAATATCATTGTGGGATAAAGTTGAAGGAATCCTACAAAAATTATCACACTCCAAATGGTATGCAACACTAGCAAGTTTCAGTTTCTTTAGAAACTCCCGATGTGGATTTTTGCCTCATGCTCTTATGACCTTGACGAAGGCCAACATATCATAAGTCACGTGTCAAGTGTTAGTTATGTATATGCCCTAGAGGCCATTGTTGTACATTTGATGTATATTATAATGGATGCTTGGATATATATAGAGATGACTCTCTTGCTCGTCATGATAGTATGCTATTTGGTTTCACTTTATCTTAACATGTTGACTTGTATTGGTTTACTATTTTTCTCTCACATGTTGATAAAGCCTTTAGGATATGTACTCGACTACTGGGACTATAATGAGATCATACTAGTGGGGCCTTGGTAGTCGATGAGTACATCCTATAACTGTTCCTAGTCGAGGGTATATCGAGACAGGGCATCGATACACCAGAGTAGACTAGCGTATACGCATCTTGACCCATATGATGGGCGATGGATGATCCCACATCCATCGGTGTTTGACATCAGAGATGGTGTACGGGTGCTCAGTGGAGACTGGGTACACTGGACGGACTCGCCGAGAACTCCTAGATGGTGATATACCACACGTCAGATGGCAGTTCTCCGGTGACACTGGTGCAGGGTAGTCTGTAGACCCGAGATCGTCATAGAGTCTTGTGTGATTCCCACTGTGCTTTGATTTCCACCTTACCACGTCTAAGAGGGTGTGCAAAACGCTGGCTTTTGGGTACAGTCCCGAATCACATGGAGGCAATGAGCGATAGGAGGGGATTCGTCTCTCCCGGTATAGGGAGTTGATGTTGTGCTGTGTTCGATTGGTTATAACTGGAAGTCCCTGACCAGGGCTGATATAGAGATTTACTGGTAAGTGTTACTAGTAGTTTCTCGACCCGTTATGAGCCACACATCGACACGACTTATCGGTTACTGGGGTCTGACGTATACCACCCCTAGACTTGATATGCGACATATCAGACGAACAGACCGGACTGTACGGGAGTGTTACTGATTGGATTCACAGGAGAACACACAGGCTAGCTTGTTGATCTTCTGATCGCTCAATACCTGGGTGGCTGTTACGTTTAGCTGACCGCTTGCAGCTTGTGGGTGTTTGATATGATCATCACCTGCTACCGGCGTATTGACGATTCTTTAGAGTCCTACACAGAGGTTTCTTGGCTCAGGCGAAACGGAGTAGAGGCACATATGTGATATGTGCAGGACCAAGAATAATGCGGTATGAGATACCGTATTATATTCTCGCGATATTTAGATATGAACTGAGACATCGGATCAAGTGTTGATTCGATGATTCGGTACATGATATATTAGTCGGTAATATTCGATATAGCCGGATCGTCGGATCAAGTGTTGATTCGATGATTTAATGTATAATGATATATATGATATATTGTATTACATTATCTAATATTGGCTCGCTTTATTATTTCATTTTCTCACTGGATGATACATTGATATATATGCGATATATGTTAATTGTATTATTTTCTTTTGTTGAAAATATATAATATATATGTGATATATATTATTGTGACATGATATGATTAATTGTTAAACATGTTTAAGGATGATTAAATGAGGTTAGGGTTTGATTAGGATTAGATGCTTCATGCACCTTCTAGAAGCATTTTCTTTTGTCATGGTTAAGATATTTTTTGATGACACATTCCTAACCAAACCAAACCCTAACTCTAGTTGTTTCTCTACACATTATTAGCCACTCATCCTTGACCATGGTTTATATATCAATCATATACTTTTATTTCTATTCATCACAAAAGGATTGATCATTATCTTTTCCATGATCATCTTCTTCTCTCTTGAAAAAAAACTCACTAGAAATTCTTTATGTGATGAATAAATATGAGAAAATGATTTAAAAAGAAAGCAATAATACTACTCTCTCATCCTCATCTCATCTAGCCCATGAGATTAGTGTGTTCATCTCTTTAGAGTGAGAAAGCTTGAGTCTTTGCAACTTCGACGTAGATCAT
Source organism: Agapanthus africanus (assembly GCA_030015575.1). Classification (NCBI taxonomy): domain Eukaryota; kingdom Viridiplantae; phylum Streptophyta; class Magnoliopsida; order Asparagales; family Amaryllidaceae; genus Agapanthus; species Agapanthus africanus. Next base: position 207,281,939 of record CM057340.1, read on the forward strand.
CGGAGATTTGGAACACTTCAAGCTAGCATGGATCGTTCGAGTCGTGGAGCCTCACATGAGTCCGGAAGATCGTGGATCGCGGCAAAGGGACTTCTACTCGGAACTTGTGAAGCGAAGGAGCGGACTATAAAGGTTGTAATCCCTCACACATAGATAAAAGTTATCATCTTGCATGTTTAACCCTAATAATCTAGCAAAGATCCCGGCTTTGGGTTGTTCGGCACGTCTAAATTTTTATCCGGGCATGTTTGATGCCTTATGAACCTTCACAAGAGTGCCTAGGAACCCTACAGTGGTATCAGAGCGTAGCTAGAGCATTAGGCGACGTGTTTACGAAGTTAAAACTCCGATCGAACCCGAACCGACGTAAATAGACCCTTCTCTGGAAATTTTTCAAAAACTGGGATTTTTCTGAATTAAAAATACGTAAAAAAATCAGCAGGGAATTCTAAGAATTACCATGAAACACGGGCCCACAATTCCTCTAAACGGCGGCGGAACCGCGGCGAAAACATGCTTTTCGCGGCGGTTCCGTGGCAGAATTATGGATTGGTGACACGTGTTTTTCATGGTAATATCCGTAGGTGCTTGTTGATGCTTCTGGGTATTTTTAATCTGTTTCAAGTGTTGAATATTCTGGGGTTTGTTTTGTAATAGTAGATTCGATCGGAATATTTAAATTCGTATTTCTTTCCGGATATTTAGAAATTGTTAAACTATTTGAACGGATATCATTAACCCACTTTATCCCAGCACGGCAAACTTTCAAGTGTTGAATTTTTATCGGGTTTAAATCTTTCGGAAAAATTGTACAAGTTAAGCGGTGGACCCTCTAGAAGACAACAAACCTTAACTCGATTATGTGACCGTCTTGAACTGCCTTTTGAACCTTCGGATTTGGGGCAGTACGGCGTGTGTTGGAGATAGTGCCCTCAGAGTCAATTATTAGGTCACAACTACGTGATTGTAATGATTGAGGGAGGACCTATCCCGGTAGGACAGTCTTACTCGAGATGATAGTATGCTATCTGGTTTACCTTTATCATCGTGTACTGTTTTAGGTGACCTGACACGTCGCTATTACACGTTGATAGAGCCCCTAGGATTCTTGCTTGACCACCAGCAGTATGAGGGCGATCATATAAGTGGGAGCTGGGGGTCTACAAGCATATCCTTAAAAGGTCCCTAGTCGTGGGAGTTTCGAGACCGGGCATCGATACTCCATTAGTAGACTAGTGTATACAGTCGAGATCCCGACGAGGGGCGGTGGCCGGTTTCACAAGCCACTGGTGTCAGTTGGATCACCTAAGATGTATACAGGTGCTCATTGGGTTATGAGTACACCGGACAGGACTCGCCGGGAACATGCTAGTTGGTCATATACCTGACGTCAGATGGCAGTTCCCTGGTGACATGTGTGCAGGTTAGTTCATCGACCTGGGGATCGTCATTTGTCTCGTGTGAGTTCCCACTGTACTTTGATTACTACCCTACCACGGCTCAAAGGAGTCGTGCAAACAGGTTTTAGTTGGGTACAGTCCCGAGCCACATGGAGGCAGTGAGTGTATCTTCAGGGGTTCGTCTCTCCGGGTATTGGGGGTGAGGTCATGCTGTGTCTAGGAGATCCATTACACAAAGTCCTTGGCCAAGGCAAGGAGATTTACTGGTAGGTATTCCAGTAGTATCTCAGGGTGTTCTGGGCTACACTCCGACACGACTTGTACCGCTTTTGGGGGTCTGACCTTTACCAACCCCCTAGGCCCGCCATGCGATACTCATAGACGAACAGACCGGACTGCACGGATATTGTCACTGACAGGCTCAGTAGGGTGTCAGGATGAGTTCGCTCATCAACGTCCTTTTTAGTCAATACCTGGTATCCCGTTACGTATTGGCTTATACCTCTGACGTGCTAGTGGTTAAATCCACAACCAAGGTGTTGACGAGTCTTTAGAGTTCCCCACATTCAGTTACTCAGCTTTCGGGCGAAAGGTTGTAGAGGCCGTATGGAGATATGGCAAGGTCCGATCAGATACGTGCGGTATTGCACGGATCAGGATCGGACAGTTTGTACTATAGGCCGTATGGTTATATGGCAGGGTTCGATCAGATACGTGCGGTATTGCACGGATTAGGATCGAACAGATATTACTAGCCGGCTTTGGTTTAAGCCGGATCCTAGTATAGTACAGTGTAGATTTTGTCTCATTGCATTTGTATTTCGGTCGAAATACAGATGCGGGTGTGTATGCACAGTATCGGGGTTTTCCTGTAATTTATTACGGGACCAGTTTTTGGAGTTGCCAGTTTGCTTTCCGTTTCGGCCAATTTCCTTTGTTCCGTTCATTGGCCGATGATTGGTGGAGGAGGGTTTATTTGCATTGTTGCAAATAGGCTTTTGTGGAGGGGGGTCTTTGCTTATTGTAGCATCATGATGGTTTTCATGATGTGCACCATCTTTGACTTTTCCTTTCTCATCATGGTTGGACTTTGGGAGGTGATGATGGTGGTGTTGAGTGTGGGTTTGTTTTTGTGATGATTCTTTTTGCATGATGGCATTCTTTTCTCTCTCCATTGTATTATTGGATGGCTTGCTCATTCTATCACATCTCTCCCTCATTTCTCACTCACCCTCTCACATGCATGGCCGGCCAAGTCCTATAGGGGGCTGTCCAAAATTGTAGTGTGGGTTTTTATGGTTCATTTCATGTTCCAAAATCCAAAAACTCCTCCAAATACTCCTTGTATCATTCCTCCACCAAAAGGGTGATTCCGATAACCCCAAAAGTGAGACACAAGTTCTACTAAACATTCTACAGCAAATCTTGGGCACGTCGAGTAGCCGGCTTCGTGCCTGAGTTGCCTCGGCATTGAGTTGGGAGCCCGTAAACAAAGTAGGCGATGTGGTGCACTTCCGGCGACGAGGAGGAGACAGGACTTTCCGCAGGAGATCGGGACCATGACGAGAAGACCGGAGGACTTGGATCGTCGGTATATCTCTAACCCATCTTCTTGTTTGCTTAGACTTGTTAATGGTTACGATCCGGGTGTTTAGTGCGCGGTGGTGCCGGTTTGCTAAGTCCGCAAAATTAAAGTTTTTCACCGCTTCCGCATTCCGGCGTCGGAATGACGGCCGGGGCGCCGCCGTGCACTTACAGTGGTATCAGAGCCTCCCCATTAACTTAGTCTAGCTTGGTGTAGTGTGTTTTTCTGTTTCGATCGATCGAATGTTCCAAAACTACATTTTTGTTAGCATCAGTTTTCTGTTGGAATTTTTTGGTGTCGAAAAATTTTTCAGGTTGTAAAATATTGATGTACTGGAAAATCTAAGAGCTCTGTAAAAATTCGACGAAGTAACTCCACAGTTGGAGCGTGGAACCGCCGCGAAAACCCCCTTCCCACCGCCCTTCCGCCGCACACTGTGGAGATCACTTCACCAATTTTTTACAGAGGCCTTCTGGGCTTAAAATATGGGTTTTGGAATATTAAAATTGGGCCCAGGTTTTCTGTGAGTGCTACAGTTTTGATTGGGGGCCCACTTGTTAATTTTTGATCGATCGGATATTTTAAACACATTTTTCACAGTATTTACATTATATCTGCGACCGTGAATGTCACTTGATCGGTAAATCCGGTCTAACTGCTATAGCCCGGTTAGACGGATTTGCGAACGTGACTTTCACGTTGATGTTCTGTTTTTGCTGTGATGTTGCGGATCGGTCGTGGGGGATAGCCTGGATGCAATGCTAGTACAGTTTTGTTGTATTATGTACATTTGATATTGCGGGGCGAGCGTCCGACATGTGGACTGCCGTCACTGCCTGTTTGTATAATTATTTTGGGGCACGACCTGGTTGCGGTCGATGTACCCGGTGTATGTATATTTTACTTTCTGTACTAGGATTGCCCCGCGGAGGGGTGCACGGATAGCCGAATTCTAGAGGGCAACAAGCCCGCATCTCATGGCATTGAGACGGAAGGGGCTTCACTCTGGGATTGGCGGGCTATTCGCCGCACTCGTGGGGGTACAGGTTGACCCAGGAGGGGTGCCCAAGTTACCGGATTCCGTGAAGTGCTGGGTGGTCCATTCATGTTGCTGAAGGGGGCTGCCTCGCTTCAGGTTTTGGCGGGTAACTTGCCGCGTCCGTAGGGGTCTAGGATTTCATTGCACAGGCTATCCACACGACCAGGGGAACGTCGGGTTTCAGTAGTGGCTCTGTGAAACCCGGGGATCCCAGATATCTGTATTGTTCTGTGATGCTGTTCATTCTCTGTGATGTTGCATTTTATTCACGTCTTGAGCGAATATAATATATTGGTATATATATTAGTAGATGTTGTATATGTTTTGCATCCGCGCTAGTCCAGTCCCCGCTCTGTCGTTAGTTAGCTAACCTAACGGGTAATGACGGGACCCAGTGGCGAATGCGGATGGCATATACGTACATCAGTATATTTTCGTTCTTTTTGGTGTGATCAATTGATGGGACTGCATTGATTCGGATCAATGCAAGTTAAAAACAAACCTAATCTGATGTTGTTGGAACACTTTTTCAAAAAGCTGTTATTGCAAGGACGTTCACTTTTGTTTTGCATCGCGGTATTCATTTAGAATATCCTGCTCCTCAGTTGACGAGGCAAGGGCCGAGATCCCTTCACCGGGAGTGACCCCTTGGACAGAAGTTTGCGTCAGGGCATTAACTTCACTATAGCCGATTACTTTTGCTTTGCACCGTGGTATTCAGTTGGAATATCCTGCACCCCATTCTACGGGGAAAGAGCCGAGATCCCTTCACCGGGAGTGACCTCTTTAGCAACGGTTTTCGTCACTATATTTTCAAAAAGCTATCAGTTCCTTCAACGATATCAAGTTCTTTACGTTAAAGGTTTTCGCCAGAAACCATTCGTAGCCCTCCGTCGTTTCATATGGGTAGTCAATAGTATTCAAGCTGTGTTTATTGGCCAAAGTCAAGGCACAGTGTTTGGTAGCTGTTGGTTATTCATATGCAGCATAGATAGATGCGTTGGTTTGGGACAGTCGTATAGCCTTGTTGGCCAAAGTCAAGGGCTTGTGCGGGTGGATTCGAATCAACCTGGAGAATGACGGGTAGAACTTGACATGTGACTTATGATTTGTTGGCCAAAGTCAAGGTCATAAGAGCATGGGGCAGAAATCACATCGGGAGTTTCAAAAGAACTGAAACTTGCCAGATATACGCATACCTTCTGGAGTGTGTTGACGTGAGCGGATTCCGTCACGTTATCATGCGATTATAGTTGGATCCCGATTCCCACTGATGAGTTAGTTTACTCCTCGGGTGTTCCCGACTAATTCTTCTTTTAGGTTTGGAGGAGAATTTGAGGTACAGTGGGAGGTTTCCAGATTAGATAAATTGGTAACCATTCTGATCTAGGTTAGAGTGCACGCTGAGTGTTTCTTTTCTCTCTCTCTTTGGCAGCGACCATTGACCCGACCCTAAGACTTTGACTCAGAGACCAAGTTGACCGAACCTTCTTATACACCGGCTTTTGGATTGTCAGAGTTGCAAACCTCATTGCCACTCCTACTTTTACCCTTTTCTCCAGGACACCCCGTTTTACTACGAACGTCCACTTCCATTGGACAAAACCATCGTATGGTTAGATACGAACTCGAAAGAATTTATTCGAGGATGGTTTCCGGTTCTGGAGAAAACGGATAGGATTATTCAGTTGTCTTTTCCTTTTACCCTCTCTCAGGTTACGAGTACTCCTTGGTTTAGGGGTAGTACACCTATTACGCAAATTGGATTGTCTTCTTCCAAACCTTAGGCTGGTGCCGACCGGTAGGGAATGAAGAAAACCAATTAGCATAACGATGGTGTGCAGAAGGTATTAAGTTCAGATAAAGCAAGGGATTAGTAAGAGGGCAAAGTAAATTGCGACAGATATTCACGACCAAAGCAAATATTTCGTTACCACTCCCACATCACCTTTGTATTTCTCCAGGACACTCCGTATCACTACGAAGATCCACAGTTTATTTGGATACTCCATCGTATGGTTATATACGAACTCGAAAGGAACTTGTTCCAGTTCGGGGATGGATTCTGGTTCAGGAGAAATAGGAATAAGATTTATTCAGGTGTCTTTTATCTTCACCTTCTCTCGCATTGCGAGTGTTCCTAGGATTGGGACATTACACCCATTATGCTTATTGGATAGTCTTCTTCCAAACCATAGGCTGGTGCCGAACGGTAGGGAATGAAGAAAACCATTTGGCCTAAAGGGGTGTACAGAAGGTAAAGACTAAAGACATATGAAGGGATTTGGAGAGGTGGCAAAGAACTATATGGTTACAGTCGTGAATCTGGAAGAGGCATTACTAGGAATACCAGGATACCCCAACGAAACATTTCAATGTTTCAGTTTCACTGTGTACTATTAAAAGAAAACTGATTTCCCGATTAGATACTTACTCCAGGGTATGTATTTACCAGGTACGATTCTCACATCTGTATGGTTTTACAGATGATGAGTGGGAGTAAGTTATTGGGAATTGGGTGATTATCCTCATTATATCGGGATTCGTTGTAATCGGTGATATTTGAGGAAATCACCTGGGCTGTTTGCCGGTTGGCAAATATTTGGTTTTGAATATCCGCAGTTATGCACCAATTTCAAATTGATATATCTGTACGTCTATTTTCATAGAGTGAGATATACCTTTTTGAAATTATGTCTACGACATTTACCTATATCAGTGGATGGTTAGGTAAGGAGCATTAAGCAGCGGTGTAATTCTTCTTAACCATAAGTACAGTTTTCAACCTACGACACACAGTGAATGAGTTATCAGACTCAAGGGACTTATACAGAGTATTGTATGTTGTCCAGGGTCCATCAGGACAGAGGGGTTGGTCCTCGTACTATATTCGGTTTACTTATGACTTCTCTAGTTTTTAGACAGGTGTTTCGTGGAAACACAGGGTCCGAATTTGGAGAAGTTATAGGTATTTGAATAGAGTAGAGAACCAGGTGCAGCAAGTATCGGGATTCTTCAAAGTGATCGAAGATGTAGATACTTGTATATGGTATTCAGTTGATAGTAGTGATTAAGAGAACTTGCTTCTCTTTCAGGTTACTCATAATTGGAAATGCTTCCTAAGTTGAGTAACGCTGATCGGCCTCCTTCCATTTAGTTGACATGCACTGGAGACAGTTGCATGATTTGGATCTGGTTCAATTAAATCAGTGCCTCTGTTTCTATATTGGATATAGAACAGTTCATATCTTAACATTGTTAAGGTACGGGGAGTTGTCCGGTTTATGCTTAAAACCAGACACTGGACAACTCAAGGCACGTTTCTGTAATGGCTGTTTGTGGGTTGACCCAGGCTATGACGCGGGTTGACTTTCTACCATCTGGAAGATCAATAGCAATATTGTTCTTGACTCGCCACAGTTTTAAATTAAAAATGGATTTTTTCAGGAAAACAGTAGTGGGAGTATGGTAGAACTGGAAGTGATTCCAGAACCACAAACGATTACTGAAGATTTGATAAGGAACCTAAAGATTCAATCTGGATTGACATTCCATTGGCCACTCCGCAGATAAGGTGGGTAACTTCAGGCACCCGAGAGGTACTACGGTAGCCTCAAGGACGGTGACAGGGAAGTTCTTGTTTACCCACAATTACCATTGCTGTTGTTCCAGGGTGCGAGACCCGGCGGGAGGATGAGTATAGCGTCGTTCTAAACTAGTTTTAGAAATGTACGTGTATATGACTCTGCCAGAGGGTTGTCGTAGTCAGTGGGAGCAGCGGAAGCATTGGTGGACAGGTAGCTTATGTCTACTTATAGACTAAAGCAGATGTAGCGGAGATAGATCATCTATTTCTGACGTGACAGTCATAGGTTTGACTTCATCAGAATAGGAGATGGATCTGTTGAGAAGGTAGTAGGGTGTGATATCCTGGTATTTGGATGACATACACAGAGTAGGAAAGGAAACTTCTACACTACGATCGGTTATACTTTGGTCATCACACAGTTGTTTCTCCACAAAGGAAATGGATTTTATATCAGACATACTGGTTACTAGATCTATGGTCTTAGATCTAGATTTGGGTGGTTTCCCAATTAGGGTACTTGACAGCATTCTAAGAGTATTTAGGATGGACGACTCCTGGCACGGTAGTGTACCTGCAGGTAATGGAGTCACCCTCTCCAAAGGTGTCTTACAGACTAAAGGGGAGAGGGACGGGCATGATTGGCAGATCACTTGCTCAGGCAATTGAGTCAATCGTGAGATGTCAAGTACCACACCAGATGTTGTTCTTGCACTAGATGCAATAAGTTGACATTAATCCAATCCTGGAGAAACAGTCGGAAGAAGTTTTAGAACATAAGTGGATGTTCTAGGGATATGATAACGACAGCCTCATTCAGGAGACAGTTATCATTCCAGGCTTCCAAGGTGACATGGACGACAAGGAGGTTGTCAGAGTTATAGTTTTCCTTATGATGAGGGGCAGTATTTTGGACAGGTGGTCCAAGGCAATACTGAGGGAGGCATGGCGCGCAGGATACTGATTAAGTTCAGTTGACGATACAGTCTAAGAAGTTTGGATTTGGAGTTCATTTATGAGCTAGGTCCCAACAGACATCCAGACATATTCTGAGACAGGTATTGCTCTTTTCGGGAGATGGCTTTCTCCGCGAACTTGAGATATAGAGAGACATAGAAAGAAACAACTAAGCGGATCCACTCACTGAGGCTATTCCTCGAACGCAATAGTTCCGCAAACGAGCTTTGTGAGACTGACTAGTAGAGGAGTTGGATGTTCGGTATCACACGAGCTGTGAGTATGCGACATCGCAATAATTAGCCTTGAGTGCAAGTGGGAGATTGTTGGAGATAGTGCCCTCAGAGTCAATTATTAGGTCACAGGTACGTGATTGTAATGATTGAGGGAGGACCTATCCCGGTAGGACAGTCTTACTCGAGATGATAGTATGCTATCTGGTTTACCTTTATCATCGTGTACTGTTTTAGGTGACCTGACACGTCGCTATTACACGTTGATAGAGCCCCTAGGATTCTTGCTTGACCACCAGCAGTATGAGGGCGATCATATAAGTGGGAGCTGGGGGTCTACAAGCATATCCTTAAAAGGTCCCTAGTCGTGGGAGTTTCGAGACCGGGCATCGATACTCCATTAGTAGACTAGTGTATACAGTCGAGACCCCGACGAGGGGCGGTGGCCGGTCTCACAAGCCACTGGTGTCAGTTGGATCACCTAAGATGTATACAGGTGCTCATTGGGTTATGAGTACACCGGACAGGACTCGCCGGGAACATGCTAGTTGGTCATATACCTGACGTCAGATGGCAGTTCCCTGGTGACATGTGTGCAGGTTAGTTCATCGACCTGGGGATCGTCATTTGTCTCGTGTGAGTTCCCACTGTACTTTGATTACTACCCTACCACGGCTCAAAGGAGTCGTGCAAACAGGTTTTAGTTGGGTACAGTCCCGAGCCACATGGAGGCAGTGAGCGTATCTTCAGGGGTTCGTCTCTCCCGGTATTGGGGGTGAGGTCGTGCTGTGTCTAGGAGAGCCATTACACAAAGTCCTTGGCCAAGGCAAGGAGATTTACTGGTAGGTATTCCAGTAGTATCTCAGGGTGTTCTGGGCTACACTCCGACACGACTTGTACCGCTTTTGGGGGTCTGACTTTTACCAACCCCCTAGGCCCGCCATGCGATACTCATAGACGAACGGACCGGACTGCACGGATATTGTCACTGACAGGCTCAGTAGGGTGTCAGGATGAGTTCGCTCATCGACGTCCTTTTTAGTCAATACCTGGTAGCCCGTTACGTATTGGCTTATACCTCTGACGTGCTAGTGGTTAAATCCACAACCAAGGTGTTGACGAGTCTTTAGAGTCCCCCACATTCAGTTACTCAGCTTTCGGGCGAAAGGTTGTAGAGGCCGTATGGAGATATGGCAAGGTCCGATCAGATACGTGCGGTATTGCACGGATCAGGATCGGACAGTTTGTACTATAGGCCGTATGGTTATATGGCAGGGTTCGATCAGATACGTGCGGTATTGCACGGATCAGGATCGAACAGATATTACTAGCCGGCTTTGGTTTAAGCCGGATCCTAGTATAGTACAGTGTAGATTTTGTCTCATTGCATTTGTATTTCGGTCGAAATACAGATGCGGGTGTGTATGCACAGTATCGGGGTTTTCCTGTAATTTATTACGGGACCAGTTTTTGGAGTTGCCAGTTTGCTTTCCGTTTCGGCCAATTTCCTTTGTTCCGTTCATTGGCCGATGATTGGTGGAGGAGGGTTTATTTGCATTGTTGCAAATAGGCTTTTGTGGAGGGGGGTCTTTGCTTATTGTAGCATCATGATGGTTTTCATGATGTGCACCATCTTTGACTTTTCCTTTCTCATCATGGTTGGACTTTGGGAGGTGACGATGGTGGTGTTGAGTGTGGGTTTGTTTTTGTGATGATTCTTTTTGCATGATGGCATTCTTTTCTCTCTCCATTGTATTATTGGATGGCTTGCTCATTCTATCACATCTCTCCCTCATTTCTCACTCACCCTCTCACATGCATGGCCGGCCAAGTCCTATAGGGGGCTGTCCAAAATTGTAGTGTGGGTTTTTGTGGTTCATTTCATGTTCCAAAATCCAAAAACTCCTCCAAATACTCCTTGTATCATTCCTCCACCAAAAGGGTGATTCCGATAACCCCGAAAGTGAGACACAAGTTCTACTAAACATTCTACAGCAAATCTTGGGCACGTCGAGTAGCCGGCTTCGTGCCTGAGTTGCCTCGGCATTGAGGTGGGAGCCCGTAAACAAAGTAGGCGATGTGGTGCACTTCCGGCGACGAGGAGGAGACAGGACTTTCCACAGGAGATCGGGACCATGACGAGAAGACCGGAGGACTTGGATCGTCGGTATATCTCTAACCCATCTTCTTGTTTGCTTAGACTTGTTAATGGTTACGATCCGGGTGTTTAGTGCGCGGTGGTGCCGGTTTGCTAAGTCCGCAAAATTAAAGTTTTTCACCGCTTCCGCATTCCGGCGTCGGAATGACGGCCGGGGCGCCGCCGTGCACTTACAGCGTGCCACATGTGAGGCGTTGGCTTGACCCTTCTACGGCTGGATCACTGGTACTGTGACATATTCTGGGATTATTTGAACTCCGCTCAAGTGTTGAGCACTTAAGGAAATTTTGGGTATTTGATTATCTGTTCGGAAAGTTTAATACTGTCTATTTATCTGGAATGTGATACAATATGTGGAATTCATAGAGTTAGGCATGAAATGCGAAGTATGTGATATTTCGGATTTACGATGTCTAAAGTGATTGTGGATTCCAAATGTTGTAGTTTTACACTTTATTTTCTGTGACCGTAAGTGTAATATGTGATATCGCCGGTTTCGTTGCTATATGTCAACGACAATTGGGATGCGCATATTTACTTACGTTGATGATATGTGATATTATGTGTTGCTGTGATATGTTATATTGGATCGTCGTGTTCAGAATAGCCGGGGGTTTTATGTGAGATGAGGGTTTTTATTTTCATTCATGTAAAATTCATTTGTAATGTAATATTCTTTTATTTAGGGCACTTCTAGGTTGAGGTTGATGTCACCAATGTATATTATTTACTTTTCCGCAGTAGGTAGACCCAAGGAGGGGAGCACAAGTAACCGGGTTCTAGGGTCCAGTGGGAGGCCATCTCGAGGAGTCAAGACCGGGTCTCCTAACCCTAGAATTGGCAGTGTTACTTGCCGCTCTCGTAGGAGTCTTGGGATGTGGGTTTGGCTATTCGTCGCGACCGTGGAATCCGTGTTTTATACAGGCTCGTATTGAAAATACGGACGTCCTAGTATATCCAATATTTCATATATGTTCTTCTGCTGCAATGTTCTGTGATGAGATCATATTACTGCCTAAGACGAATGCTTATACTATATATATATACTGATATATAAATATTACTGCTTTCGTTTCTTCTGTGATGCTTAGGAAGCATAAGCTGATGGGATTTTATTAATGAGATTAATAAAAAGAAAAGAAACCTAAAGATGTTGTAGAATCAAAACTTTATAAAAAGGGTAGCTACAGTTTTGCTTTGCACAGTGATATATATGATATATCCTGCACCTTATTCGATAGGGAAAGAGACGATGATCCCTTCACCGGGAGTGACCTCTTTAGCGAAACTGGCAGATGCTACAAAACGCGGTTTGTCTTTTGAATGCTTTTAGTGTTTTGCTTTGCACAGCGATATATATGATATATCCTGCTCCTTATTCGATGGGGAAAGGGCCGACGATCCCTTCACCGGGAGTGACCCCTTTAGCGAAACTAAGAAAAAGCCTCAAAAACACTCCTTTTTCAAAAACACATGATTCTACAACGATATCAAGTTCATTACGCTCGGGGTTTTCTGAAAAACCTGTGTAGCCCTCCGTCATTTCAGATAGATATTATTTAGTATTCGTGCTACGTTTGTTGGCCTGCGTCAAGACGTGGTGTGCGGTAGCTAACTAGTATTTATCTGTTTATGCATATGATGCAGATTGGATTAGGGTAGTCGTGCGACTTTGTTGGCCTGCGTCAAGGGTCGTGCGGGTGGGTTTAATTCAATCAAGAAATGACGGGTTGAACTTGACTAGCGCGCTATGGTTTGTTGGCCTGCGTCAAGGTCATAGAACGCTAGGGGCAAAATATTATCGGGAATTTCAAGTGTTGAAATTTGCAATGAGATTGCATACCTCCTATGAGATAGTTGGATCCCGATACCACTGCGAGTAAGTGTTACTCCTGGGAGAGTTTTACACAGGACAATTAGCCGATCAAGTAGGTGTCTAGAAAAGTGTTAACGGGGTTACGCCTCTGGGAAAACGAGGTTTACTTTAATTAGGTCCGTGCGAAAGCACGGGGAACCTCCCTCAAAGTACCGACACTGATCTGGCTGAAAGATTGATGAAATTGTAGGGTGTAATTAATCCCGGCTAATCTTACCTTTTAGGGTTTTAAGGTAGATTTGATAAAACAGTGGGAGACATCCTGATTAGATAAAATAATAACCAATCTAATCATGCAAGAGCATACGCTAAAGTGTTTTCTTCTCTCTCTCTCCAGGTAGCGACCATGTCAGGCCATAATCAAGATAATAATATGGATGTATTGACTGAACCCGATTATTGTACTGAGCAAGGGAACATTGGACCCGTTCTTTCTTATAAGAGTTATAAGACTGAACAGAAAACAGGAGAATATCTGGATTCTCAAGCCGCCCAAAAGAACATGCATGTTGATGCATCTTCTTCGGGTGTGTTAGTTATTGAGAACTGTTTCTCAGTTCACCCTACGTCCTGGGTATTAAATACCGGATCAGGATCCCACATATGTAAATTGTTACATGGGCTACATAAAAGTAGAGAACTGGGAAAAGGTGATCATTCCGTTCAAGTAGGGAACGGTGCAAGTATTGTAGCCAAAGCAGTTGGTGAATATCACCTTGTATTACCAAGTCGTAATACGCTGATTCTAAATGAGTGCTATTATATACCGAACATGATGTGCAATATTATATCAGTTTCTTTATTAAGTAAAGAAGGATATAATTTTTTAGTAAAGGATAATGTTATGAACATATTTCTAGATCAAAAGTTGATTGCATCAGGCTCGTTACATAATGGCATATTCATTCTGAATCAGAATACAGTCCTGAATATACAAAATACACACAAGAGGAAAAGTTCAGATATGAACGAATCCTACTTATGGCATTGTAGACTTGGTCATATCAATGCGACACGACTAGCTAAGTTACATAAGGATGGTTATTTGAATCCGTTCGAATTATCATCTTATGATACTTGCCATTCATGTCTCAAAGGAAAAATGACCAAAGCTCTGTTTAGTGGACACGGAGAAAGAGTTACCGAACTCTTAGGACTGGTACATAGTGATGTATGCGGTCCCATGTCTACGCATGCCAGGACCGGTTCTTCCTACATCATTACATTCACTGACGATCTCTCTAGATTCGGACATGTGTTCCTGATGAAACACAAGTCTGAAGCTTTTGAGAAATTCAGAGAATATAAGCACGAAGTAGAGAATCAAACGGGAAAAAGTATTAAGATTCTTCAATCTGATCGAAGAGGTGAATACTTAAGCAATGAGTTCCTAGATTATCTAAAAGAGAATGAGATTCTCTCTCAGCTACTCCTCCTTATATACCACAGCACAACGGTGTATCGGAGCGGAGGAATCGCACCCTATTAGATATGGTACGCACTATGATGAGTACAGCTGAGTTACATATTTCCTTCTGGGGGTATGCACTGGAGACAGCTGCAGACCTATTGAATATGGTTCCCACCAAATCTGTGCCAACCACTCCATATGAGATATGGAAAGGAAAGAGACCATATCTTAATTATGTTAGGATATGGGGTTGTCCGGCATATGTGAAAACACAAAATCCGGACAAACTCGGCGCAAGGTCTATTCTGTGCAAGTTTATTGGATATCCCAAACATTCGCGCGGGTATATCTTCTACCACACCGAAGAACAAAAGGTGTTTGTTTCTCGGCACGCCACCTTTTTAGAAAAGGAATTTCTTGAAAAAGAAATTAGTGGCTCTGAGGTAGAACTAGAAGAAGTTCCAGCAGAACAAACTACAACATATGATTTAGTGGAACCAGAGGATTCAGTAGTACCCGACGAACCCCAACCTCTCCGCCGATCTAGTTGGGTTTCTCGTCCACCTGAGAGATACTACGGTTTTCTCATTGATGGTGGAAGCGAGGACTGCATCATGGATGATGATGAACCGACTAGTTTCGAGCAGGCCATCACGAGTGGTGACTCTGTGAAATGGCTAGATGCAATGCGATCTGAGATGGAATCCATGTACACCAACAAAGTATGGACTTTGGAAAATGCTCCTGAAGGGGTAAAACCCATAGGGAGCAAGTGGATCTTTAAAAAGAAATTTGGTGTAGATGGAAAAGTTAAGACTTTCAAAGCTAGACTTGTAGCAAAGGGTTTTCGTCAACGACCGGGTATGGATTATGACGAAACCTTTTCTCCAGTGGCTATGCTTAAGTCCATACGGATCTTACTTGCCATTGCTGCATACCATAACTACGAAATCTGGCAAATGGATGTTAAGACCGCCTTTCTAAATGGTGATTTAGAAGATAGCGTGTACATGACTCAGCCAGAGGGCTTCGTAGATAGTGGGAGCAGCGGAAAGGTATGCAAGCTGCTTAAATCCATTTATGGGTTAAAGCAAGCATCGCGGAGTTGGAACATCTGTTTTGATGTTGTAGTCAAAGAGTTTGACTTCATCAAAAATATAGATGAACCTTGTATCTATAAGAAGGTAGCATAGGGTAAGGTTGTCTTCCTCGTATTGTACGTGGATGACATACTCTTGATAGGAAATGATATTCCTATGCTGCAATCAGTCAAGCTCTTCTTATCACAGAGATTCTCAATGAAAGATCTAGGTGATGCCTCCTGCATATTGGGAATCATGATCTATAGAGATAGATCTAAACGGATACTGGGATTGTCCCAATCCAGGTACATTGACACCATACTAAAGAGGTTTAGTATGGAAGAATCCAAGCGTGGGAACCAACCCACGATCTCTGGACTCACTCTCTCCAAAGAGATGTCTCCTAAGACTGATTTGGAGAGAGCTCGCATGCAAGGGATACCCTACGCTTCGGCAGTAGGCTCTATCATGTATGCGATGCTATGTACCAGACCCGATGTAGCATACTCACTAAGTGCAGTGAGTCGGTATCAAGAAGATCCTGGAGAGAGTCACTGGACAGCTGTGAAGAACATTCTAAAGTACTTACGAAGGACTAAGGAGATGTTCTTGGTGTATGGTAACGGAGAACTCCAGGTGGAGTCCTTTACCGATTCCAGCTTCCAAAGTGATAAGGACGACTCTAAGTCGCATTCGGGTTTTGTCTTTACCCTCAATGGAGGGACGGTATGTTGGAAGAGTTCCAAACAGGATACCGTTGCAGACTCGACGATGGAGGCTGAATACATCGCTGCCAACGATGCTGCCAAAGAGGCTGTCTGGATCAAGAAGTTCATTAGTGAACTTGGTGTGGTTCCATCCATTGAGCATCCAATACCTCTGTATTGCGATAACAATGGAGCTGTGGCGTTAGCCAAGGAACCCAGATCCCATCAGAAGTCTAGACATATTCTGAGGCGGTATCACCTGATCAGGGAGATAGTTGATCGCCGGGAGATCGAGGTCAGGAGAGTAGATACGAAGGACAACACTGCGGATCCATTCACGAAGGCTATTCCCCAGATACAGTTTGAGAGATTATTCGGGATGCTAGGTATGAGATACTACAGCAGATGGCCTTAGTGCAAGTGGGAGATTGTTAGTTATGTATATGCCCTAGAGGCCATTGTTGTACATATGATGTATATTATAATGGATGCTTGGATATATATAGAGATGACTCTCTTGCTCGTCATGATAGTATGCTATTTGGTTTCACTTTATCTTAACATGTTGACTTGTATTGGTTTACTGTTTTTCTCTCACATGTTGATAAAGCCCTTAGGATATGTACTCGACTACTGGGACTATGATGAGATCATACTAGTGGGGCCTTGGTAGTCGATGAGTACATCCTATAACTGTTCCTAGTCGAGGGTATATCGAGACAGGGCATCGATACACCAGAGTAGACTAGCGTATACGCATCTTGACCCATATGATGGGCGATGGATGATCCCACATCCATCGGTGTTTGACATCAGAGATGGTGTACGGGTGCTCAGTGGAGACTGGGTACACTGGACGGACTCGCCGACAACTCCCAGATGGTGATATACCACACGTCAGATGGCAGTTCTCCGGTGACACTGGTACAGGGTAGTCTGTAGACCCAAGATCGTCATAGAGTCTTGTATGATTCCCACTGTGCTTTGATTTCCACCTTACCACGTCCAAGAGGGTGTGCAAAACGGTGGCTTTTGGGTACAGTCCCGAATCACATGGAGGCAATGAGCGATAGGAGGGGATTCGTCTCTCCCGGTATAGGGAGTTGATGTTGTGCTGTGTTCGATTGGCTATAACTGGAAGTCCCTGGCCAGGGCTGATATAGAGATTTACTGGTAAGTGTTACTAGTAGTTTCTCGACCCGTTATGAGCCACACATCGACACGACTTATCGGTTACTGGGGTCTGACGTATACCACCCCTAGACTTGATATGCGACATATCAGACGAACAGACCGGACTGTACGGGAGTGTTACTGATTGGATTCACAGGAGAACACACAGGCTAGCTTGTTGATCTTCTGATCGCTCAATACCTGGGTGGCTGTTACGTTTAGCTGACCGCTTGCAGCTTGTGGGTGTTTGATATGATCATCACCTGCTACCGGCGTATTGACGATTCTTTAGAGTCCTACACAGAGGTTTCTTGGCTCAGGCGAAACGGAGTAGAGGCACATATGTGATATGTGCAGGACCGAGAATAATGCGGTATGAGATACCGTATTATATTCTCGCGATATTTAGATATGAACTGAGACATCGGATCAAGTGTTGATTCGATGAATCGGTACATGATATATTAGTCGGTAATATTCGATATAGCCGGATCGTCGGATCAAGTGTTGATTCGATGATTTAATGTATAATAATATATATGATATATTGTATTACATTATCTAATATTGGCTCGCTTTATTATTTCATTTTCTCACTGGATGATACATTGATATATATGCGATATATGTTAATTGTATTATTTTCTTTTGTTGCAAATATATAATATATATGTGATATATATTATTGTGACATGATATGATTAATTGTTAAACATGTTTAAGGATGATTAAATGAGGTTAGGGTTTGATTAGGGTTAGATGCTTCATGCACCTTCTAGAAGCATTTTCTTTTGTCATGGTTAAGATATTTTTTGATGACACATTCCTAACCAAACCAAACCCTAACTCTAGTTGTT
The DNA here is from genome assembly GCA_030015575.1 of Agapanthus africanus. NCBI lineage: Eukaryota > Viridiplantae > Streptophyta > Magnoliopsida > Asparagales > Amaryllidaceae > Agapanthus > Agapanthus africanus. Next base: position 207,300,003 of record CM057340.1, read on the forward strand.
TCTCTACACATTATTAGCCACTCATCCTTGACCATGGTTTATATATCAATCATATACTTTTATTTCTATTCATCACAAAAGGATTGATCATTATCTTTTCCATGATCATCTTCTTCTCTCTTGAAAAAAAACTCACTAGAAATTCTTTATGTGATGAATAAATATGAGAAAATGATTTAAAAAGAAAGCAATAATACTACTCTCTCATCCTCATCTCATCTAGCCCATGAGATTAGTGTGTTCATCTCTTTAGAGTGAGAAAGCTTGAGTCTTTGCAACTTCGACGTAGATCATCGGAGATTTGGAACACTTCAAGCTAGCATGGATCGTTCGAGTCGTGGAGCCTCACATGAGTCCGGGAGATCGTGGATCGCGGCAAAAGGACTTCTACTCGGAGCTTGTGAAGCGAAGGAGCGGACTACAAAGGTTGTAATCCCTCACACTTAGATAAAAGTTATCATCTTGCATGTTTAACCCTAATAATCTAGCAAAGATCCCGGCTTTGGGTTGTTCGGCACGTCTAAATTTTTATCCGGGCATGTTTGATGCCTTATGAACCTTCACAAGAGTGCCTAGGAATCCTACAGTGGTATCAGAGCGTAGCTAGAGCATTAGGCGACGTGTTTACGAAGTTAAAACTCCGATCGAACCCGAATCGACGTAAATAGACCCTTCTCTGGAAATTTTTCAAAAACAGGATTTTTCTAAATTAAAAATACGTAAAAAAATCAGCAGGGAATTCTAAGAATCACTATGAAACACGGGCCCACAATTCCTCTAAACGGCGGCGAAACCGCGGCGAAAACATGCTTTTCGCGGCGGTTCCGCGGCGGAATTATGGATTGGTGACACGTGTCTATCCCAAACTAACGCATCTATCTATACTACAGATAAATATTCAGCAGCTTCCAATCACTATGCCTTGGCGAAGGTCAAAATACATAGCTTGAATACTACTGAACATTTAACTGAAATGACGGAGGGCTACGAATGGCTTTGGAGAAACCGTGAACGTAGTGAACTTGATATAATCGAAGGAACCTGATAGCTTTTAAAAGGAGTGGTTTAAGCTCTGCATATTAAAAGTTTTGCTGTTTTAGAAAAAACCGAGTGGTTTTGAAATTGTTCCAACGATTTAATTTTGGTTTGTTTTCTTTGCATTAATATAATTCGTCCCATCAATTAATCCTACCATTGCAGAAAACAACGAAAATAAGACGTACGCTTATGCCATCCGCATTCGCCATGGTGCCCCGTCATCACCCGTTAGGTTACTTAACTAACGACAGAGCGGGGGCTGGACTAGCACGGATGCAAAACATAAGCAACGCCTACTAGATATCATATATAGATATATACATTCTTCAGATGCAATGATAGTCATTCCAGATCACAGATGAACACATTGGATATGCTAGGGATCCATTTTTCGTTCGAGCCTGCAACGAAAGACGGATTACACGGTCGTGATGAATAGCCAAACCCCACCCTAGACCCCTACGGGTGTGGCAAACTACCCTCCAAATACTCAAAGTGGAGAAGCCTCCCTCAACAAAGTGAGTAGGCCACTCGGCACTTCAAAGTACCCGGTAGTCTGTGCACCCCACCCGGCGAAAACTTTTGCTAAAGAGGTCACTCCCGGTGAAGGGATATCGGCTCTATCCTCATAGAATGAGGTGCAGGATATTCCAAACTGAATACCACGGTGCAAAGCAAAAGGAAAGGACTATAGTAAAGTTATTACGTTGACGCAAACTTTTACCCAAGGGGTCACTCCCGATGAAGGGATCTCGGCTCTTGCCTCATCGAATGAGGTGCGGGATATTCCAAACTGAATACCACTGTGCAAAGCAAAAGAAAATGTCTGTAATGTCAGTTTTTAAAAACTTGGTTCCAACAACATCATAAATAGGCTTGTTTTATCCTTTCATTGATAAAAATCAATGCAGTCCCATCAATTAATCACACCAGAAAAGAACGAAAATAAAATGTACCTATATGCCATCCGCATTCGCCACTGGGTCCTGTCATCACCCATTAGGTTACTTAACTAACGACAGAGCGGGGATTGGGCTAGCGCGGGTGCAAAACATATACAACATCTACTAGTATATATAAATATATATATATATATATAACATTCGTCCCAGGCATGATATAAAGCAACATCACAGAAACAACACAGAATGGTGGATAATCTGAAGCCCCGGGTTTCATTTGAGCCGAAAATGAGACCAGACGTTCCCTGTCGTGTGGATAGCCTGTGCAATGAAACCTAGAACCCTACGAGCGCGTCAAGTTACCCGCCAAGACCAGAAGTGAGGCAGCCCCCTTCAACAACGTGAATAGGCCACCTGGCACTTCACAGAATCCGGTAACTTGAGCAGCCCTCCTGAGTCAACCTATACCCCCTACGAGTGCGGCGAATAGCCCGCCAATTCTAGAGTAAGGTCCCCTCCATCCCAACGCCATGAGATGCGAACCAGTTGCCCTCTAGAACCTGGCTATTCATGCACTCCACCGCAGGGTAATCCTAGTACAGAAAAGAAAATAATATACAAGGGTGACATCGACCTCATCCCGATCGTGCCCCAAAAGAATAATATACAAACTGGCAGTGAGGGCAGTCCACATGTCGGACGCTCGCCCCGCAATATCAAATGTACAAATTAAATAAAACTGTACTATCATTGCACCACTGGCTATCTACCACGACGATCCAACCAACATCACAGCACAACACAGAATATCATCGTGAATGTCACGTTCGCAAATCCGTCTGAAGGAACATATAGTAGTTAGACGGGTTTACCGATCAAATGACATTCATGGTCGCAGATAGAAATGTATGTACTGTTAAATGCCCACTTAAAATATCGATCGAGAAAATTCCAAATTGTGCCCAATAGCAATAACAACACTGCACAGAAAACTGGGCCAAAACAGAACATCACAAAAATCACAATTCCATGTCAGGGGGCTACAGGAAAAATTTCGAAGCCCGTCGCCACCAAATGGCCGCGGAACCGCCGCCAATAGGGGGTAAGTGCGGCAGTTCCACGGCTCCATGGAGGCATCAGGAGCCAAAAAAATTTCTGTACCCTTAAAATCGCCTGCACGGATCGTGATTTTGGCAATTTCCATCGATCGGTCTTTTAAGCACGTTTAAACAAGCTAGTAGGGGGTTTAAAGGGTGGCTCTGATACCATGTTGGGACGCGGCAGCGCCCCGGCCATCAAAACGCGGCCAAAATGCGGAACAAAAATTTCTGAAACTGGCGCTACCGCTACCCGAATCCCGGATCGACCTTAAACCCTAAACTAGCAAACTAACTAAGAGTTAGAATTGCTATACCGAGTTGATCCGTGTCCTTCGGTCTTCATTCCAAGCTCCTAGTGATTCTTTAATGATGTTTGGTTGCCGGTTTTCCTTCGTCTCCGATGATCCACCCGTGGGAAACGGCGCAAGCTCCATCCTCGTCGAACGAGGAAACCGACGCTCCAAAGTCGCTAGCGATGGAGAGTCGAGGTGTATGGAAGTGTCGCTACATTTTTCTCTCTACCCAAAGTGCTCATGGAGCAACCATAGAAGATGAAGAAGGAGGTGATGAAGACTTGGCATGAAAAAATGGCTAAGTGCTTTTATGTGAATGAGAGAGTGAAAGAGAGTGTAATGTTTCATGTAATCACCAAATGAAAATGAACCCCCACCCTCCAAAAAAGTGGCCGGCCCCTCTCCCCCTCTCAAAGAAAAAAATATCCAAAGTCAAAATCCAATAAACAAATGAACCATACTTTGTTCCATGCCATGTCGATGTTCATGCCACCTCACACCCTCCACCTCATTATAAAAAACAAATGAATTTCCTAAAAAGGAAAATCAATAATGAGGTGGCAAATCTTCTAGAAGCTATTCCGTATAAAATACGGAATACTTCCCGGTACATGTATCGAAATACTTATACGCGTATTCGTACCAAAATACGAATAGCCGAGAGAGAAAACAAATAGTGAACAATAATACTAGAATACATAAATATAAATACATATGTAAATTATTAAATCAAAAACCCGATTTAATAATCCGGCTAAATCCTAAGCCGCTGGTATTATCAACCGTCCGATTAAAGTCTGTGCCGCACATGCACATATTTAATCGGACACCAGTATGTATCAACATACGCCATGTACACCATATCGCCTGAACCGTGAAAACCCTCTGTGTGGGACTCTAAAGACTCGTCAATATGCTGGTAGTTGGTTTAACCACAAGCACGTCAGTGGTACTAGCTGTACGTAACGGCTACCCAGGTATTGAGCGAAAGGGAGGCCGACGAGCAAACTCATCCTGAACCCTACTAAGCCTGACAGTGACAATATCCGTACAGTCCGGTCTGTTCGTCTAAGAGTATCGCATATCGAGTCTAGGGGAGTGGATAAAGTCAGACCCCTAACAACGCGATATTTAGTATCGACATGTAATCCATCACCACCTGAGAAACTATCGATCCTGGATCGGTAATTCTCGTTCACCATGGCCATGGATTTTTGGTGATGGCCACCCGTACACAATGCGACATCAACACCCAATACCGGGAGAGACGAATCCTCGACGATCCGATCTCTGCCTCCATATGGCTCGGGACTATACCCAACTAAAACCTATTTGCACGACTCCTTTGAGCCGTGGTAGGGTAGTAATCAAAGCACAGTGGGAACTCACACGAGACAAATGACGATCTCAGGTCGACAGACTAACCTGTACACATGACACCTGAGAAATGCTATCTGACAATAGGTATAATACCAACTAGCAGGTTCCCGGCGAGTCTGTCCAGTGTACCCATAACCTAATGAGCACCTGCATACTATCTTAGGTGAACAAACTAACACCGATAGCTTGTGAGACCTGGCCACCGCCCCTCGTCGGGGTCTCGATCAGTATACACTAGTCTACACTGGAGTATCGATGCTCGGTCTCGATACTCCTATGACTAAGGACATTTAAGGATGTACTTATAGACCCCAGCTCCCACATATATGATCGCCATCATAATGCTGGCAGTCAAGCAAAAAATCCTATGGGCTCTATCAACATGATGATGAAGACAAACCAGATAGCATACTATCATCTTGAGTAAGACTGTTTTATCGGTATAAGTCCTGCCTCAATCATCATAATCATCTGTCCGCGACTATGATAATTGCCTTGAGGGCACTATAGCCAACAATCTCCCACATGCATATAAGGCCAATTATTGCGATGTCGCATACTCACAGCCCGTGTGATACCGAACACCCAACTTCTCTACTAATCAATTTCGCAAAGCCCGTTTGCGAAAATGATTGTGTTCGAGAAATAGCCTCAGTGAGTGGATCCGCTCCAATGTTTCTTTCTGTATCTCTCTATATCTCAACTTCGCCGAGAAAACTACCTCCCGAAATGAGCAATACTTGTCTTAGAATTTGTCTGGATATCTGATGGGACCCAATTCATAAAAGAACTCCAATTCCAGCAAACTTCTAAGACTGTATCGTCCACTGAATTTAATCAGTATTCTGCGCCATGCCTTTCCTCAGTATCCGCTTGGACCACCTGTCCAGCATACTGTCCCTCAAAAGAGGGAAAAACTATAACTCTGTCGTCCAGGTCACCTTGGAAGCCTGAAATGATAACCGTCTCCTGAAGGAGGCTGCAGTTACCATATCCCAAGAACATTCGCTTATGTTCAATAACTTCTCCCAATGTTTCTCCAGGATTGGATTAATATATCTGCTTATTGCATCTAGTGCAAAAGCAATATCTGGTGTGGTACTTGACATTTCATGATTAACTCAATTGCATATGTAGGGTTCCTAGGCACTCCCAAGAGGTCTCACAAGGCATCAACCATGCCAATTTCAAATTTTAACGGTGCCGAGAAACCCTAACAAGATCGTTGGCTAGATTTTTAGGCGAAAAACAAACTAGTTAACACTTAACTACAAGAATACGGAAATACAACCTTTGTAGATCCGGTCCTCCACCTTCATGGCTCCATGATGAAGTGCTCTCCACTGTCCTTATGCAATCCCGGGCTCTAGCGTCGTCTTCATCGGAGAAGAAGCGGGTTAGGTCATCGACGACGTGCCGAAGATGATCTACGTCGAGGCATCGCTAGATCAAGCTCCAACTTCACCAAGTCAAGAAAACTTGTGAAGGAAACACACTCTACTACTTGGCAAGAGGTAGAGGATGAAGAAATAGGAAGTGGGTTCACTTTAGAATTGGATTTCTCACTTTTTTTCATCAATCACCATTGATGAAGAAAGGTTTTCTTCAACTTGAAGAAGAAGAAGAAGATAATATTATGATAAGTATTTTAGAAAATAGAAAATAAAAGAATACTTATCATAATCAACCATGGTCAAGTGTAGAGAATTGACTAAGGTTAGATGAATGGTTAGGGTTAAAGATGAAGACAAAGTGGTGACTTTGGTCAAAGCTTCATGAAGATTCAAGATGCAAACATAGAAAGCCACCATTTTGTTTTCTTATCCATTTCTTTTTAATCCAATTAAAAAGATAAATGAATGAATAACAAAATAAAAACCCTAACCATTTACTTAACCAAGGTTTAACTCTTTACACAAACCCTAGCAAACATGTATCATCAAACATGATACATGCAAGTGCACAAAAGTATATCATATATACAATGTGCACATCCGAGTGAGAATATCCATTTAAAGTGAACCGATACTAGTTAATGCAAAGTAATATATCAAATATATAATTATACATTAAATCATTAAATCAACACTTGATTTAACGATCCGGTCATATCGCATATAACCGACTAGTATCCTATGTATCGGTTTATCGAATCAATCCTCGATTCGATAACTAGGTTATATCGCATACAACCATTCGATACAATCATCGCGAGAATAGAATACGGTATCACATACACGTATTATTCTCGGTCCCGCACATATCTCATATGCGCTCCTATTTCGTTTCGCTTGAGCCAGGAAACCTCTGTGTAGGACTCTAAAGACTCGTCAATACGCCGGCAGCAGATGATGATCATATCAAACACCCACAAGCCGCAAGCGGTCTGCTAAACGTAACGGCCACCCGGGTATTGAGCGATCAGAAGATCGACGAGCAAGCCCGCTCACACTCCAGTGAATCCAACCAGTAACACTACCGTACAGTCCGGTCTGATCGTCTGATATGTCGCATATCTCGCCTAGGGGTGGTAAACGTCAGACCCCAATAGCTCGATAAGTCGTGTCGATATGAGATCTATAACTATTCGAGAAACTACTGGTAATACTTACCAGTAAATCTCAGCAACCCTGGCCAGGGATTTCCTGTTATAGCCAATCGAACACAGAGCAACATCAACCCCCTATACCGGGAGAGACGAATCCCCTCCTATCGCTCATTGCCTCCATGTGACTCGGGACTGTACCCAAAAACCACCGTTTTGCACGCCCTCTTGGACGTGGTAAGGTGGAAATCAAAGCACAGTGGGAACCACACAAGACTCTATGACGATCTCGGGTCAACAGACTACTCTGTACCAGTGTCACCAGAGAACTGCCATCTGACGTAAGGTATAATACCATCTGGGAGTTCTCGGCGAGTCCGTCCAGTGTACCCAGTCTCCACTGAGCACCCGTATATCATCTCTGATGTCAAACACCAATGGATATGGGATCATCCATCGCCCATCTGTATGGGTCGAGAAGGTATACGCTAGTCTACTCTGGTATATCGATGCCCCGTCTCGATACACCCACGACTAGGGACTTTGAAGGATGCACCTATGGACTACCTTGTCCCCACTAGTATGCTCTGTATCATAGTCCAGGTAGTCAAGTACACATCCTAAGGGCTTTACCAACATGTAACAGAGAGACAATCAGTGTACACGTTAAGGTAAAGAGCAACCAGATAGCATACTATCATGTCGAGCAAGAAAGTCCTCCCTATATATGTCCAAGCATCCACTACAATATACATCCTATGTATAGTAATGGCCTCTAGGGCATACATATAACTAACAGCATAAGCAAGTGATATGCTAATCATGCAAACCCCTCTCTCCTTTAATCTGTAAGACACCTTTAGAGAGGGTGACTCCATCACCTGCAGGTACACTGATTTTAGAGATTTTTCGATCAAAAATATTTGTTAACCGCAATCAAGAACGGCGTCGCTTGGTAGCTAGCCGGTGAATACGGGTCGGTCCACAGGGATGTTGTGTGTTTCCTAATTATTCTAACGAGTTAATTGCAAAATGTGTTAGGATCTTTATCACAAAAAACTAAATTGACTTAGACTAGGATTAGAAATCTTGCCAGGGTTAGGTTTAGGTTAAGTTTGGAAAATTAAGATTTCCCACCGCTTTCAATGCGCTAAATTAGATCGCTCTAGGTGTTATGGTAATTATTAATAAAGGGGATTAGGACGATCGGGAAGAAACGATGTTTCTTCCTCTAGGTCCTTGTCCGTCCTTTCTTAATCCTTACCCTAACCTCCATGGAAAACATGCACAACCGGTCTTTTATACTACGGTATCACCGTTACCTCGTGGGTAGGGTGCCGTAGGGAGCGGTATGTGTATGTATGCATGGAGTCCTAATAATTAATATTGATGGGCAAGAAAGGGGTGAGAGATTTGCATCTCTCAAACCTTCCATATTCCTAACCCTAACAAGCGAGGAACTACTCGCTCATTAAGGGATCTATGAAAAACATGATTTTTATGAGTTTTTGATTTAAAAGATTAATTATCTAACTATGGCAGATTAATAAAAAATTCTAATCTAAATTAAACTCGGGCAAAGAATAAATTTAAACTAGGGCAGAAAGAAGAATTAAGAACTAGGGCAAAAATAAAAGAACTTACTTACTTTATTGATGCTCTCTAAACTTTACAAAAGATTACTGAATTTTTATCAATGAAAAGAGGCATGACCTAAAACAAGTTTTAGGGCTTCTATTTATAGAGGATAGAAAACCCTAGGTTTACAATCGACGCACGTCTGCTTTTACAAAAATACCCCTAGGAAGAGTAGTCAACACGCCGCCAGCCGCTTCCAGAATTTTCCACCGATACGGGCAATACACGGCCGCGGTTCCGCGGCCAAAAGCAAGGTTTCGCCGCGGTTCCGCGACCAAGTAAAGAGCTTGTGTCTTCAATTTTTATGGTCCTCTTCTGGTTGACTTTGTCTTCTTGTTTCTTCTGTTGGTTCTTTAAAATGTCTTCTAGTTCTCTTCCAGATCTCCAAAGTGAGTAATGTAGTGGAATTTTACCGTTTCTTCGTGTCGAAGTCTTAAACCTTTTATTGCCTTTGTGCTTTGTGAACTTGCTCATTGATCTTCATTGTCCCTCAAAATGTAGGCACGATCAAGATTCCACCATTTATCGGTAGTAGTCTCACTTTGTATCATCTTTTCGTCAATTTCACTGATTTTGTTCCGAGAACCTATAACCTGCAACTATGTAGCAGACATGGGTCAAAAGCGCCAGTTTATTTGTAAAATGTATAAGAATGGGGTCTAAAAGATTGCAAAATTATGGTATGAACAAATACCCCAAACTTATCTTTTGCTCGTCCTCGAGCAAACCTAGTTTTATTCTTGAAAAAGACCTAGCCTCACTTTCGCAAAGAAACGCGATTGCACTGAGCTCGTGCAACAAGCCGTTAAACATCTAGGTGTCCCTAGTAGGAGGAGTGTTGTCTCCTGAGGGTTTTCAGCGGATACTACCCACAAAATCCTATCAATTTGGCTTATCGACTTTTATTCTCTAATTAGGTTTTCTAACAAAAAACTCTATTATCGTCGACTTAGAAACTATCCACCCATATTTTTCACGCTTCCTTATTTATTAACTTAAGATTATATATGTTCTTATGAATTTACTTAGCTTTTGGCATCTTTTAAGTTTTCCTTCTAGGGTTATATCTCAACTTAGGAATTTTTATCATCTCTATTAAAGATACAAGTCCTATTCTTCATTCATATCTCTTATCTAAACCCCAATCACATACCCCTACGTATGTGTATATATCACCCCTACACTTGGAAATTCAAATCAAGCTATCATACTCTTGTCCGTCGTCCAAAGCATTTCTTAATTGGTGAATTTTTTAGATGAATTTTGCTCACACATACTTCATGCGACCGTTAGTATTTCTTGAGGTACCAACAACCGATTACAAGATGTGTTTGCACATTAAAGCGTAATTCCTAGTCTTGTAACACCTAAGGCTTTAGCAGTGACTCCTAAACCAGTTGGTCTAAGGAACTAGATGATGAAACACCCTCGCTAAATATTTTTTTTCAATTAATGCAGCATTAAGTAATCACAAAAACCAGTGTTCATTTTTTTATCTCTTTATTCACACTTGTATTATTTTTTCTTCGTACTAAGGACTTTAGACAAGAGCATTTCAAGCTCTCTTCTACTATTCTAACTTTCAAGGTTCGTGTTTGTGCAATTTGTAGGGTATATATTTTCAGAATTTAGACTTAAGCTTAGGAATTATTTTTCAAACTTATACTTTAATAAAATTAACAATACTTTTCCTTTGTTTTAACTTAGCCCAAGAAGTCAACTCAAAATTTGCCTATTTCTAAATAAACTACAAAGACATATACTTTCTGTAGGGTTCCAAGGCACACTCAAGAGGTTCCACAAGGCATCAACCATTCCAAAATCAAAATTTTCATGTGCCTAAGAATCCTAATGCGATCGTTAACTAGAGGATAGGCGAAAGTACAAGCAAGTAAACAACTTTATTGCTAAGTGAATGGAAATACAACCTTTGTAGATCCGGTCCTCCACTTATTTAGCTCCGTGATGACTTCCCTTCGCTGCGATCACCGGGTCCTAAACTCTACCGATGGTTTCGTCGGAGAAATGAGCGGGCTAGGTCGTTGACTTCGATGCCGAAGATGATCTACATCGAGGCAACTCTAACTCAAGCTCCATCTTCACTAGCTCATGAAACTTGTGAAGAAAACACCCTTTACAACATGGCAAGTGGTAGAGGATGAAGAAATAGGAAGTGGGTTCACTTTGGATTTGGATTTCTCACTTGGATTCATCACTTGAAAATTTCTAGCAAAGGTTTTCTTTCTTCAGCAAGAAGAAGAAGAAGAAAGAAAAGAAAATGAATTATCTAATTAGAAAATTCAAGTGACCCTTATCATATTGCAACCATGGGTGAGTTAACAAGTGTAGAGAATAAACTAGGGTTTAGGCAAATGGTTAGGTTAAGCAAAAGAAACAAAATGGTTGAACTTTTCAAAGCTTCATGAAGCTTCAAAGAAAATCCAAAGTTAGCCACCATTTTATTTCTTGCTAAAAAGAATAAAAAAATAAATGAATAAATAAATTAAAACCCTAACCATTTACCTAAACATGGTTCCAAGCATACACACACCCAAGTTTGCATGTATCATCAAACATGATACAATCTAGTGCACAAAAATATATCACATATACTACTTGTGCACATCAAGTGAGAAAATCTATCTTAAGTGAACAAATACTAGTTAATGTAAAGTAATATATCAATTATACATCAAATCATTAAATCAACACTTGATTTAATGATCCGGTCATATCGCATATAACCGACTAATATCAAGTGTATCAATGTATCGAATCAACACGGCTATATCATATATAACCGTCCAATGATACAAATCGCGAGAACAGAATACAGTATCACATACTGGTATTATTCTCGGTCCCGCACATATCTCATATGCGCTCCTATTTCATTTCGCTTGAGCCAGGAAACCTCTGTGTAGGACTCTAAAGACTCGTCAATACGCCGGCAGCAGGTGATGATCATATCAAACACCCACAAGCCGCAAGCGGTCTGCTAAACGTAACGGCCACCCGGGTTTTGAGCGATCAGAAGATCAACGAGCAAGCCCGCTCACACTCCTATGAATCCAACCAGCAACACTTACCGTACAGTCCGGTCTGTTCGTCTGATATGTCGCATATCTCGCCTAGGGGTGGTAAACGTCAGACCCCTGTAGCTCGATAAGTCGTGTCGATATGAGGTCTATAACAGTTCGAGAAACTACTGGTAACACTTACCAGTAAATCTCAGCAACCCTGGCCAGGGATTTTCGGTTATAGCCAATCGAACACAGTGCAACATCAACTCCCTATACCGGGAGAGACGAATCCCCTCCTATCTCTCATTGCCTCTATGTGATTCGGGACTGTACCCAAAAACCACCATTTTGCACGCCCTCTTGGACGTGGTAAGGTGGAAATCAAAGCACAGTGGGAATCACACAAGACTCTATGACGATCTCGGGTCAACAGACTACTCTGTACCAGTGTCACCAGAGAACTGCCATCTGACGTAAGGTATAATACCATTTGGGAGTTCTCGGCGAGTCCGTCCAGTGTACCCAGTCTCCACTGAGCACCCGTATATCATCTCTGATATCAAACACCAATGGATATGGGATCATCCATCGCCCATCTGTACGGGTCGAGAAGGTATAAGCTAGTCTACTCTGGTATATCGATGCCCCGTCTCGATACACCCACGACTAGGGACCTTGAAGGATGTACTTATGGAATACCATGTCCCCACTAGTATGATCTGCATCATAGTCCAGGTAGTCAAGTACACATCCTAAGGGCTTTACCAACATGTAACAGAGAGACAATCAGTGTACACGTTAAGATAAAGAGCAACCGGATACCATGCTATCATGTCGAGCAAGAAAGTCCTCCCTATATATGTCCCAGCATCCACTACAATATACATCCTATGTACAGTAATGGCCTCTAGAGCATACATATAACTAACAATCTCCCACTTGCACGAGGGCCATCTTTAGCAGTGGTTGTAGTATCCCATACTCAACCATTCCATAATAGTCTCTCTCTGGGAAAAGGCCTTTATGAGTGGATCCGCCGTGTTGTCCTCTGAGTCTGCTCTCCTAACCTCGATCCCCTGGAGATCAACCATCTCCATGATGAGGTGACACTGCCTTAGAATATGTTTGGATCACTTATGGGACGGGCGTTCCCTGGCATAAGCCACAACTCCATTGCCACACAATGGGAGGAACGAAGTTCATCTCATGAACTAATATACATCCAGACTGCCTCTTTGGTAGCATCTTAAGTAGCGATGTATCCAGCCTTTATCGTCGAGTATGCCACGGTATCTATCTTGGAACTCTTCCAACATACCGTCCCTTTACTTAGGGCAAAGACAATGCCTGTGACTGACTTTCAGTCGTCCTTATCACCCTAGAACCTTTCCAGTGATTCTCCCCAGGATCAATTGATACCATCTCACTACAACTAGTGAGTATCCTAACATCCAATTAGATCTATCTCATAGATCCAAAACCCAGGATTTAAGAGGTATCACTTTGATCCCCTATGGAGAATCATTATGATAAGCGGAGATTGACCGAGCGTAGCATAGGAAACTCCTTTCTTATCAAGAGTATGTCATCCACGTACTCTACGAGGATCACCACCATACTCCCTACTACCTTTTTGTTTATACAAGGTTCATCTACCATTTTGATGATGTCAAACTCTTTGACTAACACATCAAAACAGACGTTCTAACTCCGCGATGCCTGCTTTATCACATAAAACATCTTGCTCGCGTTTCCGCTGCTCCCACTGTCTACGAGGCCCTCTGGCTGTGTACTTATAGACACACTCTTCTAAAACATCACTTAGAAAAGCAGTCATGGCACCCAACCGCCAGATATCGTAGTCATGGTATGTAGCCGTGGCAAGTAGGATCTGGATGGACTTAAGCATAGCTACATAGAAAAGGTTTCATCATAATCCATACCTGGTCAATGATGCAAACTTTTAACAAGTCTAGCTTTGAAAGTCTCAACTTTTCCATGCATACCAAGTAATCTTCTCAAGATATACTTGCTCCGGATGGGGATTTAACCCTTCAGATAAAGCAACCAAAGTCCATACTTTGTTGGTGTATAAGGATTCCATCTTAGATCGCTAAGCATCCAGCCATTCTTACAGAGTCACACTCCTGATGGCCAGCTCGAAACTAGTTGGGTCATCATCTCATGATGCAGTCCTCGCTCCCACTATCATAGAGAAACCGAAGTAACTCTCTGGTGAGTGAGGAACCCTACTAGATCGGCGGAGAGGCTGAGGTTCGTTGGAAACTATTGAATCCTTTGGTTCTACCAAATCATCAGCTGCAGTTTGTATAGCTGGAACCTTTCCAGTTCTACAGAACTAACCCTGCCTCGATGTTGTCCGGATTTTGCTTTTAGACATAGGCCGGACAACCCTAAATCTTAACAAACTTAAGATATGGACACTTCCCTTTCCATATCTCATATGAAGTGGTAGGCAACTGATTTGATTAGAACCCTATTCAATAGGTATGCAGCTTCTCAAGCGCATAACTCCCAAAAGGAAATAGGAAACTCAGTAGTACTTATCATAGATCACACCATATAACATAGGGTGCTATTGCTCCGCCCCGATATACCATCGTGCTATGGTGTATACGGAGGAGTAATGCTGAGAGAGAATCTCATTCTCCTTTAGAATAGTCCAGGATTTCCGTGCTCAAGTATTCTCCTCCCTGATCACATCAAAGGACATAATACTTATACCCTTATTTTGGTTCTCTACTTCTAACTTATATTCTGTGATTATCTCAAAAGTTTCGGACTTGTGTTTCAACAGGAATATATATCTGAATCTTGAGAGATAATCAGTGAATGTAATTAAGTACAAAGAACCGGTCTTGGCATATGTAGACAGGGGACCTTCATACATCAGCATGTATCAATCCCAAGAGTTCACTAACCCTTTCTCTGTTTCCAACAAACAGAGCTGTGGTCATCGTATCTTTGTGACATGACCGGCAAGTTTCATAAGATGTAAATTCAAACTAATTTAAATATGCATCTAAATGTAACTTCAGCCAGTCGGGTCGCATTAATATGACCTAGTCTACAATGCCTTAAGAAGAATTCATTCATTTCTGAACTCTTCCTCTTGTGTGTGTTCCGTATACTAAGAACTGTAGTTTGATTTAGAACATCAATGCTTTTAGATAACGTGCCTGAACCGATCAACTTTTGATATAGGAAATGTTCAAAACATTATCCAACAATACAAAACATTATCATTTCTTTACATATAAAGAGACTGATATGATTTTGTATATCAGGTTCGGTATCTAATAACATTCGTTCAGAATCAATGTACTGGTAATACAGAGTGACAGTGACCAACAGACTTGGCTGCAACACTTGCACCGTTTTCTGCCTCATGAAACTTATCACCCGTTCTCAGTTCTCTATCTATTTGTAGCCCATGTAACAATTACATATGCGGGATCCTAATCCGGTATCAAATACCCAGGACGTAGAGGATACTGAGAAACAGTTCTTTATAATGAACACACCCGAAGGAGATGCATCTCATGCACTTTCTTCGTTTGGGCGGCACGGGAATTCTGGTATTCCCCGATTTCCTGCTCTGTCTTATAACAATTATAAGTTGGAGCGGGACCAAAGTTCCCCAGCTCAGTATAACAAGCGGGTTCGGTCAATATATCCGTTTTATTATCTTGATTAAGGCGTGATATGGTCGCTACCTGGAGAGAGAGAGAAGAAAACACTCAGCGTATGCTCTTGCAAGATCAGATTGGTTATTATTTTATCTAATCAGGATGGCTCCCACTGTTTTAATCAAATCTTCCTTCAAACCCTAAAAGGAAAGACTAGCCGGGATTAATTACACGCTACAGGTTCACCAATCTTTCTGCCAGGCCAGTGTCGGTACTTTGAGGGAGGTTCCCCGTGCTTTCGCACGGACCTAATTACAGTAAACCTCATTTTCCCAGAGGCGTAACCCCGTTGACACCTTTCTAGACACCTACTTGATCGGCTAATTGTAATGTGTAAAACTCTCCCAGGAGTAACTCTTACTCGCAGCGGGTATCGGGATCCAACTATCTCATAGAAGGTATGCAATCTCATTGCAAATTTCAACATTTGAAATTCCCGATAATTTTTACCCTAACCTCCTATGATCTTGACAAAGGCCAACAAACCATAGGATGCTAGTCAAGTTCAACCCGTCATTTCCTGATTGAATTAAACCCACCCGCACGACCCTTGACAAAGGCCAACAAGGTCGCACGACTACCCTAACCCAATCTGCATCATATGCATAAGCAGATAAGCACCAGTCAGCCACCGCACACTATGTCTTGACTAAGGCCAACAAACGCAGCACGAATACTAACTTCTACTTATCTGAAATGACGGAAGGCTACGACAGGTTTTTTGAAAACCTATTGCGTAATGAACTTGATATCATTCTAGAATCAAATAATTTTAAAATGGAGTGTTTTTGAGGCTTTTCTAGTTTTGCTAAAGGGGTCACTCCCGGTGAAGGGATCGTCGGCCCTTTCCTCATCGAATAAGGTGCAGGATATATCATATATACCACTGTGCAAAGCAAAAACTATAGAAAAAATCAAAATACAAACCGAGGGTTGTAGCATCTGCCAGTTATTGCTAAAGGAGTCACTCCCGGTGAAGGGATCTCGGTCCTTTCCTTATCGAATAAGGTGCAGGATGTTCTACAAGGAACACCGCCATGCAAAGCAAGAACTGTAGCTACCTGGTTTTGAAAATTCGATTCCACAACATCTTTAGGTTTCTTTTCTTTCATTAATCATATTAATGAAGTCCCATTATTTAAGTACCTAAACATCACAGATAAATACGACGTACACTTATGCCATCCGCATTCGCCTCGATGTCCTCTCGTGCACTGTTAGGTTAGGTAACTAACGGCAGAGCAGGGCAGGGCTAGCGCGGGTGTAAAACATAAGTAACGTCTATATAATATATCATATATACTATATACTGTATCTATCACAGAACATCACATGATCACATCACAGATAACGCAGCAGAAAATATCATATGAAATATTGGATATAGTAGGACGTCCGTGTTTTTAATACGAGCCAGTATAAAACACGGATTCCACGGTCACGATGAATAGCCAAACCCACACCCCTGGACCCCTACGAGAGCGGCAAGCAACCCAACCAATTCTAGGGTTAGGAGACCCGGACTTGACTCCTCGAGATGGTCTCCCACTGGACCCTAGAACCCGGTTACTTGTGCTCCCCTCCTTGGGTCTATCCTAGTGCGGAAAAGTAAATAATATACAAAAGGTGACATCTTCCGCAAACTGGAAGTGCCCCAATAAAAGAATATTACATACAAGTTTATACATGAATGAAAATGAAAAACACTTATCTCACATAAAAATCCCCCGGCTATTCAAACACGACGATCCAATATAACATATCCAGCAACACATAACATCACATGTCATCAACGTAAATAAACATGCGTATCCCAATTGTCGTTGACATATAGCAACGAAACCGGCGATATCACATATTACACTTACGGTCACAGAAAAGAAAGTGTAAAACTACAACAGTTGGAATCCGCAACCTCCATAGACATCGCATGCCTAACCATCTGAATTCCTTAGACATCACATGCCTAACAACTATAAACCCCGCATTTTAGTCTCATTATCGAAAACACTTTTCAATATCAAGTCGGGCAATTCAACAAGATTCCTGGCATTTTGATCGAATGCTCGTCGCAATCTTTAGTAGGCAGCCGCACCCCTGATGCCGTCGACGAAGTGCACCAAGGCGGACACCGCTGCCGCGTGCACCCGAACGGATGCTTTCGGCGATGGGGTTCTCCTACAGTCACTTGGTCGGGGCTATGGGGCGTGGCTATCTATTAAGTTTTACCGGCGAGTATCCGCGTACGCTACGAGATTGCGACGGACTTTTGATCGCATCAAAATTCTGTGGCAACCGATCAAGTGAGACTAAAGTGCTATGTTTATAACATTCAAATCAGTTATCTCATAACTATTTGTGGATTCTAAATATTGTATCACATTCCAGATAAATAGAAAATTTTAAACTTTCCGATCGAACAATCAAACACCCAAGTTTTCCCGAAACAACTCAACACATGAAATAAGTTTTAAAACATCCAGTTCATGCCTCAGTACCAACGGTCCAGCCGTAGAAGGGTCAAGCCAACGCCTCACATGTGGCACGCCGTACAACCCCAAACCCTAAGGTTCAAAGGGCAGTTCAAGATGGTCACATAATCGAGTTAAGGTTTGTTGTCTTCTAGAGGGTCCATCGAGTTACTTGCACTACTTAGAACGTCTTTAAACAACGGAAAAATCCAACATTTGGAAATTTTCCGACAGGGGAAAAAGTGGGTATTTATATCCGGTTGAACTTTTTAACATATTCTAAAATTACCCGGAAAAACAAATAGACAAAATTAGACAATCCGATCGAATCGACGAACTCCTAATACAACCCAGAAAACTCAACACTTGAGTAAATATTAAAAATTCCCATAAAATACAGCACCTCCAGAAACAAATTACTGTGCAAACCACGTGGCCTAACTCACCAGTATGGCCGTGGAACCGCCGCACAAGCAGGGATGGGGCCGCGGTTCCGTGGCTCTTTGGTCGAGTTAGAGTCACGTGCTGCACAGTAACTCATACAATTCCCTGCAGAATTTTTTGGATATTTTTAATTTGGAAAAATCCACAGTTTTAAAAATTGGACAGAGAGGGGTACGAATTAGGGTTTCGTGTTTCGATCGGACTTCTAACATCGTCTACAGTTCACCTAAAACTCTAGCTAGGCTCTGATACCACCGTAGGGTTCCTAGGCACACTCAAGAGGTTCCACAAGGCATCAACCATGCCAAAATCAAATTTTTCATGTGCCTAAGAATCCTAATGCGATCGTTAACTAGAGGATAGGCGAAAGTACAAGAAAGTAAACAACTTTATTGCTAAGTGAATGGAAATACAACCTTTGTAGATCCGGTCCTCCACTTCTTTAGCTCCGTGATGACATCCCTTCGCTGCGATCACCGGGATCCCGGACTCCAGCGATGGTTTCGTCGGAGAAATGAGCGGGCTAGGTCGTTGACTTCGATACCGAAGATGATCTACATCGAGGCAACTCTAACTCA
Source organism: Agapanthus africanus (assembly GCA_030015575.1). Lineage (NCBI taxonomy): Eukaryota > Viridiplantae > Streptophyta > Magnoliopsida > Asparagales > Amaryllidaceae > Agapanthus > Agapanthus africanus. Next base: position 207,319,125 of record CM057340.1, read on the forward strand.
AACTCCATCTTCACTAGCTAATGAAACTTGTGAAGAAAACACCCTTTACAACATGGAAAGTGGTAGAGGATGAAGAAATAGGAAGTGGGTTCACTTTGGATTTGGATTTCTCACTTGGATTCATCACTTGAAAATTTCTACCAAAGGTTTTCTTTCTTCATCAAGAAGAAGAAGAAGAAAGAAAAGAAAATGAATTATCTAATTAGAAAATTCAAGTGACCCTTATCATATTGCAACCATGGGTGAGTTAACAAGTGTAGAGAATAAACTAGGGTTTAGGCAAATGGTTAGGTTAAGCAAAAGAAACAAAATGGTTGAACTTTTCAAAGCTTCATGAAGCTTCAAAGAAAATCCAAAGTTAGACACCATTTTATTTCTTGCTAAAAAGAATAAATAAATAAATGAATAAATAAATTAAAACCCTAACCATTTACCTAAACATGGTTCAAAGCATACACACACCAAAGTTTGCATGTATCATCAAACATGATACAATCTAGTGCACAAAAATATATCACATATACTACTTGTGCACATCAAGTGAGAAAATCCATCTTAAGTGAACAAGTACTAGTTAATGTAAAGTAATATATCAATTATACATCAAATCATTAAATCAACACTTTATTTAATGATCCGGTAATATCGCATATAACCGACTAATATCAAGTGTATCAATGTATCGAATCAACAGTTGATCCGGTAACTCGGTTATATCATAAATAACCGTCCAATGATACAAATCGCGAGAATAGAATACAGTATCACATACTGGTATTATTCTCGGTCCCGCACATATCTCATATGTGCTCCTATTTCGTTTCGCTTGAGCCAGGAAACCTCTATGTAGGACTCTAAAGACTCGTCAATACGCCGGCAGCAGGTGATGATCATATCAAACACCCACAAGCCGCAAGCGGTCTGCTAAACGTAACGGCCACCCGGGTATTGAGCGATCAGAAGATCAACGAGCAAGCCCGCTCACACTCCTGTGAATCCAACCAGCAACACTTACCGTACAGTCCGGTCTGTTCGTCTGATATGTCGCATATCTCGCCTAGGGGTGGTAAATGTCAGACCCCAGTAGCTCGATAAGTCGTGTCGATATGAGGTCTATAACAGTTCGAGAAACTACTGGTAACACTTACCAGTAAATCTCAGCAACCCTGGCCAGGGATTTCCGGTTATAGCCAATCGAACACAGTGCAACATCAACTCCCTATACCGGTAGAGACGAATCCCCTCCTATCGCTGATTGCCTCCATATGATTCGGGACTGTACCAAAAAACCACCGTTTTGCACGCCCTCTTGGACGTGGTAAGGTGGAAATCAAAGCACAGTGGGAATCACACAAGACTCTATGACAATCTCGGGTCAACAGACTACTCTGTACCAGTATCACCAGAGAACTGCCATCTGACGTAAGGTATAATACCATCTGGGAGTTCTCGGCGAGTCCGTCCAGTGTACCCAGTCTCCACTGAGCACCCGTATATCATCTCTGATGTCAAACACCAATAGATATGGGATCATCCATCACCCATCTGTATGGGTCGAGAAGGTATACACTAGTCTACTCTGGTATATCGATGCCCCGTCTCGATACACCCATGACTAGGGACCTTGAAGGATGTACTTATGGACTACCATGTCCCCACTAGTATGATCTGCATCATAGTCCAGGTAGTCAAGTACACATCCTAAGGTCTTTACCAACATGTAACAGAAAGACAATCAGTGTACACGTTAAGGTAAAGAGCAACCAGATAGCATACTATCATGTCGAGCAAGAAAGTCCTCCCTATATATGTCCCAGCATCCACTACAATATACATCCTATGTATAGTAATAGCGTCTAGGGTATACATATAACTAACACTTTCTACCGTTAAACTTTAAGAAAAGTTATTTTTAGGGATCTTGATTTACTAAGTCTAAGATCTAGTTGTTCCTAGCTAGTTAACCTATATGTCAAACTCAAGTCGATTAAGGCCAGAATTGAATGTTTTAATTTTTATAATTTTTCAAATTTTTCAGTTTTTATTTGATTTTTCTTTTACTTTTTTTTTATTTTTCAATTTTTATTTTAATTTTTATGATTTTTATATAAGGATGCAATGCAGAATTTAAATATGCAAAAGAAAAAAAATGTACATATGAATGCGAAGGAAGAAAGCTTACCGAACAGACCCCTAAACTTAAACTCGACAGTGTAATCACTGTCATGCTACACCAAGAGGGTCAAAATGGCCGGCACTTCCCTTTTTATTTTCTTATTTTACAAAAAAAAATTATGTTATTTTGTATTTATGTATTTACAATTGGTACACACCCCCAAACTTGTGTGAAACAAAGTTTTGGCTAGATGGTCAAAAATTTAGGGGTAAAATGGAGGAAGATCAATCTGTGTAAATCGGCAACTGCAAAAATAGGAGCTCCTCCGATGGGTCCGCGGTGAGGAACGGTTTTAATCGATGTCCGTTTACTTTAAATAAAGTACCGTCCTCCGGATTTTCAAGATCTACCGCACCGTGCGGATATACAGTGCGTACTAAAAATGTCCCTTTCCACCAAGATCTCAGCTTGCCGGGGTGAAAGTGTAACCGAGTGTCATATAGTAAAACATGTTGACCAGGTTTAAACGTTTTGCGCATAAGGTGTTTGTCATGGAACACCTTAGTTCAGTTTTTAACAATGACAGCATTATCATAAGCCTCATCCCGCAGCTCTTCTAGATCGTTTAATTGCAGCTTTCGATTGCTGCCCGCATCTCCCATTGATAAATTCAACTCCTTGATTGCCCAAAATGCCTTGTGCTCAATCTCAACTGGGAGGTGGCAAGCCTTCCCATAAACAAGCCGGTATGGAGACATACCAAGATCGGTCCTGTATGCAGTACGGAAAGCCCATAGTGCAGCGATCAATTTGTGTGACCAATCTTTACGGTTTTTAGAAACCGTTTTCTCCAAGATTTGCTTAATTTTCCAATTCGTAACCTCGGCTTTCCCACATTTTTGGGGATGGTATAGTATTGACAGCTTGTGTGTAATGGAATATTTGCGCATTAAGGACTCAAAATTCCAATTGCAAAAGTAAGATCCATTATCACTTATAAATGCTCGAGGGTGCCCAAACCGAGAAAAGATTGTTTGTTATATGTATGCCCTAGAGGCCATTACTATACATAGGATGTATATTGTAGTGGATGCTTGGACATATATAGGGATGACTTTCTTGCTCGATATGATAGTATGCTATCTGTTTACACTTTACCTTAACGTGTACACTGATTGTCTCTCCGATACAAGTTGGTAAAGCCCTTAGGATGTGTACTTAACTACCTGGACTATGATGTGGATCATACTAGTGGGGACATGGTAGTCCATAAGTACATCCTTCAAAGTCCCTAATCGTGGGTGTATCGAGACGGGGCATCGATATACCAGAGTAGACTAGCGTGTAGCTTCTCGACCCATATAGATGGGAGATGGATGAACCCATATCCATTGGTGTTTGACATCAGAGATGATATATGGGTGCTCAGTGGAGACTGGGTACACTGGACGGACTCGCCGAGAACTCCCAGATGGTATTATACCTTACGTCAGATGGCAGTTCTCTGGTGACACTGGTATAGGTTAGTCTGTATACCCGAGATCGTCATAGAGTCTTGTGTGATTCCCACTGTGCTTTGATTTCCACCTTACCACGTCCAAGAGGGCGTGCAAAACGGTGGTTTTTGGGTACAGTCCCGAGTCACATGGAGGCAATAAGCGATAGGAGGGGTTTCGTCTCTCCCGGTATAGGGAGTTGATGTTGCGCAGTGTTCGATTGGCTATAACAGGAAGTCCTTGGCCAAGGCTGCTTTAGGGATTTACTGGTAAGTGTTACTAGTAGTTTCTCGACCCGTTATGAGCCTCATATCGACACGACATATCGAGTTATTGGGGTCTGACGTTTACCACCCCTAGGCGAGATATGCGACATATCAGACGAACAGACCGGACTGTACGGTAGTGTTACTGGTTGGATTCATAGGAGTGTGAGCGGGCTTGCTCGTTGATCTTCTGATCGCTCAATACCCGGGTGGCCGTTACGTTTAGCAGACCGCTTGCGGCTTGTGGGTGTTTGATATGATCATCACCTGCTGCCGGCGTAATGACGAGTCTTTAGAGTCCTACACAGGGGTTTCTTAGCTTAAGCGAAACGGAGTAGGAGAGCATATGTGATATGTGCGGGACCGAGATTGATATGATATGAGATACCGTATTCGATTCTCGCGATTTGTGACATTCATCGGTTGTATGGATATAGCCGGGTTATCGGATCAAGTGTTGATTCGGTAAGTTGTTACTTTTGATATTAGTCGGTTATAGCCAGATTATTAAATCAAGAGTTGATTTAATAATTTAATGTATAATTATATATTTGATATATTACATTACATTAACTAATATTAGCTCACTTAAGATTTATTTTCTCACTAGTTTGTGCACATTGTTTATATGTGATATATGAAAGTGTACATGTATGTATCATGCTTGATGATACACACAAGATGGGTGTATGAGACTTATACTAAGATTAAGGTTAAGATTAGGGTTATTGGATTATCATAAGATTTAACAAATGAGTTAAACTTTGTCAAAGTTGTCAAGCTTGAAGAAGCTTGGAGAAATTTTGACAAAGTCCACTCTTTTGTCAATTCTCTTGATATTTCTTTAACCTAACCATTTAACCTCATACCTTAGTTAATTCTCTACATGAGTTAAGCATGAGGGCTTAAATCAACCATGGGTGAATTATTCAAGAGGATAAGTTTTCATTTGGATGAATAATTCACTTCTTCTTCTTCTTCTTCATCAAGCTCCTTGAAAATCTTTCTAGCTCTAATGGTGCCTTGAGGAAAAATGTGAGAAAATCAATTTTAAAGTGAGCAACCTTCCTACTTCATCATCCTCTACTACTTGCCATTTAGTAGAGGGTGTTCTCTTCACAAAGTTCTTGACTTAGTGAAGGAATAGCTTGAGTTAGTGTCTCCCCGACATAGATCATCTTCGGCCTCGAAGTCATCGAAGCAAGCATGTTCATTTCTTCGTGGAGCCTCTCTAGAGTCCGGGTTTTTACGATCGCAGCGAAGGGGAATACTACACGGAGCTATTGAAGTGAAGGACCGGTCTACAAAGGTTGTATTCCCGCTCTCTTAGAAGTAAAGTTGTTTCCTTGTTCATAGTTTTCGCCTAATCTCTAGTTAACGATCTTCATTAGGGTTTCTCGGCACATAAATTTTTGAATTTGGCATGGTTGATGCCTTGTGGAACCTCTTGAGTGTGCCTAGCAACCCTACAGTGGTATCAGAGCCTAACTAGAGCTTTAGGCGATGTGTTAACGAAGTTAAAACTCCGAACGAACCCGATACGTCCAAGTTTACCCCCTCTCTGTACATTTTTTCAAAACTGTGTATTTTCTAAATTAAAAATACCTGAAAAATTAAGCAGGGAAATATAAGAATTGTGGTGAAAAATGAGCTCCTAATACTTCCAAACCGCTGCGGAACCGCGGCCGTACCATGCTTGGGCCGCGGATCCGCGGCCGTACAGAGGGATTGGGTCTTTTTGTTTGCACAGTAATTCTTATATATTAAAGTGCTATTTTATGGGTATTTTTAAACTGACTCAAGTGTTGAGTTTTCTGGGGGTTTATTTTGTAATCGTCGATTCGATCGGAGAATTTAATTTTGTTATGTTTTCCGGATATTTTTAGAACATGTTAAAAAGTTCGACCGGATATAAATACTCACTTTTTCCCCTGCCGGGAAATTTCCAAGTGTTGGATTTTTCCGTGGTTTACGAATATTCTAAGTAGTGCAAGTAAAGCGATGGTCCCTCTAGAAGACAACAAACCTTAACTCGATTATGTGACCGTCTTGAACTGCCCTTTGAACCTTAGGGTTTGGGGCAGTACGGCGTGCCACATGTGAGGCGTTGGCTTGACCCTTCTACGACTGGACCGTTGGTACTGTGGCATGAAGTGGAGGTTTTTGAACTTATTTCAAGAGTTGAGCTGTTTCGGGAAAACTTGGGTGTTAGATTGTTCGGTCGGAAAGTTTAACATTTTCTGTTTATCTGGAATGTGATACAATATTTGGAATCCACAAGTAGTTATGAGATAACTAAAATGAATGTTATAAACATAGCACTTTAGTCTCACTTGATCGGTTGCCACGAAATTTTGATGTGATCAAAAGTCCGTCTCAATCACGTAGCGTACGCGGATACTCGCCGGGTAAACTTAATAGACAGCCATGTCCCATAGCCCCGACCAAGTGACTGTAGGAGAACCCCGTCGCCGAAAGCATTCGTTCGGGTGCTCGCGGCAGCGGTGTTCCTCCTTGGTGCACTTCGTCAACGGCAACCGGGGGTGCGGCCGTCTACTAAAGTTTGCGACGAGCATTCGATCAGTTTACCGGGAATCTTGTTGAATTGCCCGACTTCATATTGAAAAGTGTTTTCGATAATGAGACTAAAATGCGGGGTTTATAATTGTTAGGCATGTGATGTCTAAGGAATTCATTGGTTAGGCATGCGATGTCTAAGGAGGTTGCGGATTCCAACTGTTGTAGTTTTACACTTTCTTTTCTGCGACCGTAAGTGTAATATGTGATATCGCCGGTTTCGTTGCTATATGTCAACGATAATTGGGATGGGCAAATTTACTTACGTTGATGACATGTGATGTTATGTGTTGCTGGATATGTTATATTGGATCGTCGCGTTTTGAATAGCCGGGGGGTTTTATGTGAGATGAGTGTTTTTCATTTTCATTCATATAAAATTAACTTGTATGTAATATTCTTTTATTGGGGCACTTCCAGGTTGCGGATGATGTCACCCATTGTATATTATTTACTTTTCCGCACTAGGATAGACCCAAGGAGGAGAGCACAAGTAACCGGGTTCTGGAGTCCAGTGGAAGACCAACTCGAGGAGTCGAGTCCGGGTCTCCTAACTCTAGAATTGGTAGGGTTGCTTGCCGCTCCTGTAGGGGTCTAGGGGTATGGGTTTGGCTATTCATCGTGACCGTGAAATCCGTGTTTTATACTGGCTCGTATTAAAAACACGGACGTCCTAGTATATCCAATGTTTCTTATGTTTCTTCTGCTGCGATATCTGTGATGTGATCATTTGATATGTGATGATAGATACTGTATATGATATATATGATATATTATATAGACGTTACTTATGTTTTGCACTCGCGCTAGCCCTGCCCCGCTCGGTCGTTAGTTACCTAATCCAACGGTGCACGAGGGGACATCGAGACGAATGCGGATGGCATAAGTGTACGTCGTATTTATTTGTGATGTTTAGGTGATTTAAATGATGGAACTTCATTAATATGATTAATGAAAGAAAAATAAACCTAAGATGTTGTGGAATCGAATTTTCAAAAACAGGTAGCTACAGTTCTTGCTTTGCATCGCGGTGTTCCTTGTAGAACATCCTGCACCTTATTCGATAAGGAAAGGGCCGAGATCCCTTCACCGGGAGTGACCCCTTTAGCAATAACTGGCAGATGCTACAACCCTCGGTTTGTCTTTTGATTGCTCCTATAGTTTTTTGCTTTGCACAGCGGTATATATGATATATCCTGCACGTTATTCGATGAGGAAAGGGCCGACGATCCCTTCACCGGGAGTGACCCCTTTAGCAAAACTAGAAAAGCCTCAAAAAAACTCCATTTTAAAATCATTTGATTCTACAACGATATCAAATTCATTACGCAATAGGTTTTCAGAAAAACCTGTCGTAGCCCTCCGTCATTTCAGATAAGTACTAGTTAGTATTCGTGCTACGTTTGTTGACTATGTTAAGGCGTAGTGTGCGGTAGCTAATTAGTGCTTATCTGTATAAGCATATGATGTGATTGGATTAGGGTAGTCGTGCGACTTTGTTGACTATGTCAAGGGTCGTGCGGGTGGGTTTAATTCAATCGGGAAATGACGGGTTGAACTTGACTAGCACTTATGATTTGTTGACTATGTTAAGGTCATATAGCTGCTAGGGGCAAAATTATCGGGAATTTCAAGTGTTGAAATTTGCAATAAGAATTCATACCTTCTATGAGATAGTTGAATCCCGATACCCGCAGCGAGTAATTGTTACTCCTGGGAGAGTTTTACACATTACAATTAGCCGATCAAGTAGGTGTCTAGAAAGGTGTCAACGGGGTTACGCCTCTGGGAAAACGAGGTTTACTATAATTAGGTACGTGCGAAAGCACGGGGAACCTCCCTCAAAGTACCGACACTGGCCTGGCTGAAAGATTGGCGAACTTGAAGCGTGTAATTAATCCTGGCTAGTCTTTCCTTCTCGGGTTTGAAGGAAGATTTGATAAAAACAGTGGGAGCCATCCTGATTAGATAAAATAATAACCAATCTGATCTTGCAAGAGCGCACGCAGAGTGTTTTCTTCTCTCTCTCTCTTGGTAGCGACCATGTCACGCCTTAATCAAGATAATAATACGGATACATTGACCGAACCCGCTTGTTATACTGAGCTGGGGAACGTTGGTCCCGCTTCAACTTATAAATGTTATAAGATAGAGCAGGAATTAGGGGATTACCAGAATTCCCGTGCCGCCCAAACGAAGAAAGTGCATGTTGATGCATCATCTTCAGGTGTGTTCATTACAGAGAACTGTTTCTCAGTATCCTTTACGTCCTAAGTATGTGATACCGGATCAGGATCCCGCATATGTAATATGTTACATGAGCCACAGAAAGGTAAAGAACTGAGAACGGGTGATAAGTTTCATGAGGCAGAAAACGGTGCAAGTGTTGCAGCCAAGTCTGTTGGTCACTGTCACCATGTATTACCAATACATTGATTTTGAATAAATGCTATTAGATACCAAACCTGATATACAAAATCATATCAATCTCTTTATTTATTAAAGAAGGATACAATTTTGTATTGTTAGATAATATTTTGAACATTTTCTATTTCAAGAGTTGATCGGTTCAGGCACGTTATCTAAAAGCATTGACGTTCTAAATCAAACCACAGTTCTTAGTATATAGAACACATACAAGAGGAAGAGTTCAGAAATGAACGAATCCTTCTTGAGGCATTGGAGACTAGGTCATATCAATGGGACCCGACTGGCTGAAGTTACATTTTAGATGCATATTTAAATCAGTTTGAATTTACATCTTGTGAAACTTGCCAGTCATGTCACAAAGATAAGATGACCATAGCTCTGTTTATTGGAAACAGAGAAAGAGTTAGTGAACTTTTGGGATTGATACATGCTGATGTATGAAAGTCCCCTGTCTACACATGCCAAGACCGGTTCCTTATACTTCATTACATTCTCTGATAATCTCTCTAGATTCAGACATATGTTCCTGTTGAAACACAAGTCCGAACCTTTTGAGATATTCACAGAATATAAGTTAGAAGTAGAGAACCAAAATACAGGTATAAGTATTATGTCCTTTGATGTGATCAAGGAGGAGAATACTTGAGCACGGAATTCCTGGATTATTCTAAAGGTGAATGAGATTCTCTCTCAGCAGTACTCCTCTATATACATCATAGCACGATGGTTTATCGGGGAGGAGCAATAACACCCTATGTGATATGGTGTGCTCTATAATGAGTACTACTGAGTTTCCTATTTCCTTTTAGGGAGTTATGCACTTATGAAGTTGCATACCTATTGAATAGGGTTCCGATCAAATCAGTTGCCTACCACTTCATATGAGATATGGAAAGGGAAGAGCCCATCTTTTAAAGTCAGTTAAGATTTGGGGTTGTCCAGCCTATGTCTAAAAGCAAAATCCGGACAAGCTCGAGGCAAAATCAGTTCTGTGGAAGTTCGTTGGATATCCCAAGCATATGCAAGGGAATATCTTCTACCTAACCGAGGAACAAAAATGTTTTGTTTCTCAGCATGCCACCTTTGTGAAAGGGAATTTCTTGTGAAGAAATTATTGGTTATGAGGTAGAACTGGAAACAGTTCCAGCTATACAAACTGCAGCTAATGATTTGGTAGAACCAAAGGATTCAATAGCAACCAACGAACCTCAGCCTCTCCGCCGATCTAGTAGGGTTCCTCACCCACCTGAGAGTTACTTTGGTTTCTCTATGGCAGTAGGAGCGAGAATTGCATCATGGGATGATGACCCAACTAGTTTCGAGCTGGCCATCAGGAGTGGGACTCTAATGCTTATCGATCTGAGATGGAATCCTTATAAACCAACAAAGTATGGACTTTGGTTGCTTTATCTGAAGGGTTAAATCCCCATCAGGAGCAAGTATATCTTGAGAAGATTACTTGGTGTACATGGAAAAGTTGAGACTTTCAAAGCTAGACTTGTTAAAAGTTTGCATCATTGACCAGGTATGGATTATGATGAAACCTTTTCTAAGTAGCTATGCTTAAGTCCATCCGGATCCTACTTGCCACGGCTACATACCATGACTACGATATCTGGCGGTTGGGTGTCATGACTGCTTTTCTAAATGATGATTTAGAAGAGAGAGCCTATAAGTACACAGTCAGAGGGCTTCATAGACAGTGGGAGCAGCAGAAATGTGTGCAAGATGTTTTATGTGATAAAGCAGGCATCGCGGAGTTGGAACATCTGTTTTGATGAGATAGTCAAAGAGTTTGACATCATCAAAATGGTAGATGAACCTTGTATATACAAAAAGGTAATAGGGAGTATGGTGGTGATCCTTGTAAAGTACATGGATGACATACTCTTGATAGGGAAGGAGTTTTCTATGCTACGCTCGGTCAATCTCCGCTTATCACAAGGATTCTCCATTTAGGATCAAAGTGATACCTACTAAATCCTGGGTTTTGGATCTATGAGATAGATCTAATTGGATGTTAGGATACTCACTAGTTGTAGTGAGTTGGTATCAATCGATCCTGGGGAGAATCAATGGAAAGATTCCAGGGTGATAAGGACGACTGAATGTCAATCACAGGCATTGTCTTTACCCTCAGTGGAGGGACGGTATGTTGGAAGAGTTCCAAGCTAGATACCGTGGCATACTAGACGATAAAGGCTGGATACATCGCTACCAAAGATGCTACTAAAGAGGAAGTCTGGGTGTATATTAGTTCATGAGATGAACTTCGTTCCTCCTATTGTGTGACAATGGAGTTGTGGGTTATGCCTAGGAACGCCCGTCCCATCAGTGATCCAGACATATTCTTGGGCAGTATCACCTGATCGTGGAGATGGTTGATCTCCAGGGGATCAAGGTTAGGAGAGTAGACTCAGAGGACAACACGGCGGATCCACTCACAAAGGCCCCAGAGAGAGACTTTTATGGGATGGTTGAGTATGTGATACTACAACCACTGCTATCAGATGGCCCTAGTGCAAGTGGGAGATTGTTAGTTATATGTATGCCCGAGAGGCCATTACTATACATAGGATGTATATTGTAGTGGATGCATGGACATATATAGGGATGACTTTCTTGCTCGATATGATAGTATGCTATCTGGTTACTCTTTGCCTTAACGTGTACACTGATTGTCTCTCTGATACGTGTTGGTAAATCCCTTAGGATGTGTACTTAACTACCTGGACTATGATGTGGATCATACTAGTGGGGACATGGTAGTCCATAAGTACATCCTTCAAAGTCCCTAGTCGTGGGTGTATCGAGACGGGGCATCGATATACCAGAGTAGATTAGCGTGTAGCTTCTCGACCCATATAGATGGGCGATGGATGATCCCATATCCATTGGTGTTTGACATCAGAGATGATATACGGGTGCTCAGTGGAGACTGGGTAAACTGGACGGACTCGCCGAGAACTCCCAGATGGTATTATACCTTACGTCAGATGGCAGTTCTCTGGTGACACTGGTACAGGTTAGTCTGTATACCCGAGATCGTCATAGAGTCTTGTGTGATTCCCACTGTGCTTTGATTTCCACCTTACCACGTCCAAGAGGGCGTGTAAAACGGTGGTTTTTGGGTACAGTCCCGAGTCACATGGAGGCAAAGAGCGATAGGAGGGGTTTCGTCTCTCCCGGTATAGGGAGTTGATGTTGCGCAGTGTTCGATTGGCTATAACAGGAAGTCCTTGGCCAAGGCTGCTTTAGGGATTTACTTGTAAGTGTTACTAGTAGTTTCTCGACCCGTTATGAGCCTCATATCGACACGACTTATCGAGTTATTGGGGTCTGACGTTTACCACCCCTAGGCGAGATATGCGACATATCAGACGAACAGACCGGACTGTACGGTAGTGTTACTGGTTGGATTCACAGGAGTGTGAGCGGGCTTGCTCGTTGATCTTCTGATCGCTCAATACCCGGGTGGCCGTTACGTTTAGCCGACCGCTTGCGGCTTGTGGGTGTTTGATATGATCATCACCTGCTGCCGGCGTATTGACGAGTCTTTAGAGTCCTACACAGGGGTTTCCTGGCTCAAGCGAAACGGAGTAGGAGCGCATATATGATATGTGCGGGACCGAGATTGATACGTTATGAGATACCGTATTTGAATCTCGCGATTTGTGACATTCATCGGTTGTATGGATATAGCCGGGTTATCGGATCAAGTGTTGATTCGGTAAGTTGTTACTTTTGATATTAGTCGGTTATAGCCGGATTATTAAATCAAGAGTTGATTTAATACTTTATTGTATAATTATATATTTGATATATTACATTACATTAACTAATATTAGCTCACTTAAGATTTATTTTCTCACTAGTTTGTGCACATTGTTTATATGTGATATATGCAAGTGTACATGTATGTATCATGCTTGATGATACACATAAGATGGGTGTATGAGACTTATACTAAGATTAGGGTTAAGATTAGGGTTATTGGATTATCTTAATATTTAACAAATGAGTTAAACTTAGTCAAAGTTGTCAAGCTTGAAGAAGCTTGGAGGAACTATGACAAAGTCCACTCTTTTGTCAATTCTCTTGATATTTCTTTAACCTAACCCTTTAACCTCATACCTTAGTTAATTCTCTACATGAGTTAAGCATGAGGGCTTAACTCAACCATGGGTGAATTATTCAAGAGGATAAGTTTTCATTTGGATGAATAATTCACTTCTTCTTCTTCTTCATCAAGCTCCTTGAAAAGCTTTCTAGCTCTAATGGTGCCTTGAGGAAAAATGTGAGAAAATCAATTTTAAAGTGAGCAACCTTCCTACTTAATCATCCTCTTCTACTTGCCATTTAGTAGAGAGTGTTCTGTTCACAAAGTTCTTGACCTAGTGAAGGAATAGCTTGAGTTAGTGTCTCCCCGACGTAGATCATCTTCGGCCTCGAAGTCATCGAAGCAAGCATGTTCATTTCTTCGTGGAGCCTCCCTAGAGTCCGGGTTTTTCCGATCGCAGCGAAGGGGAATACTACACGGAGCTATTTAAGTGAAGGACCGGTCTACAAAGGTTGTATTCCCGCTCTCTTAGAAGTAAAGTTGTTTACTTGTTCATAGTTTTCGCCTAATCTCTAGTTAACGATCTTCATTAGGGTTTCTCGGCACATAAATTTTTGAATTTGGCATGGTTTATGCCTTGTGGAACCTCTTGAGTGTGCCTAGCAACCCTACAAAGATATGTTCTTTAAGAAATCGAATGACAACCTTGTTATCGTCCGTTCGGCTAGGCACAGCCTCGACCCATTTTGACACATAGTCAACAGCCAAAAGAATATACACATTCCCAAAAGAATTGGGAAATGGTCCCATGAAGTCTATTCCCAAAACATCAAAAATATCCACAACCAAAATTGGTTGGAGCGGCATTTCGTTTCTCCACGATATCCGGCCCAAGTGTTGGCACCAGGAGCATGTCTTGCAGTATTCATATGCATCCTTAAAGAATCGTGGCCAATAGAAACCACACTGCAAGATTTTCTCTGCTGTCTTCTTAGGGCCATAATGCCCGCCACACGCTTGATCGTGGCAAAAAGACAGCACACTCTTAAGCTCATTTTCAGGTACACACCGGCGAATGATTTGGTCGGTACAGTATTTAAAAAGATACGGTTCATCCCAGTAAAAATGTTTTATTTGGGATAAGAATCAGAGTTTATCCTGTTTTGACCAATCTTTAGGTATCAAGCCGGTGGCCAAGTAGTTTACTATATCAGCGAACCAAGGTTCGCAAGACACAGTTAAGAGTTGCTCATCGGGAAAAACATCTTTTATTTGAATTTCAAGTGTAGGCGAGAAAGTAAGTCGTGAAAGGTGATCGGCCACTACATTTTCACATCCTCTTTTGTCCCTTATGACAAGGTCAATCTCTTGTAGCAAGAGAATCCAACGTATTAGCCTCGATTTAGCATCCTTCTTCGCAAAAAGGTGGCGAAGAGCTGAATGGTCCGTTTACACAATCACTGGAGAGCCGATTAAATAAGGCCGGAATTTTTCAAGTGCAAACACAACTGCTAAAAACTTATTTTCTGTTGTTGTGTAGTTTAGTTGGGCCTCATTTAATGTACGGCTAACGTAATAAATTACGTGCGGCATCTTATTAATGTGATGTCCAAGAACAGCACCAATGGCAAAATCTGATGCATCGCACATAATTTCAAAAGGATGTGTCCAGTCTGGAGATGAAAGAATGGGCGCAGAAATGAGAGAGTGTTTCAATGACCCGAACGCTTCCATGAAAGTTGAGTCAAAATCAAATGTTGTGTCCATGGCCAATAAGAGAGTCAAGGGTCCAGCAATCTTGCTAAAATCCTTTATGAACCGTCTATAAAAACCGGCATGGCCAAGGAAGGCTGGTATGTCTTTGACGCATTAAGGAGGAGGAAGATTAGAAATGACTTCAATCTTGGCTTTATCAACCTCTATGCCATTTTGCGAGATGACGTGTCCTAAGAAAATGCCTTCTCGTACCATAAAGTGGCACTTCTCCCAATTTAAAGTGAGGTTCTTATCCCTACAGCGGGTAAGAACCGCGTTAAGGTGTAGCAAACACTCGTTGAAGGAGTCACCAAAAATGGAGAAATCATCCATAAAAATCTCCAAAAACTTTTCAACCATGTCTGAAAAGATCCCCATCATACACCGCTGAAATGTAGCGGGTGCATTGCATAACCCAAAGGGCATGCGACGATAAGCAAAAGTAGCGAAAGGACAAGTAAATGTGGTCTTGTCTTGATCCTTTTCGGCGATGGGGATTTGGTTGTAGTCGGAATAGCCATCCAAAAAGCAGTAAAACTCGTGCCCAGCCAATCGTTCTAGCATTTGGTCAATGAAAGGTAAGGAAAGTGGTCTTTCCTTGTCGCGGCATTGAGTTTTCTATAGTCGATGCAAACTCGCCACCGAGTTTGGGTGCGAGTAAGTATTAACTCATTTGCCTCATTGGTTATGACCGTAATGCCCGATTTCTTTGGGACAACATGAATGGGGCTAACCCTCTGGCTATCCGAGATAGGGTAAATGATGCCACTATCAAGAAATTTAACAATCTCCTTCTTGACAGCCTCTTTCATTATGGGGTTGAGGCGTCTTTGAGGATCCCTTACTGGCTTGGCATCATCCATCAAGTGTATATGATGTTCAACTAATAGGGGACTAATCCCCTTGATGTCCTCCATAGACCAGCCAAAAGCTTGCCGATTATTTTGTAAGACCATTAAAAGGGCCTTCTCTTGCTCGAGAGCTAGAGAGGCCGATATGATAACGGGAAGGGTCTCATTCTCACCTAGGTAAGCATATTTAAGGTGCGACGGCAAAATCTTTAGTTCGAGTTTAGGAGGTGAAACAATTGAAGGTAGCATTGGTGAAACTGTTTCAAACTCGAAGGATTCCATCAACGGTTCAAATCGAGTGTACCCAACCGAGTCGGATGGTTCAACTAACTCATCCGAAAAATCAAACGACTCAAACTCGGGTGGTGAGTCTTCAAAATCGTCCAAAAAGGTGAAACACTTATAATCTTTTTACGGCTTGAAAGCCGTGTCAGATTCTAGGAGGAACGCACTAGAGGCGTCAACACTGCTGTGATCGAACAGAAATTGTTCGAGCTCACAGTCCTCCTCCGTGATCTCATGGATCGAGCAAACATCAAGTATACTAGCATTAGGCACGGAAGGCTGATTCCCCAACTTAAAGATGTTGAGTTCAATCGTCATATTTCCAAAAGATGGATTCATTGAACCATTACGACAATTGTTCACCGCATTGGAGGCCGCAAGGAATGGTCGACCAAGTATCACCGGAATTTGACTCCGGGGTTAGCTACAGGTTGTGTATCCATCACGATGAAGTCAACGGGGAAAATGAAATCCCCTACTCTAATTAACACAACCTTTAACTCACCCCTAGGATGGGTGATGGATCGGTCGGCCATTTGGAGAGTACAATGAGTGGGTTTAAGCTCTCCAACGTCTAATTGCTCGTACACTAAATAGGGTAGCAAATTGACACTAGCACCAAGATCTAATAGTGCTCTATTGATGTTCTTGTCCCCAATTGTTATCGAAATAGTAGGACAGCCGGGGTCCTTATGCTTTTGGGGTAATGATTGGACAAGAGCATCAATAACAGCACTAGCCACGAAAACTTTCTTTGGTACTTGTGACTTCCTCTTCATGGTGCATAAGTCCTTTAAGATTTTCGCGTAAGAAGGAACTTGTTGGATTGCATCCAAGAGAGGTATATTTATGCTAACCTGTTAGAACAACTCTACAATCTTCTTCATTTGTGGAGTTGGCTTATTAGATCTCAACCGGTTTGGAAAAGGAACATTTTGGAAATTTGTTGAGTCTAATTTTTGTGGATCAGATTGTGGAGTTGGAACGGATCCCCGTGTAGATGTGTTCGTGATGTGAGAAGTGGGTCCATCCGAGCTAGAAGAAGTAGAGCCTTGTGAAGAATGAAGAATAGGCTCTAACGAAGAAGAAGATGATGAAGAAGAAGAAGGTGAAGAAGATGAAGAAAAACCACCGGCAGGGGTGTCATTATTAATACCCACGTTATTGTGCAACACTTTTCCCGATCTCAACGTGGTCACAGCATTTACGTTGTGATTTTGCTGTTCATATACAACATGTGCGTGACCGGGATTTGGCAATGGTTGAGATGGAAGCTTTCCCTTTTCTCGCTCGCTCAACGCAGCATTGAGTTGTGCAATTTGTGCCTCAATAGATTTGATGCTTTGATCGTGGGAGGCACTGTTTTGCACCAAAGATTGAATGGAAGTCTCCAACCTTGCTGCGGATTGTGTAGACTGTTTTAGGAACGCATCTAGACTTCTTTCAAGAGAGGTAACCTTATCATTATTTGGTTGAACAAAATTGTTTTGAGGGTAAGAGTTGTTTGGCACAAAATTATTCATTTGGTTTTGGTAAGGTTGTGGGTAGAAAGGTTGCTGGTATTGAGTTTGTGGAGGTGCTTGTTGTTGTGGAGGAGGAGGCCTTTGAAAGTTGTTGTTTCCTTGGAATTGCTGATTTTGATTCCAAGCAAAATTTGGGTGACTCCTCCATCCCGGATTATAAGTTGAAGAGTATGGATCATTTCTTTTTCGTTGCTGAAAGGCAGCATTGATGTGATCTTGTCCTTGAGCAGGTGGGTTGTAAGGACACTCTTCGGTAAGATGTGATGGATCCGAACAACAAGCGCAAACAGTTCGTGGGGGCAAAGCAGGGGCAGGAGAAGGTGATGAGATTTTAGTCTCAATTGCTTCTAGCTTTTTCGTAAGTGCGGCCATCTCGGCCTTCATAGCAATCGAAATATCTAATTGATGTATGCCTGCCCTAGACTGACCAATAGAAGATGAGGTGGTCTTGGTGCTTTCCCACTGAAGTGTTTGTTCAGCAAGATCGTCTAGAAACTGCCACACTTCCTCACTAGATTTGGTTAGAAAGTGACCTTGACAAATGGTTTCTAGCAACTGCTTCGTTGCTTGGTTCAATCCCTCGTATAATGTTTGGAAAAGTTTCCAATTTTCGATCCCATGGTGAGGGCATTGAACAAGTAGGTCTTTGAATCTTTCAAAACACTTCCAAAAGGGTTCGAAAGGAAGCTGGAAAAATTGTATAATCACATTGCGAATTCTCGCGGTCTTGTGATGAGGATAAAACTTTTTAAGAAAAGCTTTAACAAACTCTTCCCAATTCTTAATTGAATGTGATGCTGTGCTGTATAACCACTTCTCGGCTAAGTCACATAAGGTGAAAGGAATGACCCTTAGCCTTATTGCATCATCTGATAATTGGGTTGTTTTCATCATTGCGCAAACGTTTTGAAATTTGTTTATGAAGATGTAGGCATCTTCGGATTCCAGTCCGTGAAATTTTGGCAGCATATTGATAAAGTGGGGTTTGATCTCAAAGTTGTCCCCATTTGCCGGTGGGAGTGAAAGACAAGTAGGTAAGGCGGTACGGATCGGGTAGAAGAGATCCTGGAGCTCGATTCATTGGGGCGCTTCAACTGGCGGGTGTTGCGGGTTATTCGCACCTAGCGGAGGTGGAATCAGTCCCATGGGTAAGGTGTTGTTAGGATTATATCCCGACATCCCTTCGGAGGAAGAAAGTGAAGGTGAATGTAAGGAAGCGGAAGGAATTTCGACTTCGGAGTCGAAAGCTTCGTCGGTCGGTACCAACGAGACACGGACAAATCGGGCGCTAGTGTCCCTAGTTCAACCGGACATACACTAAAGAGGTAGTGTAGTCAAAGAGTGAAAAACAGAAAGTGGGGATAAGAAAACGTTAATGAGAAGAAAGTGGGTGTAAGTGGGGTGCACGGATTTCTTAGCGACAAGTCGCAAGTTTTTGTAAAAGTTTTTCCCTTTTTTATGTGGAGCTTTTTGCAAAAAAGATTTTTGATAAAGGGCTTAGACACACGTTCAATCAACCACAAATGCACAATCAGGCCTAGATCCAGGGTCACCTGGGTCAGCTAGACAACTCCTAACTGTTCCAAAGGGCATGAAGTAGGACCTCAAACCGCCTCTTCACCGCCAATTGTGGCCAGGTAAGTGCCAGGTAAGTGGGAGGCTCTCCGCCACGTAAGTCGTGGACCTAATTAAGTAACCACTTGCCTTAGACACACTTGCCTAGACACCACAAAGTCAGGTTAGGATCAACGGTTGATGCCTACAACTATTCCTCTGTCCTATTGAGCGCGAAGTCCTTAGGGCTGAGTCTAGTCTTTTTTAATTAAATGATGGTCAATGCAATATGCCTTATGTGATTTCTGGGGTCCTGGGAAGGGTGATGAAATCCCCACCCAATCTGGATTGGTTTCAAGCCCTTTAAAGTCCAATTAAAATATGCAAAGCAGTAAACGATCACTTGCAAACAAATTTTATTTTTAGCGCGGCGCAAAGAATCCTGCACAAGATCAATTATTGGAAGGGGGAGAGATTTTTTAGCGCAAAGAATCCTGCAGGAGATTTTACAGAGGAGATATCAGGGGGTTCAGAGGAGGAGAGAGAAATAAACAGATGGAATTTGGATTGCTGACATCAGCAGGGCGTGGCGCTTCCACGGCCAGAGGTAAGGTGCGGAGGCGGTTCCGCGGCCCAATGGTAGGTTCGGGTCCCCAAATTTCTTCTGCTTCTCTGGTTTGACTTTTCTCTATTGTTCAGATCTAGGGTTTTTTATTTTGATCTCTGGATTTTTCCAGATCCGAACTCATTCGTCAATCCTGCAAAAATTCACACGAAACACCCTTCAAACAATAAAAAGATGATAAAATTTTTATATTTATATTTTTTTTCAGTTTTTATGATTTTTATATTTTATATTAACCCGAAATTGCAAAAAGGAAATACAACGCCATCCCCAGCAACGGCGCCATTTGATTTTAGAGATTTTTCGATCAAAAATATTTGTTAACCGTAATCAAGAACGGCGTTGCTTGGTAGCTAGCCGGTGAATACGGGTCGGTCCACAGGGACGTTGTGTGTTTCCTAATAGTTCTAACAAGTTAATTACAAAAGGTGTTTAGATCATTATCACAAAAAACTAAATTGACTTAGACTAGGATTAGAAATCTTTCTACGGTTGGGTTTAGGTTAAGTTTGGAAAATTAAGATTTCCCACCGCTTTCAATGCCCTAAATTAGATCTATTTAGGTGTTATGGTAATTATTAATAAAGGGGATTAGGATGATCGGGAAGAAACGATGTTTCTTCCTCTAGGTCCTTGTCCGTCATTTCTTAATCCTTACCTTAACATCCATGGAAAACATGCACAACCGGTCTTTTATACTACGGTATCACTGTTACCTCGTGGGTTGGGTGCCGTAGGGAGCGGTATGTGTATGTAAGCATGGAGTCCTAATAATTAATATTGATGGGCAGGAAAGGGGTAAGAGATTTGCATCTCTTAAACCTTCCATATTCCTAACCCTAACAAGCGAGGAACTACTCGTTCATTAAGGGATCTATGAAAAACATGATTTTTATGAGTTTTTGATTTAAAAGATTAATTATCTAACTACGGCAGATTAATAAAAAATTCTAATCTAAATTAATCTACGGCAAAGAATAAATTTAAACTAGGGCAGAAAGAAGAATTAAGAACTAGGGCAGAAATAAAAGAACTTACTTACTTTATTGATGCTCTCTAAACTTTACAAAAGATTTCTGAATTTTTATCAATGAAAAGAGGCATGACCTAAAACAAGTTTTAGGGCTTCTATTTATAGAGGATAGAAAACCCTAGGGTTACAATCGACGCACATCTGCTTTTACAAAAATACCCCTAGGAAGACTAGTCAACGCGCCGCCAGCCGCTTCCAGAATTTTCCACCGATATGGGCAATACACGGCCGCAGTTCCGCGGCCAAAAGCAAGGTTTGGCCGCAGTTCCGCGGCCAAGTAGAGAGCTTGTGTCTTCAATTTTTCTGGTCCACTTCTGGTTGACTTTGTCTTCTTGTTTCTTCTGTTGGTTCTTCAGAATGTCTTCTAGTTCTCTTCCACATCTCCACAGTGAGTAATGTAGTGGACTTTTACCGTTTCTTTGTGTCGAAGTCTTGAACCTTATACTGCCTTTGTGCTTTGTGAACTTGCTCATTGATCTTCATTGTCCCTCAAAATGTAGGCACAATCAAGATTCCACCATTTGTTGGTAGTAGTCTCACTTTGTGTTTTTGTTCCGAGAACCTGTAACCTGAAACTATGTAGCAGACATGGGTCAAAAGCACATGTTTATTTGTAAAATGTATAAGAATGGGGTCTAAAAGAATGCAAAATTATGTTATGAACATACACCACCATGCCAGGAGTCGTCCATTCTAAAATTCCTTTAGAATAATGTCAAAGTACCCAGATTGGGATACACCCCAAATCTAGATCTAAAACCATAGATCTAGTAACCAGAAACCTGATATTATATCCATATCCTATGCGGAGAAACAACTTTGTGACAAACACAGTATATCCGATCATAGTATAGGAATATCTCTTCCTATCAAGTGCATGTCATACCAATACCTGGACATCACTCTCTACTACCTTCTTACCAGATCCATCTCCTATTCTTATGAGGTCAAAACCTATGACTGTCACATCAAAATTAGATGATCTAATTCCGTTATACATTCTTTAGTCTATAAATATACACAAGCTACTTGCCCACTATGATTCCGCTGCTCCCACTGACTACAATAGCCCTCTGGCAGAGTCATATATACGTGCACTTACTAAAGCAAGTTTAGAATGATGCTATACTCATCCTCCTGCCGGGTCTTATAGTCTAGAACAGCAGCAATGGCAAGTCTGGGTAAAAAAGAACCTCCCTGTCACCGTCTCTGAGAAGATCGAAGTACCTCTCGGGTGCCTGAGGATACCCACCAAATCTGCGCAGTGGTTAATGGAACGTCAAAAACAATTGAATCCTTAGGTTCTATTAAATCTTCAGTGATCGTTTGTGGTTATGGAATCACTTCCAGTTCTACCATACTCCCACTTTTGTTTTTCTGAAAAAGTCCATTTTACTAAAACTGGAAGACAACGGATATTCAACGGATCAATTGTTTTTGACGTTCCATTAGCCAACTGAAAAAGTCCATTTTACTAAATGCACCAATTTCAAACAGACATAATATCAAAAAGTTATATGTCACTTTATAAAATAAATGTACAGATATATCATTTTGAAATTGGTGCATGACAACGGATATTCAAAACCAAATATTCGTCGTTCGGCAAAAACCCAGGCGATTTCCTCAAATATCACCAATTACAACGAATTCCGATATAATGAGGATCTAATCACCCAATTCCCAATAATTTACTCCCACTCACCATCTGTAATAAGATGCAGATGTGAGAAACTGATCTGGTAAATACATACCCTGGAGTTAGATTCCAACTAAAAAAACAGTTATCAATTAACATCGCACAGTGAAACTGAAACATGAAAATATTTCGAAGGGGTTTTCTGGTATTCCTAGTAACGCCTCTTCCACTATCCTGATTCATGGTAGTAACCATATACTATACCTGCCCTCACTGCAATCCCTTTATTATGTCTTTACTTATTACCTTCTGTACACCTTCTTTAGGCTAATTGGTTTTCTTCTTTCCCTACCTTTCGGCACCAGTCTAAGGTTTGGAAGAAGACTATCCAATAAGAGTAATAGGTGTACTCTCCTAATCCTAGGAGCTCTCGCAACCTGAGAGAAGGTAATGGGAAAAGACATCTGAATAATCCTATTCTATTTCTCCTGAACCAGAATCCATCCTCGAAAAAGTTCCTTCGAGTTCGTATGTAACTATACGATGGATTTATCCAATGGAAGTGGATATCCGTAATGATACGGAGTGTCCTAGAGAAATGCAAAGTGGATGTAGGAGTAGCAGGGGTATTTACGGTCTTTGTCGTGAATGATGGTGATTACAATTTCCATTGCCATTGTTCTAATCCCTTTATATGTCTTTACTTATTACCTTCTGTACACCACGCTTAAGCTTAATTGGTTTTCTTCCTTCCCTACCGTTCGGCACCTGCCTATGGTTTGGAAGAAGACTATCCAATAAGCTCAACAGGTGTACCCTCTCCGAATCCTAGGAGCCCTCACAACCTGAGAGAAGGTAAAGGGAAAAGACAGCCGAATAATCCTATTCAATCTCTCCAGAACCAGAATCCATCCTCGAAAAAGTTCCTTCGAGTTCGTATATAACCATACGATGGATTTATCCAATGGAAGTGGATGTTCGTAATAATACGGGGTGTTCTGGAGAAATGCAAAGGTGATATAGAAGTGGCAATGATATATGCGACACCGTGACATTCCAAAAGCCAAAGTGTTTTAAGAAGGTTCGGTCAACTTGGTTCATGAGTTTTAGTCAAAGGTCGGGTCATAGTCGCAGCCAGAGAGAGAGAGAGAAGAAACACTTAGCGTGCACTCTAATCTAGATCAGAATGGTTAATCATTTTATCTAATCTGGATGGCTCCCACTGTTTCCTCGAATTCTCCTCCAAACCTAAAAAGGAGAATTAGTCGGAATCATCCGAGGAGTAATCCTACTCATCAGAGGGAATCGGGATCCAACTATCATCGCATGATAACCTGATGGAAGCCACTCAAGTCACCACACTCCAAAAGGTATGCGCATGCCTGGAAAGTTTCATGTCAACTCCCGATATGATTTTTACCTTTAGGATCCAAGTGACCTTGACAAGGTCAACAAGTCAAAGGGTCCTAGTCAAGTTCAACCCGTGATTATCCTAATTGCATTAGACCGACCTGCACAGACCCTTGACAAGGTCAACAAGGTCGAACGACTATCCTAACCAATGCACATATCCATGCAACAGAAAAATATCACAGAGCTACCACACACTACGCCTTGACAAGGTCAACAAACGCAGCACGAATACTAAGCAATACTAATCTGAAATGACAGAGGGCTACGGCTGGTTTTTGGCGAAAAACCTTTAACGTAATGAACTTGATCTCGTTGAAGGAATCCAAGTGGTTTTTATAAATATATAGTGGCGAAAACTTTTGCGAAAGAGGTCACTTCCGGTGAAGAGATCTCGGCTCTTTCCTCGTAGAATGAGGTGCAGGATATTCCAAACTGAATACCACGATGCAAAGCAAAAGGAAACGACTATAGTAAAGTTATTACATTGACGCAAACTTTTACCCAAGGGGTCACTCCCGATGAAGGGATCTCGGCCCTTGCCTCGTCGAATGAGGTGCAGGATATTCCAAACTGAATACCACTGTGCATAGCAAAAGAAAACGTCTGTAATGTCAGTTTTTAAAAACTTGGTTCCAACAACATCATAAATATGTTTGTTTTATCCTTGCATTGATAAAAATCAATGCATTCCCATCAATTAATCACACCAGAAAAGAACGAAAATAAAATGTACGTTTATGCCATTCGCATTCGCCACTGGGTCCCGTCATCACCCGTTAGGTTACTTAACTAACGACAAAGCGGGGACTGGGCTAGCACGGGTGCAAAACATATACAACATCGACTAGTATATATAAATATATATATATATATATATATAACATTCATCCCAGGCATGATATAAAGCAACATCACAGAAACAACACAGAATGGTGGATAATCTGGAGCCCCGGGTTTCATTTGAGCCGCAAATGAGACCCGACGTTCCCTGTTGTGTGCATAGCCTATGCAATGAAACCTAGAATCCTACGAGCGTGGCAAGTTACCCGCCAAGACCAGAAGTGAGGAAGCCCCCTTCAACAACGTGAATGGGCCATCCGGCACTTCACGGAATCCGGTAACTTGAGGAACCCTCCTGGGTCAACCTATACCCCCTACGAGTGCGATGTTGGAGGTAGTGCCCTCAGAGTCAATTATTGGATCACAGGTACGTGATTGCAATGATTGAGGGAGGACCTATCCCGGTAGGACAGTCTTACTCGAGATGATAGTATGCTATCTGGTTTACCTTTATCATCGTGTACTGCTTTAGGTGACATGACACGTCGCTATTACACGTTGATAGAGCCCCTAGGATTCTTGCTTGACCACCAGCAGTATGAGGGCGATCATATAAGTGGGAGCTGGGGGTCTACAAGCATATCCTTAAAAGGTCCCTAGTCGTGGGAGTTTCGAGACCGGGCATCGATACTCCATTAGTAGACTAGTGTATACAGTCGAGACCCCGACGAGGGGCGGTGGCTGGTCTCACAAGCCACTGGTGTCAGTTGGATCACCTAAGATGTATACAGGTGCTCATTGGGTTATGAGTACACCGGACAGGACTCGCCGGGAACATGCTAGTTGGTCATATACCAGACGTCAGATGGCAGTTCCATGGTGACATGTGTGCAGGTTAGTTCATCGACCTGGGGATCGTCATTTGTCTCGTGTGAGTTCCCACTGTACTTTGATTACTACCCTACCACGGCTCAAAGGAGTCGTGCAAACAGGTTTTAGTTGGGTACAGTCCCGAGCCACATGGAGGCAGTGAGCGTATCTTCAGGGGTTCGTCTCTCCCGGTATTGGGGGTGAGGTCGTGCTGTGTCTAGGAGAGCCATTACACAAAGTCCTTGGCCAAGGCAAGGAGATTTACTGGTAGGTATTCCAGTAGTATCTCAGGGTGTTCTGGGCTACACTCCGACACGACTTGTACCGCTTTTGGGGGTCTGACTTTTACCAACCCCCTAGGCCCGCCATGCGATACTCATAGACGAACGGACCGGACTGCACGGATATTGTCACTGACAGGCTCAGTAGGGTGTCAGGATGAGTTCGCTCATGACGTCCCTTTTGGTCAATAGCTGGTGGCCCGTTACGTATTGGCTTATACCTCTGACGTGCTAGTGGTTAAATCCACAGCCATAGTATTGACGAGTCTTTAGAGTCCACCACACTTTCAGTTACTCAAGTTTCGGGCGAAACGCTGTAGAGGCCGTATGGAGATATGGCAGGGTCCGATCAGATACGTGCGGTATTGCACGGATCAGGATCGGACGGTTTGTACTAGTAGCCGTATAGGTATATGGCAGGGTTCGATCAGATACGTGCGGTATTGCACGGATCAGGATCGAACGGATATTACTAGCCGGCTTTGGTTTAAGCCGGTCCTAGTTTAGTACAGTGTAGATTTTGTCTCATTGCATTTGTATCCGGACGGAATACAGATGCGGGTGTGTATGCACAGTATTGGGGTTTTCCTGTAATTTATTACGGGACCAGTTTTCTGGAGTTGCCAGTTTGCATTCCGTTCCGGCCGGTTTTCCTTTGTTCTTTCCCGGCCGGACTTTTCCGATGGAGGGGGTTATTTGCAATTGTGCAAATAACATTTGTGGAGGGGGTTTCTTGTAAATGTTTGATTATGATAGCTATCATTTTCTTTTCAACCATGCTTTTGCTTTATGAGATTTGATTGTGATAAAGTGAGGGTATGGGTTTAATAGTGAAAGGCATGGTTGTATGTTTCTTTGTCCCTTGATGTGGTCACCTCTTCTCATCTCCTACACTCACCTCCCTTATTGCTTCATATTCTTTCCTCCTCCATTTTCTAAGTTCATAAGGTTTTTCATGGTTGAGTGAGAAGAAGAAAAGAGAAGGAGAGAGCTTCATCCTTGAGAGTGTTTTTCATTCTTGATCTCTTTTCATGCCAAGAAAAATGAAAGCACCATTTTTCATACCTTCATTCCTCCATCTTCAAAAGGCAACCAAAACCCCAATGAGACATAAACCCTACACATCCTACAGCAAGCCTTGGGCATGTCGAGTTGCCGGCTTCATGCGCGAGTTGCCTCGGTATAGAGGCGGGAGCCCGTAAAAGTACCCGGCTTCGTGGTGCCCTTTCCAACGAGGAGGAGACGGACGGAGATCCCGCGAGGAGATCGGAGTGGAGATGAAGACCGGAGGACTTGGATCGTCGGTATATCTCTAACCCATCCTCTTAGTAGCTTAGACTTGTTAATGGTCACGATCCGGAGTTTAGTGCGCGGTGGTGCCGTTTTGCAAAGTCCGCAAAATTTAAGTTTATCACCGCTTCCGCATTCCGGCGTCGGATTGACGGCCGGGGCGCCGCCGTGCACTTACAGTGGTATCAGAGCCTCGCCATTAACTTAGTCTAGCTTTGTGTAATGTGTTTTTCAGTTCCGATCGATCGAAATGTCCAAAAACCCGTATTTGCCCACGACAGTTTCTGTTGAAATTTTTTGGTCTCGAAAAATTTTTCAAGTTGTAAAATATTGATGTACTGGAAAATCTAAGAGTTCTGTAAAAATTTGATGAAGTAACTCCACAGTTGGAGCGCGGAACCGCCGCGAAAACCCCCTTTGTGCGGCCCTTCCGCCGCGCACTATTCACATCACTTCACCATTTTTTTACAGAGGCCTTATGGGCTTAAAATATGGGCTTTGGAATATTAAAGTTGGGCCAATTGTTTCTGTGAGTGCTACAGTTTTCTTTGGGGCCCACTTGTTAATTGTTTGATCAATCGGAAAATTTTAAACACATTTTTCACAGTATTTACATTATATCTGCGACCGTGAATGTCACTCGATCGGTAAATTCGGTCTAACTGCTATAGCCCGGTTAGACGGATTTGCGAACGTGACTTTCACGTTGATGTTCTATGTATTTGCTGTGATGTTGCGGATCGGTCGTGGGGGATAGCCTGGATGCAATGCTAGTACAGTTTTGGTTGTATAATGTACATTTGATATTGCGGGGCGAGCGTCCGACATGTGGACTGCCGTCACTGCCTGTTTGTATTATTCTTTTGGGGCATGACCTGGTTGCGGTCGATGTACCCGGTGTATGTATATTTTACTTTCTGTACTAGGATTGCCCCGCGGAGGGGTGCACGGATAGCCGGGTTCTGGAGGGCAACAAGCCCGCATCTCATGGCATTGGGACGGAGGGGGCTTCACTCCAGGATTGGCTGGCTATCCGCCGCACTCGTAGGGGGTACAGGTTGACCCAGGAGGGGTGCCCAAGTTGCCGGATTCCGTGAAGTGCTGGGTGGTCCATTCACGGTGCTGAAGGGGGCTGCCTCGCTTCAGGTTTTGGCGGGTAACTTGCCGCGCCCGTAGGGGTCTAGGATTTCATTGCACAGGCTATCCACACGACCAGGGGAACGTCGGGTTTCAGCGGCTCTGTGAAACCTGGGGATCCCAGATATCTGTATTGTTTCTGTGATGCTGTTCATTCTCTGTGATGTTGCATTTTATTCACGCCTTGAGCGAATATAATATATTGGTATATATATTAGTAGATGTTGTATATGTTTTGCATCCGCGCTAGTCCAGTCCCCGCTCTGTCGTTAGTTAGCTAACCTAACGGGTAATGACGGGACCCAGTGGCGAATGCGGATGGCATATACGTACGTCAGTATATTTTCGTTCTTTGTGGTGTGATCAATTGATGGGACTGCGTTGATTCGGATCAATGCAAGTTAAAACAAACCTAATCTGATGTTGTTGGAACACTTTTCAAAAAGCTGTTATTGCAAGGACGTTCATTTCTGTTTTGCATCGTGGTATTCATTTGGAATATCCTGCTCCTCAGTCGACGAGGCAAGGGCCGAGATCCCTTCACCGGGAGTGACCCCTTGGACAGAAGTTTGCGTCAGGACATTAACTTCACTATAGCCGATTACTTTTGCTTTGCACCGTGGTATTCAGTTGGAATATCCTGCACCTCATTCTACGGGGAAAGAGCCGAGATCCCTTCACCGGGAGTGACCTCTTTAGTAAAGGTTTTCGTCACTATATTTTCTAAAAAGCTATCAGTTCCTTCAACGATATCAAGTTCTTTACGTTAAAGGTTTTCGCCAGAAACCATTCGTAGCCCTCCGTCGTTTCAGACGGGTAGCACGTAGTATTCATGCTATGTTTGTTGACCTTCGTCAAGGCATAGTGTATGGTAGCTGCTTGTTACCTTTCTGCTGCATAGATAGATGCGTTGGTTTGGGACAGTCGTACAGCCTTGTTGACCTTCGTCAAGGGCTTGTACGGGTGGATTCAAATTAACCTGGATAATGACGGGTAGAACTTGACATGTGACTTATGATTTGTTGACCTTCGCCAAGGTCATAAGAGCATGGGGCAAAAATCACATCGGGAGTTTCAAAAGTACTGAAACTTGCCAGATATGCGCATACCTTCTGGAGTGTGATACCGTGAGCGGATTCCGTCACGTTGTCATGCGATGAGAGTTGGATCCCGATTCCCACTGATGAGTTGGTTTACTCCTCGGGTGACCCGACTAATTCTTCTTTCAGGTTTGGAGGAGAATTTGAGGTACAGTGGGAGGTTTCCAGATTAGATAAATTGGTAACCATTCTGATCTAGGTTAGAGTGCACGCTGAGTGTTTCTTTTCTCTCTCTCTTTGGCAGCGACCATTGACCCGACCCTAAGACTTTGACTCAGTGACCAAGTTGACCGAACCTTCTTAACACTGGCTTTTGGATTGTCAGAGTTGCAGACCTCATTGCCACTCCTACTTTTACCCTTTTCTCCAGGACACCCCGTATTACTGCGAACGTCCACTTCCATTGGACAAAACCATCGTATGGTTAGATACGAACTCGAAGGAATTCGAGGATGGTTTCCGGTTCTGGAGAAAACGGATAGGATTATTCAGTTGTCTTTTCTTTTCACCCTCTCTCAGGTTACGAGTACTCCTTGGTTTAGGGGTAGTACACCTATTACGCAAATTGGATTGTCTTCTTCCAAACCTTAGGCTGGTGCCGACCGGTAGGGAATGAAGAAAACCAATTAGCATAACGATGGTGTGCAGAAGGTATTAAGTTCAGACAAAGCAAGGGATTAGTAAGAGGGCAAAGTAAATTGCAACAGATATTCACGACCAACCAAATATTTCGTTACCACTCCCACATCACCTTTGTATTTCTCCAGGACACTCCGTATCACTACGAAGATCCCATTTTATTGGATAATCCATCGTATGGTTATATACGAACTCGAAAGGAACTTGTTCCAGTTCGGGGATGGATCCTGGTTCAGGAGAAATAGGAATAAAGTACATTCAGATGTCTTTTATCTTCACCTTCTCTCGCGTTGCGAGTGCTCCTAGGATTAGGACAGTACACCCTTTATGCTTTTTGGATAGTCTTCTTCCAAACCATAGGCTGGTGCCGAACGGTAGGGAAGGTAGAAAACCAATTGGCCTAAAGGGGTGTACAGAAGGTAAAGACTAAAGACATATGAAGGGATTTGGAGAGGTGGCAAAGAATTATACGGTTACAGTTGTGAATTAGGATAATGGATGAGGCATTACTAGGAATACCAGGATACCCCAACGAAACATTTCAATGTTTCAGTTTCACTGTGTACTGTTAATGGAAAACTGATTTCCCGATTAGACACTTACTCCAGGGTATGTATTTACCAGGTATAATTCTCACATCTGTATAGTTTTACAGATGATGAGTGGGAGTAAGTTAGTGGGAATTGGGTGATCATCCTTATTATATCGGGATTCGTTGTAATCGGTGATATTTGAGGAGATCGCCTGGGTTGTTTGCCGGTCGGCAAATATTTGGTTTTGAATATCCGCTGTTGTGCACCAATTTCAAATTGATATATCTGTACGTCTATTTTCATAGAGTGAGATATACCTTTTGATATTATGTCGATGACATTTACCTATATCAGTGGATGGTTAGGTAAGGAGCATTAAACAGCGGTGTAATTCTTCTTAACCATAAGTACAGTTTTCAATCTACGACACACAGTGAATGAGTTGTTAGACTCAGCGGACTTATACAAAGTATTGTATATTGTCCAGTGTCCATTAGGACAGAGAGCTTGGTCCTCGTACTATATTCTGTTTACTTTTAACTTCTCTAGCCCTTAGACATGTGTTTCGTGGAAACACAGGGTCTAAGTTTTGAGGAGTTATAGGTATTTGAATAGAGTAGAGAACCAGGTATAGCAAGTATCGGGATTCTTCAAAGTGATCGAAGATGTAGATACTTGTGTATGGTATTCAGTTGATAGTAATAATTAAGAGAAATCGCTTCTCTTTCAGGTTACTCATAATTGGAAGCATTCCTAAGTTGAGTAACGCTGATCGGCCTCTTTCCATTTAGTTGACATGCGCTGGGGACAGCTGCATGATTTGAATCTGGTTAAATTAAATCAGTGCCTTTGTTTCTATATTGGATATAGTACAGTTCATATCTTAACATTGTTAAGGTACGGGGAGTTGTCTGGCTTATGATTAAAACCAGACTCTGGATAACTCAAGGCACGTTTCTGTAATGGCTGTTTGTGGGTTGACCCAGGCTATGACGCGGGTTGATTTTCTACCATCTGGATGAACAATAGCAATATTGTTCTAGACTCGCCACAGTTTTATTAAAAATGGATTTTTCAGAAAACAGCAGTGGGAGTATGGTAGAACTGGAAGTGATTCCAGAACCGCAAACGATTACTGAAGATTTGATAAGGAACCTAAAGATTCAATCTGATTTGACATTCCATTGGCCGCTCCGCAGATAAGGTGGGTAACTTCAGGCACCCGAGAGGTACTCCGGTAGCCTCAAGGACGGTGACAGGGAAGTTCTTGTTTACCCACACTTGCCATTGTTGTTGTTCCAGGCTGCGAGACCCAGCAGGAGGATGAGTATAGCGTCGTTCTAAACTTGCTTTGGAAGTGTACGCCTATATGACTCTGCCAGAGGGTTGTCGTAGTCAGTGGGAGCAGCGGAAGCATTGGTGGACAGGTTGCTTATGTCTATTTATAGACTAGAGCAGATGTAGCGGAGATAGATCATCTATTTCTGACGTGACAGTCATGGTTTTGACTTCATCAGAATAGGGGATGGATCTGTTGAGAAGGTAGTAGGGTGTGATATCCTGGTATTTGGATGATATACACAGAGTAGGAAAAGAAACTCCTACACTACGATCGGTTATACTTTGGTCGTCACACAGTAGTTTCTCCACAAAGGACTTGGACTTTATGTCTGACATACTGGTTACTAGATCTATGGTTTTAGATCTAGATTTGGGTGGTTTCCCAATCAGGGTACTTAGACAGCATTCTAAGAGTATTTAGAATGGACGACTCCTGGCACGGTAGTATACCTGCAGATGATGGAGTCACCCTCTCTAAAGGTGTCTTACAGACTAAAGGGGAGAGGGATGTGCATGATTGGCAGATCACTTGCTCAGGCAATTGAGTCAATCATGAGATGTGAAGTACCACACCAGATGTTGTTCTTGCACTAGATGCAATAAGTTGACATTGATCCAGTCCTGGAGAAACAGTCGGAAGCAGTTTTAGAACATAAGTGGATGTTCTAGAGATATGATAACGACAGCCTCATTCAGGAGACAGTTATCATTCCAGGCTTCCAAGGTGACATGGACGACAAGGAGGTTGTCAGAGTTATAGTTTTCCTTCTGATGAGGGGCAGTATTTTGGACAGGTGGTCCAAGGCAATACTGAGGGAGGCATGGCGCGCAGGATACTGATTAAGTTCAGTTGACGATACAGTCTAAGAAGTTTGGATTTGGAGTTCATTTATGAGCTATGTCCCATCAGACATCCAGACACATTCTAAGACAGGTATTGCTCATTTCGGGAGATGGGTTTCTCCGCGAACTTGAGATATAGAGAGACATAGAAAGAAATAACTAAGCGGATCCACTCACTGAGGCTATTCCTCGAACGCAATAGTTCCGCAAACGAGCTTTGTGAGACTGACTAGTAGAGGAGTTGGATGTTCAGTATCACACGGGCTGTGAGTATGCGACATCGCAATAATTAGCCTTGAGTGCAAGTGGGAGATTGTTGGAGGTAGTGCCCTCAGAGTCAATTATTGGATCACAGGTACGTGATTGCAATGATTGAGGGAGGACCTATCCCGGTAGGACAGTCTTACTCGAGATGATAGTATGCTATCTGGTTTACCTTTATCATCGTGTACTGCTTTAGGTGACATGACACGTCGCTATTACACGTTGATAGAGCCCCTAGGATTCTTGCTTGACCACCAGCAGTATGAGGGCGATCATATAAGTGGGAGCTGGGGGTCTACAAGCATATCCTTAAAAGGTCCCTAGTCGTGGGAGTTTCGAGACCGGGCATCGATACTCCATTAGTAGACTAGTGTATACAGTCGAGACCCCGACGAGGGGCGGTGGCTGGTCTCACAAGCCACTGGTGTCAGTTGGATCACCTAAGATGTATACAGGTGCTCATTGGGTTATGAGTACACCGGACAGGACTCGCCGGGAACATGCTAGTTGGTCATATACCAGACGTCAGATGGCAGTTCCATGGTGACATGTGTGCAGGTTAGTTCATCGACCTGGGGATCGTCATTTGTCTCGTGTGAGTTCCCACTGTACTTTGATTACTACCCTACCACGGCTCAAAGGAGTCGTGCAAACAGGTTTTAGTTGGGTACAGTCCCGAGCCACATGGAGGCAGTGAGCGTATCTTCAGGGGTTCGTCTCTCCCGGTATTGGGGGTGAGGTCGTGCTGTGTCTAGGAGAGCCATTACACAAAGTCCTTGGCCAAGGCAAGGAGATTTACTGGTAGGTATTCCAGTAGTATCTCAGGGTGTTCTGGGCTACACTCCGACACGACTTGTACCGCTTTTGGGGGTCTGACTTTTACCAACCCCCTAGGCCCGCCATGCGATACTCATAGACGAACGGACCGGACTGCACGGATATTGTCACTGACAGGCTCAGTAGGGTGTCAGGATGAGTTCGCTCATGACGTCCCTTTTGGTCAATAGCTGGTGGCCCGTTACGTATTGGCTTATACCTCTGACGTGCTAGTGGTTAAATCCACAGCCATAGTATTGACGAGTCTTTAGAGTCCACCACACTTTCAGTTACTCAAGTTTCGGGCGAAACGCTGTAGAGGCCGTATGGAGATATGGCAGGGTCCGATCAGATACGTGCGGTATTGCACGGATCAGGATCGGACGGTTTGTACTAGTAGCCGTATAGGTATATGGCAGGGTTCGATCAGATACGTGCGGTATTGCACGGATCAGGATCGAACGGATATTACTAGCCGGCTTTGGTTTAAGCCGGTCCTAGTTTAGTACAGTGTAGATTTTGTCTCATTGCATTTGTATCCGGACGGAATACAGATGCGGGTGTGTATGCACAGTATTGGGGTTTTCCTGTAATTTATTACGGGACCAGTTTTCTGGAGTTGCCAGTTTGCATTCCGTTCCGGCCGGTTTTCCTTTGTTCTTTCCCGGCCGGACTTTTCCGATGGAGGGGGTTATTTGCAATTGTGCAAATAACATTTGTGGAGGGGGTTTCTTGTAAATGTTTGATTATGATAGCTATCATTTTCTTTTCAACCATGCTTTTGCTTTATGAGATTTGATTGTGATAAAGTGAGGGTATGGGTTTAATAGTGAAAGGCATGGTTGTATGTTTCTTTGTCCCTTGATGTGGTCACCTCTTCTCATCTCCTACACTCACCTCCCTTATTGCTTCATATTCTTTCCTCCTCCATTTTCTAAGTTCATAAGGTTTTTCATGGTTGAGTGAGAAGAAGAAAAGAGAAGGAGAGAGCTTCATCCTTGAGAGTGTTTTTCATTCTTGATCTCTTTTCATGCCAAGAAAAATGAAAGCACCATTTTTCATACCTTCATTCCTCCATCTTCAAAAGGCAACCAAAACCCCAATGAGACATAAACCCTACACATCCTACAGCAAGCCTTGGGCATGTCGAGTTGCCGGCTTCATGCGCGAGTTGCCTCGGTATAGAGGCGGGAGCCCGTAAAAGTACCCGGCTTCGTGGTGCCCTTTCCAACGAGGAGGAGACGGACGGAGATCCCGCGAGGAGATCGGAGTGGAGATGAAGACCGGAGGACTTGGATCGTCGGTATATCTCTAACCCATCCTCTTAGTAGCTTAGACTTGTTAATGGTCACGATCCGGAGTTTAGTGCGCGGTGGTGCCGTTTTGCAAAGTCCGCAAAATTTAAGTTTATCACCGCTTCCGCATTCCGGCGTCGGATTGACGGCCGGGGCGCCGCCGTGCACTTACATGCGACGAATACCCCGCCAATTCTAGAGTAAGGTCCCCTCCATCCCAACGCCATGAGATGCGGACCGGTTGCCCTCTAGAACCCGGCTATTCGTGCACTCCACCGCGGGGCAATCCTAGTACAGAAAAGAAAATAATATACAAGGGTGACATCGACCTCATCCCAGTCGTGCCCCAAAAGAATAATATACAAACTGGCAGTGACGGCAGTCCACATGTCGGACACTCGCCCCGCATTATCAAATGTACAAATGAAATAAAACTGTACTATCATTGCACCACTGGCTATCCACCACGACGATCCAACCAACATCACAGCACAACACAGAACATCAACGTGAATGTCACGTTCGCAAACCCGTCTAAAGGAACATATAGCAGTTAGACGGGTTTACTGATCAAATGACATTCACGGCCGCAGATAGAAATGTATGTACTGTTAAACGCCCACTTAAAATATCGATCAACAAAATTCCAAATTGTGCCCATTAGCAATAACAACACTGCACAGAAAACTGGGCCAAAATAGAACATCACAAAAATCACAATTCCAAGTCAGGAGCTACAGGAAAAATTTCGAAGCCCGTCGCCACCAAATGGCCGCGGAACCGCCGCCAATAGGGGGTAAGTGCAGCGGTTCCGCGGCGCCTTGGAGGCATCAGGAGCCCAAATTTTTTCTGTACCCTTAAAATCGCCTGCACGGATTTTTAAGATGCCTGAAATAATTTTTTGACCACTTTAGAAAATCGACAGCAGATACAAAAATGAAATCGTGATTTTGGCAATTTCCGTCGATCGATCTTTTAAGCATGTTGAAACAAGCTAGTAAGGTGTTTAAAGGGCGACTCTGATACCATGTTGGGAAACGGCAGCGCCCCGGCCGTCGAAACGCGGCCAAAATGCGGAACAAAAATTTCTGAAACCGGCGCTACCGCTACCCGAATCCCGGATCGACCTTAAACCCTAAACTAGCAAACTAACTAAGAGTTAGAATTGTTATACCGAGTTGATCCGTGTCCTTCGGTGTTCATTCCAAGCTCCTAGTGATTCTTTGATGATGTTTGGTTGCCGGTCTTCCTTCGTCTCCGATGATCCACCCGAGGGAAACGGCGCAAGCTCCAACCTCATCGAACGAGGAAACTGACGCTCCAAAGTCGATAGCGATGGAGAGTCGAGGTGTATGGAAGTATCACTACATTTTTCTCTCTACCCAAAGTGCTCATGGAGAAACCGTAGAAGATGAAGAAGGAGGTGATGAAGACTTGGCATGAAAAAATGGCTAAGTACTTTTATGTGAATGAGAGAGTGAGAGAGAGTGTAATGTTTCATGTAATCACCAAATGAAAATGAACCCCCACCCTCCAAAAAAGTGGCCGGCCCCTCTCCCCCTCTCAAAGAAAAAAAATATCCAAAGTCAAAATCCAATAAACAAATGAACCATACTTTGTTCCATGCCATGTCCATGTTCATGCCACCCACACCCTCCACCTCATTATAAAAAACAAATGAATTTCCTAAAAAGGAAAATCAATAATGAGGTGGCAAATCTTCTAGAAGCTATTCCGTATAAAATACGGAATACTTCCCGGTACATGTATCGAAATACTTATACGCGTATTCGTACCAAAATACGAATAGCCGAGAGAGAAAACAAATAGTGTAAATAATACTAGAATACATATATATAAATACATATGTAAATTATTAAATCAAAAACCCGATTTAATAATCCGGCTAAATCCTAAGTCGCTGGTATTATCAACCGTACGATTAAAGTCTGTGCCACACATGCACATAATTAATCGGATACAAGTATGTATCAACATACGCCATGTACACCATATCGCTTGAATCGTGAAAACCCTCTGTGTGGGATTCTAAAGACTCGTCAATACGCTGGCAGTGGGTTTAACCATAAGCACGTCAGCGGCACTAGCTGTACGTAACGGCTACACAGGTATTGAGCGAAAGGGAGACCGACGAGCAAACTCATCCTGAACCCTACTGAGCCTGACAGTGACAATATCCGTACAGTCCGGTCTGTTCGTCTAAGAGTATCGCATATCGAGTCTAGGGGGTGGATAAAGTCAGACCCCTAACAACGCGATATTTAGTATCGGTATGTAAGCCATCACCACCTGAGAAACTATCGATCCTGGATCGGTAATTCTCGTTCACCATGGCCATGGATTTTTGGTGATGGCCACCCGTACACAATGCGACATCAACACCCAATACCGGGAGAGACGAATCCTCGACGATCCAATCACTGCCTCCATATGGCTCGGGACTGTACCCAACTAAAACCTATTTGCACGACTCCTTTGAGCCGTGGTAGGGTAGTAATCAAAGCACGGTGGGAACTTACACGAGACAAATGACGATCTCAGGTCGACAGACTAACCTGTACACATGACACCTGGGAAATGCTATTTGACAATAGGTATAATACCAACTAGCAGGTTCCCGGCGAGTCCGTCCAGTGTACCCATAACCCAATGAGCACCTGAATACTATCTTAGGTGAACAAACTAACACCGATGGCTTGTGAGACCTGGCCACCGCCCCTCGTCGGGGTCTCGATCAGTATACACTAGTCTACACTGAAGTATCGATGCCCGGTCTCGATACTCCTACGACTAAGGACATTTAAGGATGTGCTTATAGTTCCCAGCTCCCACATATATGATCGCCATCATAATGCTGGCAGTCAAGCAAAAAATTCTATGGGCTCTATCAACATGATGATGAAGACAAACCAGATAGCATACTATCATCTTGATTAAGACTGTTTTATCGGTATAGGTCCTGCTTCAATTATCATAATCATCTGTCCGTGACTATGATAATTGCCTTGAGGGTACTATAGCCAAAAGTAATATACAAACTAGTACTATACACTAATGGCCTCTAGGGCATATCATACTAACAGTTTTATTCCATACTCCACATTTATTGTTCATGCACTGTTTCATGTATTAGTAGTACCTGATAGAGTACTTTCCATGACTGTTGCATTTACATACTTTACTTTATATGCATTGATTCATGTATTAGTTGTACCTGATAGAGTACCTTACATGATGGCCGCATACATATTGTCATATTATTGTTCATGTATTGGTTGTACCTGCTAGTGTACCTTTCATGACTGATGCATTATATATGACCATTCATTGCTATTAGAGGCAGGTGTTTGATTCACGTTGTACATGCATACTCGCGATTACCTGCATATGTTATTTACTATTCACGAGTTGGAAACTCACCCCCGTTATGCCACAGTGTTTTGCAGGTGTTCCTCAGGATAGTCAGAGGCAGGGATATTTTCATCCATCGTATCATCTTTACTGTGGATACCGCTTCGCCTGACAGTGTGCAGTTTTGCTTAGGTAGGTTGTGCGGTTATCCGATGTTGCTTGTTGTATATTCGTTGTATCATGTACTCTCCATCTACCATTATCTTGTATGACTTAGAGACTTGGTGTGAGGATGATATTGTATTTCATTTTGTGACTTGGAGGTCTTTTCTAAAATTTTATTTATATCGTCTCTTTCTTCGCTATGGCGTCGTATATCTGTTGGTGGTGGTTGTTTTCCGCCGTTGGTCATAGATTTTGCTCCCGTTTGGGATGCTTTTACTTATATTATGTTGTACCCATTTTTGGGGGCTTGTTTTACAAAGGAGGTGCTGCCAAAATTTTAAAGGAACAAAAGTGGGACTTTAAAGAATTTTGTTTGAGATTTCAAAAGTTTTAGCAATGTTCTTATTTCTTACTACTTTTGATAGTTTAGATTGCTGGATTTTTTGGCTTACTTAAATTACGTTACGCCTGTAGACGTTGCGTAGTTTAAGGGCCATCACGTGCCATTTCGGGTCGTGACAAGTTGGTATCAGAGCGCTAGGTTTTACCTTTCGGAGTGTAGGATGATCATGGTATGATGGAGTAGGTAACTTAAGCAGAGTAACGTAGTGTGTGTATGTCCGCGGCATACTCACGACACGGTACTCCGCCTAAAGTGACCTAGGTACAAATTGCTTGAAATTCCTTCCTTGATGATACATATCCTTATGATTCGATTTCCGTGTTCATATCGAATCCTTCTTCCATTTATAGCCTTTGCTGCCGATGACAATGAGGACTCAGAGTGATGCAGCGAGAGCCGAGGTCAGAGTTGACTCGTGTGGGACGAGGACTGACAAGGATGGCACGCTCGTTGCATCGGACCAGATGGATCCGCTTTCGTTAGATCATATTGATAGGCTTGTAGCAGAGATGCAGGAATTGCGCCAGACGATGAGTTCTTTGGTTCAAACCATTCGAGCGCAGCGACAGGAGGTTGTCACCCCTGTTACCCAGTTGTTCCGTGCGATCAGCACCAGTGGACGCAACCCGTTTTGACGGGGAGCGTCTTTCCGAGACTTTAGGAGTTCCGGAGCAGTGGAGGGCTCGTACAGGTGTACCAGCCCAGAGATAGGGGCTTAGTCGTCGAGACAGATTTCGTGACCGTCGGGGGAGTAGCTGAGGCTTAGGACGAGGACAGTCATTCAGCTCTCATCCCCAGGAGGGTCAGCAGCCATCGTATGGATGTTTTCGATGTGGGAGCCTTCATCACCACTTCAGGGATTGTTCCTTAGCACCACGTCAGATCCACGTTCAGAGAGGTCGTGGTCACGGAGGGTTGGTTCCGAGAGAACGGTCTGGCAGAGGAAAAGTCCTGACAGTTCCGGGTAGAAGGCAGACACGAGAGTTTGCTTCTACTCATCGGGACTCATGGGCGTCCAGTGCAGAGTTTTCCGGTATTCGGTGGTGTATGTTCTATTGATGCACTTGTTGGTTTTGCACACTTTGTGCCGTGGTTGGGCCGAGAGTTATGTTAGCTAGATCAGCCGCGTGTTGTGTTAACTTCTGTCAGCGATTCTTTTATTGCGCGACACGTGTTTTAGTCGTGTTCCAATCGGATAGGAGATAATGATTCATCCGTCGTTGTGATCCTTCTAGAGATGTTGGATTTGACGTTCTCCTGGACACGGACTGGTTAGCTACGTGCTTGGCGTCTGTGGACTACCGTGAGAAAACAGTCAGGTTTTGTTTTCCCGGCGAGTCAGTTCTTCTTATGCAGAGGGACAGTGGTGCCGCCTCTCACAGCTTGAATTCAGTCTTTTCGCTAGTCGTCTTTTGAGGAGAGGATGTCGAGGATACTTGGCTTTCATTCGTGATAACGGTGCTATAGTGGGTTGGTTGGACCGGGTTCCTTTCGTGCGAGAGTTTTCCGACGTTGTTCCAAATGAGCCGGCGGAGCTTAGAGTGCTTATGGATCAACTGCAGAGTTCTTTGTTGGGGGACTTGTGCGTCCGAGTGTTCTGCTTTGGGGAGCTCCTTTTCTGTTCGTCAGGGAGAAGACGGCAGTTTGAGGTTGTGTGTTGATTGATCGTCAATTGAACCGAGTTACGGTGCGGATGGGTATCCTTTACCTCGCATTGACGATTTGTTCAACTTGCTCCAGAATGCGAGACTTTTTCTAATTTTGTTTGGGATCAGGTCATCATTGTTGCGGGTTCGGAGTGATGACATTTCGGAGACTGCTTTTGTGCGTGCTACGGCCTATATGTGTTTTGGTGCTGTCGTTGGACTCACCAGTGCCCTAGTAGCAATCGTGGATATGATGAACCAGATTTCTTCAGGCCGTTCCTCGACCAGTTTATCGTTGTGTCATTGATGACATACTGGTATATTCCAAGAGTCGTGAGGAACGTGAGCAGCACTTGAGGATTTGTTTTGCAGATTCTGGGAGAGCTCCAGCAGTTTGCTAAATTCTCGGAGTGTTCCTTCAGGCTTGATTGTGTTGACTCCTAGGTCTTGTAGTTACGGGAGACGATTTTCGTATGGACCCTAGGAGGATTGAGGCCGTACAGCTTTGTCCCATACTTATATCCGGGACAGAGGACCGCAGATTTTGGGCTTAGCAGGTTTTTACCGCCGTTTCGTACAGGATTGATTGTGTATCGCTGCACCGTTGACTGAACTGACCGGAAAGGAGGTTTCTTTTTCTGTTGACTGAGGCATGTGTGCGGAGTTTTCAGCAGTTGGCGATTCGGTTGACAACTGCACCAGTTCTTTCTTGTTTTCTGGTTCAGGAGACTTTGCTGTTCTAGTATGATATTTCGCGAGTGGGGCTCGATTTTGTGTTGATGTAGCACTATAGAGTAATCGCTTTCCCTTCGCGCCAGTTGGAGGAAGTACGAGCAGGATTTCCCACTCATGATTTGGAGATGGCCGCGGTGGTCGTGCGTTGGAGATTTGGAGACACTACTTGTTCGGAGAGTCATGTCAGATTTTCACAGACCACCAGAGCTTAATGTACATCTTCCTGCAGCGGGTTTTGATTGTTGAGACAGCGTCGTTGGATGGAGCTTGTAGAGGATTGTGTTTTGTGGGATCCTTTGGTTACCCGTGGCAAAGCGATTATGGTAGCTGATGCTTGAGTCGTAGGCCCGGGGTTAGCTTGTTCCAGTTGTGCGCAGTTCAGAGATAGTCTTCTGCATATTTACAGTTCTTGTGTGATCGTGGAGTACAGCTAGGTTCGCGTCTACTGAAGGGACAGCTTGCTCATGTACGCGCCCGACCACTTTTCTTTAATCACTTTCGCGAGGCACTGCCCGTTGATGCTCGTTCGTCTGAGATTCTTAAGCATACTCGGCTGGGTAAAGATTCGGAGTCCTTGATTTATGACCAGGGTGTGCTAAATTTAAGGACGCGTTTGTGTGTACCTAATGTTGATAGGTAGAGACGCTAAATCCTAGAGCAGGCACATCAGTCAGCTTTCTGAGTTCATTTAAGTTCCACCAATTTGTGACGTGACTTGTGAGTTAGTTACCGGTGGGCAGGATGAAGAATGAAGTTTCGGATTTCGTTTTGAGGTGTCTGTCTGGTTGTGAGCTAGGGTTGAGCATTTGAGACCGGGTGGAGAGTTGCAACCTTTAACCGTTCCGGAGAGGGAATGGGAGAAGATCTCTATGAATTTTCGTTGTGGTGTCTACCCAGGTTTAGTCAGGATGTAACTCCATTCGGGTGTTTGTTGTCCGGTTACGCTCAGTTTGCTCATCTGTTCTTTTAAGTTTGTACGTTTGCATGGAGTCCTTCATTTGTTGTATCCAATGGAGGCATCCTGTTCGCTTGCCGTTTTGGACAGAAGCTTCAGGAAGCCTTAGGTACTGGTTGAGCTTTAGCTCCATTTTTCCATCCGCAGGATGATGTCTTTGTGAGAGCGGACTATACAAACCCTGGAGGTTATGCTTGTGCATACGTACTTGTTGTTGTTGGCAGTTGGGATCGTCACTTGCCATCGTTAGGGTTCTGCTTCGATAGCTGTTATCAAGAGACACTCCAATTGGCAACCCTTAGGTTTTGTTGTTAGGTTGTGTCGATCGCCATTCTGTTTTTCTGACTCTGCGTGAGTAGGATTTTCGGACCCCATCTAGTCTTGAGACTTCAGAGATGATCCAGTTGGTTCAGGTCAGGATGAAGACAGCCCAGTGCAGACAGAGGTCTTATGTCGATCGTGGTGGTCGCAGATTTGAGTTCGCAGTGGGAAATCATGTATTCCTATGGATTTTCCGATGTATGACGTGTTGAGTTTTAGGAAGCTTATCCCTGGATTGTAGGTCCATTTGAGATCCTTAAAGCGAGTTAGTTCTGTTGCCTTTGATTCGGCACTTCCGCCCAGATTATTGAGTTTTCACCCCGTATTCCTTGTGTCGATACTTTGCAAATACCTTCATGACCTTTCTCACAAGATTCAGCACCAGACCATTTAGCTTGGACGCGATCTTTTCGGTCACCGGCAGCCATTTGTGTTAGTGGCTCGGCAGGTAGAGAAACTTCGGTCAAGGGTCTTGCCATCCGTGGAGGGTTTTCTTAGACGTAGCCATATAGTGAGGTGATCATTTGGGAGGTTGCGAGCGAGATTTGGGAGTTTTGTACTCATCTTTTTGAAGGTACGCTTAGTGAGAATTTTAAATTCGGGGACGAACTTTTATAAGGGGGGAGATTGTAACGCCTTGGATTTCGGTTAGTATTAGTTTAGACGGTAATGAGGGTTTACTGTAAAAAGTTTACCATTTCGGGTTCCTCACATTTTATAACATTTAATTATTATTTTAATAATATTTGTTATGGGCATGCACCCACGTGTGCATGTAAATGTAAGGGTTTGTTTGTGCTAAACTAGTATTAGCAACCATGACACTTAACCCTAATTTTAATCCTTTGCTTAGAATCCATTCCTTGCTTAAACATTAACCATAATCTTCTATTTTTTGTTTGTGAGTGAGAGAGATATTTCTTAGGAAGAGAGAAGGTGGCAAGGTGACATGGTGTGAAGGCATTAATGGTGTATTAAAGCATGGTGCACTCACCTCTTACACTCACCTCTCTCTTTCTCTTTATTCTCTTTTCTCATTATCCCTCACACTTATTTCCTTAGCATTATTTCTTCATCTCCCTCAACTCAACTGAACCCTCATTACTTCTTCACACAAAATCCATCACAACTCCACAAAATCTCACCAAAATCACACCTTTTGTTTAGTTTTGCCTCTTGGATTCCTAGGAGCTTGGATAGCTTGGATCTTTGAGTTCTTTTGGTTAGGTAATGATCTCTTTCTGTTAGTTAAGTTGTTT
Source organism: Agapanthus africanus (assembly GCA_030015575.1). Lineage (NCBI taxonomy): Eukaryota > Viridiplantae > Streptophyta > Magnoliopsida > Asparagales > Amaryllidaceae > Agapanthus > Agapanthus africanus. The sequence goes on from CM057340.1 coordinate 207,362,793, forward strand.
TAGTGTTGTGTAGCCTCATAGTTTCAGTTTAGATAGTGTAAAATTAAGTTTTGTGCATAATATCGTATTTTAGTATCGATTTGTGATATCTGTGACCTGCTGTGACCCCGAGATTTTACTAGAAAACCAAACAATATAATTGTGTTGTACCTGTGACCATTGGACCTCACCTGAAGCACGAACCACCCTGCTCGGACCTCGGCCGGCGATGTGAAGAGCATTTCCGCCGACATCGGTTTTCCAGTGGAGTTGTGGTTTGGGTTTTTGTGGGTAGGTGTCTGCTTTGGTTTAAGTTGTTTGGTTCTGTTTGATTGTTGAGTTTTCTCTGTATGAAAAATCTTGGATCACACGGTCCGTGCACTTCGTGCTGGTTTTGCTCTTGGATTGGTTTCGTCGTGTCACTACGTACGTTAGCCACAATACGAACACTTGGGAGTAGGTTTGGAGTTGGTGTGTCGGTAAAATATAGATTGTACGTGTTTTTGGTCGTTTGCTAATATACACTTGTGTTATTGTTTTGTTGTTTTAGGTTCGCAGGCGGGGACTTCGGACGCTGCGAAGAAGGGGAAACAGGTTGTTGGCTTTACTTAGCTAAGACGGTTGGTGAGTAGATTTAACATCTACAGGGGAATCGCCCGCATGGCGTTATGCGTCAGGGCTAGAGATGTTGTTTTGTCGCATATTCTATTGCATATATAGAGTTGTGCTTTCACCTTATTGCTTAGTTGTTGTTGTGCTTGGACTAGTACCCTTAGGACACTGCACTATTATTGACGGCTTATATTGCACGAGCACTGATTGTATGACACACACACCGTCAATAATTTCCATGTCATGCACAACACCCTTATAGATATGATATTGTTGGTTAGGGACATTGAGACATTGATTCATATTTGTTTATGCATATGACTTATAGCATACCTGTATACCTACATGCTTACACATATGCCGTGACTTGCTTACATGCTAGTTACCTGTATTACCTATAGGGTATTGTACCATTAGCGATAGGTACATACACACTTAATGACATAGCTGCGTGTATACCTTGCTTATACCTGGAGGGTATATTACATCATTACTGATAGATAGATACATATACCTTGCTTATACCTGGAGGGTATATTACATCATTACTGATAGGTAGATACATATACCTTGTTATACCTACATATTACCCATATTTCTGATTATAGCTACATGTGCACCTTTATTCGATGTTATATTGGACTTGCAGAATTAGGAACCGCATGATTTATATTTTAACTGGTTGCAGTTAAATAGCGGCTTTTCCTTTATACGCTTGCATTTCAGTTTCATGTTGCATATATTATATTCATGGATTTTCGCATTGAGATATGGATTTTTCATGATGTTCTATGGATTTGGGGACCGTGGTGGTTTCATGAAATTATGCATTATTTGAAAAACTCGGTTTCTCTTGATATGATATTTCTGCAGCCACCATGAGTTTTATCGGTTCTGATTATATACCTCATTCGAGGAGCGGGAGGCACCGTCTGTGGGTACTTGGTGGGGCCCGGAGGTACCCCGGGGCAAGAGTCGATGTTACATGCCCATAAGCCTGGCAGGAGAACCATACCATCCGGTGACATTACCTATGACTCGGCGGTTATCGTGGGGATACCGACGGGAGTCATGTACGTATGGATACGTGGAAAGACGAGGGTCAGAGCTAGGCACTCGGGCTTTTCAGTATAGCGTATGATACGTACCTATCAGGGGGCCAGTCATGGTGACAGCATCTCATAGATCACTATTTCGGTGTCGATGCTCGACACTTGTTTCATGATGTTTTGGGTGTCGAGGTTAGACACCCACCTTATATGAAACTTACTTGATACTGTTATTGTACACACAGGATATGTGGGATATACTGATATTGTACACACAGGATATGTAGGATATACTGATATTGTACACACAGGATATGTGGGATATACTGATATTGTACATTCGGGATATATGAGATATACTTGATCTTGGACATTCATGATATATGAGATTTACTTGATATTGTACATTGAGGATATATGAGATTTACATGATATGAGAGCCAATTTGGGGGCTGATTTGTGGGAATTGGGAATTTGATTGCCTTGTTGGATTTTGGTCCTACTACGAGGTTAGGATTTCTGTGGAAACGACATGTTTTATTCCATATTCCACATTTATTGTTCATGCACTGTTTCATGTATTAGTAGTACCTGATAGAGTACTTTCCATGACTGTTGCATTTACATACTTTACTTTATATGCATTGCTTCATGTATTAGTTGTACCTGATAGTGTACCTTACATGATGGTCGCATACATATTGTCATATTATTGTTCATGTATTGGTTGTACCTGCTAGTGTACCTTTCATGACTGATGCATTATATATGACCATTCATTGCTATTAGAGGCAGGTGTTTGATTCACGTTGTACATGCATACTCGCGATTACCTGCATATGTTATTTACTATTCACGAGTTGGAAACTCACCCCCGTTATGCCACAGTGTTTTGCAGGTGTTCCTCAGGATAGTCAGAGGCAGGGATATTTTCATCCATCGTATCATCTTTACTGTGGATACCGCTTCGCCTGACAGTGTGCAGTTTTGCTTAGGTAGGTTGTGCGGTTATCCGATGTTGCTTGTTGTATATTCGTTGTATCATGTACTCTCCATCTACCATTATCTTGTATGACTTAGAGACTTGGTGTGAGGATGATATTGTATTTCATTTTGTGACTTGGAGGTCTTTTCTAAAATTTTATTTATATCGTCTCTTTCTTCGCTATGGCGTCGTATATCTGTTGGTGGTGGTTGTTTTCCGCCGTTGGGCATAGATTTTGCTCCCGTTTGGGATGCTTTTACTTATATTATGTTGTACCCATTTTTGGGGGCTTGTTTTACAAAGGAGGTGCTGCCAAAATTTTAAAGGAACAAAAGTGGGACTTTAAAGAATTTTGTTTGAGATTTCAAAAGTTTTAGCAATGTTCTTATTTCTTACTACTTTTGATAGTTTAGATTGCTGGATTTTTTGGCTTACTTAAATTACGTTACGCCTGTAGACGTTGCGTAGTTTAAGGGCCATCACGTGCCATTTCGGGTCGTGACAAGTTGGTATCAGAGCGCTAGGTTTTACCTTTCGGAGTGTAGGATGATCATGGTATGATGGAGTAGGTAACTTAAGCAGAGTAACGTAGTGTGTGTATGTCCGCGGCATACTCACGACACGGTACTCCGCCTAAAGTGACCTAGGTACAAATTGCTTGAAATTCCTTCCTTGATGATACATATCCTTGTGATTCGATTTCCGTGTTCATATCGAATCCTTCTTCCATTTATAGCCTTTGCTGCCGATGACAATGAGGACTCAGAGTGATGCAGCGAGAGCCGAGGTCAGAGTTGACTCGTGTGGGACGAGGACTGACAAGGATGGCACGCTCGTTGCATCGGACCAGATGGATCCGCTTTCGTTAGATCATATTGATAGGCTTGTAGCAGAGATGCAGGACTTGCGCCAGACGATGAGTTCTTTGGTTCAAACCATTCGAGCGCAGCGACAGGAGGTTGTCACCCCTGTTACCCAGTTGTTCCGTGCGATCAGCACCAGTGGACGCAACCCGTTTTGACGGGGAGCGTCTTTCCGAGACTTTAGGAGTTCCGGAGCAGTGGAGGGCTCGTACAGGTGTACCAGCCCAGAGATAGGGGCTTAGTCGTCGAGACAGATTTCGTGACCGTCGGGGGAGTAGCTGAGGCTTAGGACGAGGACAGTCATTCAGCTCTCATCCCCAGGAGGGTCAGCAGCCATCGTATGGATGTTTTCGATGTGGGAGCCTTCATCACCACTTCAGGGATTGTTCCTTAGCACCACGTCAGATCCACGTTCAGAGAGGTCGTGGTCACGGAGGGTTGGTTCCGAGAGAACGGTCTGGCAGAGGAAAAGTCCTGACAGTTCCGGGTAGAAGGCAGACACGAGAGTTTGCTTCTACTCATCGGGACTCATGGGCGTCCAGTGCAGAGTTTTCCGGTATTCGGTGGTGTATGTTCTATTGATGCACTTGTTGGTTTTGCACACTTTGTGCCGTGGTTGGGCCGAGAGTTATGTTAGCTAGATCAGCCGCGTGTTGTGTTAACTTCTGTCAGCGATTCTTTTATTGCGCGACACGTGTTTTAGTCGTGTTCCAATCGGATAGGAGATAATGATTCATCCGTCGTTGTGATCCTTCTAGAGATGTTGGATTTGACGTTCTCCTGGACACGGAATGGTTAGCTACGTGCTTGGCGTCTGTGGACTACCGTGAGAAAACAGTCAGGTTTTGTTTTCCCGGCGAGTCAGTTCTTCTTATGCAGAGGGACAGTGGTGCCGCCTCTCACAGCTTGAATTCAGTCTTTTCGCTAGTCGTCTTTTGAGGAGAGGATGTCGAGGATACTTGGCTTTCATTCGTGATAATGGTGCTATAGTGGGTTGGTTGGACCGGGTTCCTTTTGTGCGAGAGTTTTCCGACGTTGTTCCAAATGAGCCGGCGGAGCTTAGAGAGCTTATGGATCAACTGCAGAGTTGTTTGTTGGGGGACTTATGCGTCCGAGTGTTCTGCTTTGGGGAGCTCCTTTTCTGTTCGTCAGGGAGAAGACGGCAGTTTGAGGTTGTGTGTTGATTGATCGTCAATTGAACCGAGTTACGGTGCGGATGGGTATCCTTTACCTCGCATTGACGATTTGTTCAACTTGCTCCAGAATGCGAGACTTTTTCTAATTTTGTTTGGGATCAGGTCATCATTGTTGCGGGTTCGGAGTGATGACATTTCGGAGACTGCTTTTGTGCGTGCTACGGCCTTTATGTGTTTTGGTGGTGTCGTTGGACTCACCAGTGCCCTAGTAGCAATCGTGGATATGATGAACCAGATTTCTTCAGGCCGTTCCTCGACCAGTTTATCGTTGTGTCATTGATGACATACTGGTATATTCCAAGAGTCGTGAGGAACGTGAGCAGCACTTGAGGATTTGTTTTGCAGATTCTGGGAGAGCTCCAGCAGTTTGCTAAATTCTCGGAGTGTTCCTTCAGGCTTGATTGTGTTGACTCCTAGGTCTTGTAGTTACGGGAGACGATTTTCGTATGGACCCTAGGAGGATTGAGGCCGTACAGCTTTGTCCCATACTTATATCCGGGACAGAGGACCGCAGATTTTGGGCTTAGCAGGATTTTACCGCCGTTTCGTACAGGATTGATTGTGTATCGCTGCACCGTTGACTGAACTGACCGGAAAGGAGGTTTCTTTTTCTGTTGACTGAGGCATGTGTGCGGAGTTTTCAGCAGTTGGCGATTCGGTTGACAACTGCACCAGTTCTTTCTTGTTTTCTGGTTCAGGAGACTTTGCTGTTCTAGTATGATATTTCGCGAGTAGGGCTCGATTTTGTGTTGATGTAGCACTATAGAGTAATCGCTTTCGCTTCGCGCCAGTTGGAGGAAGTACGAGCAGGATTTCCCACTCATGATTTGGAGATGGCCGCGGTGGTCGTGCGTTGGAGATTTGGAGACACTACTTGTTCGGAGAGTCATGTCAGATTTTCACAGACCACCAGAGCTTAATGTACATCTTCCTGCAGCGGGTTTTGATTGTTGAGACAGCGTCGTTGGATGGAGCTTGTAGAGGATTGTGTTTTGTGGGATCCTTTGGTTACCCGTGGCAAGGCGATTATGGTAGCTGATGCTTGAGTCGTAGGCCCGGGGTTAGCTTGTTCCAGTTGTGCGCAGTTCAGAGATAGTCTTCTGCATATTTACAGTTCTTGTGTGATCGTGGAGTACAGCTAGGTTCGCGTCTACTGAAGGGACAGCTTGCTCATGTACGCGCCCGACCACTTTTCTTTAATCACTTTCGCGAGGCACTGCCCGTTGATGCTCGTTCGTCTGAGATTCTTAAGCATACTCGGCTGGGTAAAGATTCGGAGTCCTTGATTTGTGACCAGGGTGTGCTAAATTTAAGGACGCGTTTGTGTGTACCTAATGTTGATAGGTAGAGACGCTAAATCCTAGAGCAGGCACATCAGTCAGCTTTCTGAGTTCATTCAAGTTCCACCAATTTGTGACGTGACTTGTGAGTTAGTTACCGGTGGGCAGGATGAAGAATGAAGTTTCGGATTTCGTTTTGAGGTGTCTGTCTGGTTGTGAGCTAGGGTTGAGCATTTGAGAACGGGTGGAGAGTTGCAACCTTTAACCGTTCCGGAGAGGGAATGGGAGAAGATCTCTATGAATTTTCGTTGTGGTGTCTACCCAGGTTTAGTCAGGATGTAACTCCATTCGGGTGTTTGTTGTCCGGTTACGCTCAGTTTGCTCATCTGTTCTTTTAAGTTTGTACGTTTGCATGGAGTCCTTCATTTGTTGTATCCAATGGAGGCATCCTGTTCGCTTGCCGTTTTGGACAGAAGCTTCAGGAAGCCTTAGGTACTGGTTGAGCTTTAGCTCCATTTTTCCATCCGCAGGATGATGTCTTTGTGAGAGCGGACTATACAAACCCTGGAGGTTATGCTTGTGCATACGTACTTGTTGTTGTTGGCAGTTGGGATCGTCACTTGCCATCGTTAGGGTTCTGCTTCGATAGCTGTTATCAAGAGACACTCCAATTGGCAACCCTTAGGTTTTGTTGTTAGGTTGTGTCGATCGCCATTCTGTTTTTCTGACTCTGCGTGAGTAGGATTTTCGGACCCCATCTAGTCTTGAGACTTCAGAGATGATCCAGTTGGTTCAGGTCAGGATGAAGACAGCCCAGTGCAGACAGAGGTCTTATGTCGATCGTGGTGGTCGCAGATTTGAGTTCGCAGTGGGAAATCATGTATTCCTATGGATTTTCCGATGTATGACGTGTTGAGTTTTGGGAAGCTTATCCCTGGATTGTAGGTCCATTTGAGATCCTTAAAGCGAGTTAGTTCTGTTGCCTTTGATTCGGCACTTCCGCCCAGATTATTGAGTTTTCACCCCGTATTCCTTGTGTCGATACTTTGCAAATACCTTCATGACCTTTCTCACAAGATTCAGCACCAGACCATTTAGCTTGGACGCGATCTTTTCGGTCACCGGCAGCCATTTGTGTTAGTGGCTCGGCAGGTAGAGAAACTTCGGTCAAGGGTCTTGCCATCCGTGGAGGGTTTTCTTAGACGTAGCCATATAGTGAGGTGATCATTTGGGAGGTTGCGAGCGAGATTTGGGAGTTTTGTACTCATCTTTTTGAAGGTACGCTTAGTGAGAATTTTAAATTCGGGGACGAACTTTTATAAGGGGGGAGATTGTAACGCCTTGGATTTCGGTTAGTATTAGTTTAGACGGTAATGAGGGTTTACTGTAAAAAGTTTACCATTTCGGGTTCCTCACATTTTATAACATTTAATTATTATTTTAATAATATTTGTTATGGGCATGCACCCACGTGTGCATGTAAATGTAAGGGTTTGTTTGTGCTAAACTAGTATTAGCAACCATGACACTTAACCCTAATTTTAATCCTTTGCTTAGAATCCATTCCTTGCTTAAACATTAACCATAATCTTCTATTTTTTGTTTGTGAGTGAGAGAGATATTTCTTAGGAAGAGAGAAGGTGGCAAGGTGACATGGTGTGAAGGCATTAATGGTGTATTAAAGCATGGTGCACTCACCTCTTACACTCACCTCTCTCTTTCTCTTTATTCTCTTTTCTCATTATCCCTCACACTTATTTCCTTAGCATTATTTCTTCATCTCCCTCAACTCAACTGAACCCTCATTACTTCTTCACACAAAATCCATCACAACTCCACAAAATCTCACCAAAATCACACCTTTTGTTTAGTTTTGCCTCTTGGATTCCTAGGAGCTTGGATAGCTTGGATCTTTGAGTTCTTTTGGTTAGGTAATGATCTCTTTCTGTTAGTTAAGTTGTTTTAGTGTTGTGTAGCCTCATAGTTTCAGTTTAGATAGTGTAAAATTAAGTTTTGTGCATAATATCGTATTTTAGTATCGATTTGTGATATCTGTGACCTGCTGTGACCCCGAGATTTTACTAGAAAACCAAACAATATAATTGTGTTGTACCTGTGACCATTGGACCTCACCTGAAGCACGAACCACCCTGCTCGGACCTCGGCCGGCGATGTGAAGAGCATTTCCGCCGACATCGGTTTTCCAGTGGAGTTGTGGTTTGGGTTTTTGTGGGTAGGTGTCTGCTTTGGTTTAGGTTGTTTGGTTCTGTTTGATTGTTGAGTTTTCTCTGTATGAAAAATCTTGGATCACACGGTCCGTGCACTTCGTGCTGGTTTTGCTCTTGGATTGGTTTCGTCGTGTCACTACGTACGTTAGCCACAATACGAACACTTGGGAGTAGGTTTGGAGTTGGTGTGTCGGTAAAATATAGATTGTACGTGTTTTTGGTCGTTTGCTAATATACACTTGTGTTATTGTTTTGTTGTTTTAGGTTCGCAGGCGGGGACTTCGGACGCTGCGAAGAAGGGGAAACAGGTTGTTGGCTTTACTTAGCTAAGACGGTTGGTGAGTAGATTTAACATCTACAGGGGAATCGCCCGCATGGCGTTATGCGTCAGGGCTAGAGATGTTGTTTTGTCGCATATTCTATTGCATATATAGAGTTGTGCTTTCACCTTATTGCTTAGTTGTTGTTGTGCTTGGACTAGTACCCTTAGGACACTGCACTATTATTGACGGCTTATATTGCACGAGCACTGATTGTATGACACACACACCGTCAATAATTTCCATGTCATGCACAACACCCTTATAGATATGATATTGTTGGTTAGGGACATTGAGACATTGATTCATATTTGTTTATGCATATGACTTATAGCATACCTGTATACCTACATGCTTACACATATGCCGTGACTTGCTTACATGCTAGTTACCTGTATTACCTATAGGGTATTGTACCATTAGCGATAGGTACATACACACTTAATGACATAGCTGCGTGTATACCTTGCTTATACCTGGAGGGTATATTACATCATTACTGATAGATAGATACATATACCTTGCTTATACCTGGAGGGTATATTACATCATTACTGATAGGTAGATACATATACCTTGTTATACCTACATATTACCCATATTTCTGATTATAGCTACATGTGCACCTTTATTCGATGTTATATTGGACTTGCAGAATTAGGAACCGCATGATTTATATTTTAACTGGTTGCAGTTAAATAGCGGCTTTTCCTTTATACGCTTGCATTTCAGTTTCATGTTGCATATATTATATTCATGGATTTTCGCATTGAGATATGGATTTTTCATGATGTTCTATGGATTTGGGGACCGTGGTGGTTTCATGAAATTATGCATTATTTGAAAAACTCGGTTTCTCTTGATATGATATTTCTGCAGCCACCATGAGTTTTATCGGTTCTGATTATATACCTCATTCGAGGAGCGGGAGGCACCGTCTGTGGGTACTTGGTGGGGCCCGGAGGTACCCCGGGGCAAGAGTCGATGTTACATGCCCATAAGCCTGGCAGGAGAACCATACCATCCGGTGACATTACCTATGACTCGGCGGTTATCGTGGGGATACCGACGGGAGTCATGTACGTATGGATACGTGGAAAGACGAGGGTCAGAGCTAGGCACTCGGGCTTTTCAGTATAGCATATGATACGTACCTATCAGGGGGCCAGTCATGGTGACAGCATCTCATAGATCACTATTTCGGTGTCGATGCTCGACACTTGTTTCATGATGTTTTGGGTGTCGAGGTTAGACACCCACCTTATATGAAACTTACTTGATACTGTTATTGTACACACAGGATATGTGGGATATACTGATATTGTACACACAGGATATGTAGGATATACTGATATTGTACACACAGGATATGTGGGATATACTGATATTGTACATTCGGGATATATGAGATATACTTGATCTTGGACATTCATGATATATGAGATTTACTTGATATTGTACATTGAGGATATATGAGATTTACATGATATGAGAGCCAATTTGGGGACTGATTTGTGGGAATTGGGAATTTGATTGCCTTGTTGGATTTTGGTCCTACTACGAGGTTAGGATTTCTGTGGAAATGACATGTTTTATTCCATATTCCACATTTATTGTTCATGCACTGTTTCATGTATTAGTAGTACCTGATAGAGTACTTTCCATGACTGTTGCATTTACATACTTTACTTTATATGCATTGCTTCATGTATTAGTTGTACCTGATAGTGTACCTTACATGATGGTCGCATACATATTGTCATATTATTGTTCATGTATTGGTTGTACCTGCTAGTGTACCTTTCATGACTGATGCATTATATATGACCATTCATTGCTATTAGAGGCAGGTGTTTGATTCACGTTGTACATGCATACTCGCGATTACCTGCATATGTTATTTACTATTCACGAGTTGGAAACTCACCCCCGTTATGCCACAGTGTTTTGCAGGTGTTCCTCAGGATAGTCAGAGGCAGGGATATTTTCATCCATCGTATCATCTTTACTGTGGATACCGCTTCGCCTGACAGTGTGCAGTTTTGCTTAGGTAGGTTGTGCGGTTATCCGATGTTGCTTGTTGTATATTCGTTGTATCATGTACTCTCCATCTACCATTATCTTGTATGACTTAGAGACTTGGTGTGAGGACGATATTGTATTTCATTTTGTGACTTGGAGGTCTTATATGAAATTTTATTTATATCGTCTCTTTCTTCGCTACGGCGTCGTATATCTGTTGTTGGTGGTTGTTTTCCGCCGTTGGGCATGGATTTTTCTCCCGTTTGGGATGCTTTTAATATATTATGTTGTACCTATTTTTGGGGGCTTGTTTTACAAAGGAGGTGCTGCCAAAATTTTAAAGGAATAAAAGTGGGATTTTAAAGAATTTGGTTTGAGATTTCAAAAGTTTTAGCAATGTTCTTATTTCTTACTACTTTTGATGGTTTAGATTGCTGGGTTTTTCGGCTTACATAAATTGTGTTACGCCTGTAGACATTGCGTAGTTTAAGGGCCATCACGTGCCATTTCGGGTCGTGACACAAACGCTAACTCGAGACGTTCCCATGCCACCAGAAAACACAATGGTCAGTCCTCGTCCATGACGAGCTCGCCCTGACCGTATCACTAGCAGCAGCTCAATCTGCGCTCAAACCATGGTGACAGGAACATCAATCGAGTATCGAAGAAAGCAGATCAAAGGCATGAAAGGAAACGACAGATCCAGAATGGATACATGATAATAAGAAGGAACAGCATCAATGAGAGTATGATCATGGAAACGAATAAAATCAAGGATCTCAAATTATGTACATCCTAAGGTTTCTTAAGTGGAGTATCGTATCATAAATATCCCGCGGAACATATGTACGGTATGTCACTTTACTCAAACTACCTACTCCATCAATCAGGGTCAGCCTATGAAACGAAAGTTCAGGTCTAATACCATCCCCCCCGTTCAAGTCTAAGTTCCATAAGGTCAAGCCTAGGTTCCGAAATACATACCCGCCCTAGACTCCGCATAGTCAAATATAGACTCGAACCAAGGTTAAACCTAGCGCTATGATACCAACTTTGTCACGACCTGAAATATTAGCTCGTGACCGGCACTTAAATCACGCCACGTCTAAAGGCGTAACGTAATTCAAGTAAGCCGAAACCCAGAAATCTAAACTTTTTAAAGAAAAATCAAGGAGGTGAAGTTTTGAAATAAAGGTATAATGAAATCAAGTTTTCTTAAATGTATAGAAGAGGAACATGAAAAATGCAAGTGGAATTTACTAGTTGAAAAACATGTTTTGTCATTTAAAAATTTGGACAGCACCTCCTTTGTATATTTTGATCCAAAACCATATATACATAATAAAATAAAGGCATCCGCAAGCGGGAGCTAGCTCTACGCCAACCGGCGGATCACAACCATGCAAGACAGTATATATCAGTATACGACGCCCAACGGCGAAGATCACCACAACAAATAAAGAAAGAAGCGAGATATCAACCCATAATGCGAACATACAACCCATCGCTCAAATATCGCTACTACAAGTCTTGCTAAGTCTCATTTCTTATACAAATACTAGTTTCGATTGATGGAGTTGACTAGATACAATATGAAATAGAAATACAAGAGTGGGTACGATACAAATGTCCCACCTACCAAGCAAACCACCCAAAGGTAGCTATGTGCCAGCGATGCCGCTATTGATCCGTGCGGTCAACCTGCAAAAACTGTGGCACAACGGGGGTGAGTTGCCAACCCGCGAATAGAAATACATCTATAAGTAGAAATCGAATAAACAACGACTCCTAGGTCAACTATATCATAAAGGTGATACTATGATATCTAGGGTGACCGAGTCATCAAATGTGTCAACAATGTAATCAATACCTATATGTATGCGGATGTAATCCAACAATATAACTAAGGTCTGTATGCATGTGGATCTCGTCCAACCATATAATCAATGTATGTATGCATATGGATCTAGTCCAACCATATAATCAATGTATGTATGCATGTGGATCTCGTCTTACCATATAATCAATGTCTGTATGCATATGGATCTCATCCACGTGTCAACCAATGACACAACAATATCATGCATGTAAATATCATAAAAGAATATGCATGAAAATATGATGATATAAATCAACGTGTGTCCCTCGCGACACATCAAAATCATAGAACTGGAGTGTCCAACCTCGACACTCAAAAACATCATGAAACCCGTGTCTAGCATCGACACATAAATCCTCATATATCTTGGGCTCCGTCTGCGGGATCAGCCCGCGGGCTCCGGCAGACGAGCCGGCCCATATCCATCTCTCGACTCTGGTCGGTATCCTCCGGATAACCGCCAGGTCTACCCGATCACCGGTAGGTACTCGCCACCCTGCTAGGCTCATCGTCTACTCCACAAAAAAATTCTCGCCCCGGGGAACCATACCGGGTCCACCAAGAACCCGCAAAAGGAATCATCCGCCTTCTCGAATCGGGTTTCACATGTAACACGTCTCAGAACCGAGAAAACGCATGGTGGACGTACTAAAATATCATATCAAGAGAAACCGGGTTTTTAAAACAATACATACTTTCTTTTAAACTGGCCACGGTTCTCAAATACAGAAATCTCATGAAAACAGCATATCTCAATGCGTAAAATCATAAAGCATGATGTATGCAACATATGATAGAAATGTAAGCATATCTGTATATCATGCAACATGGAATAGTAATATGACATATTAAGGGAAAACTGCTCTTTTAAAATGATTCCAGTATTTAAATATATCCTGCAGTTCCCAATTTCTCCAAAGTCAAATGCAACATCGTCTATGTATGTGCAATAAGTATGTATATAGGCATGGATGCACAAAGATATATGTACGCAAGTATGAGTGTACAAGTGGGTATATACGCAAGCATGAGTGTACAATATGTATGTGCGCCGATATGGATGTACAAGTGGTATATACGTGTCATGACCCGAAAAGAACGTGACTGACACTTGAATCATAAGAAGTCTATAGGACCCCATCTAATTCAAGTAAGCCAAAAGCCCAGAAATCTAAAGCCATTTTGAAGAAATGTTTTATTAAAATAAGCTGAATATGCATTTTTAAAATATCAAGTCTTTTCTGAAAATTTCGGCAGAGTTTCCATTGTAAATACTGGCCCCGAATGGGGTACAATAAGATAAATACATATATAATGATAAAAGGCATCCCCAAGCGGGAGCTAGCTCTTCGTCAATCGACGGTCACAACCACGCAGACAAAATAATATACAACGCCAAATGGCGAGAATCAAAACTGAAACGGAAACTCAAAACAACATGAAATCCATAATAATACAACGCGCGACTCTAGGTCGAAAGAATATACATCACTGGTCTCTAAGTCTGAAATAAATATACATATCCGGTTGATAGAGTTTACTAGATACAATGAATAAAATAAAATACAATGGTGGTCACGATACAAGTGAACCCACCTACCCAAGCAAATCACCTGGAATGGAAGCAGTGTGCCGGCAAAGCCGTAATGAAACCTGTACGGCAAAACCTGCAAGAAACTGTGGCACAACAGAGGTGAGTTGCCAACTCGTGAGTAGAAAACATCACCGAGCAGAAATCGTATGCATGACACAATCCTAGGTCAATACGATCAAATATATATAACCTCAAAATGATAAGTCTTTAGCATGAAAATGTGGCAAGGGTAAACATCTATACATAAGTGTAATCCCATGTGCTAGTGTCAGTGCCTCAGGTAGCAATGTATCATGTGTATTAGGTATGAATGTAATGTAATGTAAAGAGTGAGACAACTGTTTTATTCAATGGGATTTCTGTAAGTATATAAATCGAGTATCATCAATGAAATCAACAGAGAAATCCGTGTCAAGTATCGACACAAAACATAAATCCCAATATCTCAGGCTCCGGCTACCCGGACTGGCCTGTATCATCAAATCTCAGAATCTCAGTGTCTCAAATCTCAATATCTCAGGCATCCATATCATCTGCGGGATCGGCCCGAAGGCTCCGGCAGAACGAATCAGCCTATAACCATCTCATGACTCCGGCCGGTATCCTCCGGATAACCGACGAGTCCAAAATATATCACCGGTAGGTAGTGCTCCCCTGCCAGGCTCATTGAATACAACTCGAGCTTCTTGCCCCGGGGTACCATACCAGGCCCACCATGTACCCGAGACGGTTCATCCAACTCCTCGAATCGGGTTTCGAAATCCAACAGCAATCCTGAAAACTCATGGTGGACGACTCATACATCATGGGAAAACCGCGGTTTTCATTTTAAAAAGAGAAAGAAGTTTATATATATTATTGCGGTTTTCCCCCAAATCCAGGAAATCTCATGAAAATCCGAAATCCAATCATCAATAGCAAGTAAACAGTGAATAATAATATGCATGAAGTAGCAAGTAATAACTGCAATGTCTAAACTAGCATATAAAGCAAGTACACTAATATCATATCGAAACTATCAGCTAACAAGCTATATCAATGAAATAATATTCTCTAAAGTGTAAGTGACATGGCAATTACCGATGATAATGTGTGTGAGCCGGCAAGTAAGTGTGTGTGGAACATACGCATCATCGGTAATGGTGCTGGTGCCCTGACAGCATAATCTCAATAATGGCATATGGAAATACAATATAAACATGCAAATGCGATGCGAACAGTAATAATATGTGGGAGCTGAATAATAAACACAATGATAACTAATCTGCATTTATATAAATATGAGTCATACAGTTTTGCCATTTGAAATAACACGAATCGTGGTGTTTTGAAAATAAGGGCTACGGTGTTTTTAAGAAAAGATACGTCCTTTGAAATATCCGTAGAATCCCTTGGCCTGTTTTTAAAATACCCACGATTTGTTAGTTTTGAAATAGGTAGGAGTCGAATCTAGTCTAACAACTACACTAACTACAGGGCTGAGCTAACAGGCTAAACGAAAGGTAAGGAAACCGCCTGACATCTGAGTCGATATATACATATATATATATATATATATATATATATATATATATATATATATATATATAATAGTCGGTGATCCCGCCTCAATAGTATCACATACGATACAATATCTATAATATGACATCCTCAAGTCAAGAGTGCGGATCTATCATCAATATAAAGCTCGTACGTAAATCCGTCGTACGGTATCCCAAATCTGGGTACGGGTCAAATATCACATTCATCACATTATTCATCTGGTATCTTCTTTATCAAAAATCATGATTCGGGATACTGATCTATGTCTAGTACAATACTGATACCATCTATGTATAGGGATGCGTGTGTATGAAAACACCACGTCAAAGGACCCGCTAAAACATCGTGTCGTATCTCAAATACGAACCCTGTCACATCACCGATCTCACGGCCTCAAGCCAAATCTCATCGACTCATTTCAAATCCTAAGTACTATCCTCATAATCCATGTATATGTATATATGTATATATGTATATATATATATATAGTCCTATACCCATGTGTGTGTGTGTGTATATCCCTATATACGCATATGTAAAAGAATGAATGTATGCAAGTGTGTGCGTGTGTGGGTGCAACAACTACTCTAGGGTTTCGCAAGCAACACTACTAATCCATGAACACCTAGTATCTATCTTAATCATCAATAATCTCATATCAACATAATATGTGTGTGTGTGTGTATACGTATTCGTATACATCACTACGAACTGCGGGGGTGCTATACGCCATCCACCCGACTTCCCCCGTAGATATATATCTACTCACCTTGCTTCTTGTGTGCCGATACCGATGTCTCCATCTTCATCTTCAACGTCTCGACATCACATGGGGTACCTACACATATAATCCAATCACAATGCGTATTAAAATCCAATCGGAAAAACCCAAAACGGCACACGCTACGCTCATAGGTAAAAACCTATAGCCTCGTATGCAAACACGACCAATAACCTTAGTCGTTGACGTTCAAGCGCCACACGACGGAAACGAATTACCAAATACCAAATCCATGCTAAAACAAGTCGTAAAACAATGCGCCAACACAAGAAAATGATCCCAGATTTTACCTTAGGTGAAATCAGCCAAAGTTGCATATGCCAAGGGTCTAGTTTACTGGAGGTAAAGCTACAGAACCAACATGTATCCCAGAACCCCTGCTCTGGCCGCAAATTCCGGCCAGAAAGAATATATCTGCGGCCAGGGTAAAGAATTAAGGGCTTGGGTTTTGGGTATATGGTCTAGGTTGCATGCTTGTCTCCCTGTGTTTGCAAAATAATTTTCAGGTCACCCGGGTGTTAGCAGATTTCAATGTACACTCACAGAATCCAAAATTCTTCCGATATCGGTTTTCTAAGTTCGTTAAAATGGGTTCTAGCCTCTGTTTTAGGTCTCCAATCAATCACCACAGGGGTTGTATAGCCTCTACTAACCTTAATTTCACCTTTGGGTTCAACTAAAACCCTAATCCTCAACTTAAAGTTTTCAAAGTTCCCAAAACCACACAATATCGATTCTAGTTTAACATGGATGCTAAAGCAATGGAAATTCTACACTAATGATGGAATAATTACCTTATTTTGCACTCATGAATCCTCTACAGCGCCAAAATTCAAACTTTCTTGGTCCAAAGGGTAGCTTGAGAGCTTATGAACATTTTTTGTGAAGTGGGAGTGGGGTTTTGGGTTTGTTTTGGAGATGAAGTGAGGTGATTTATGGAGGGGGAGATGAGGGCAGCAGCACAAGAGGAAATGGGGGGAGAAAATGATGAAGGAAGAAGAAGGGAACAAGTGGGCATGGCTCTCTCTCTTGAATCCTCTACACTGCACAGGGGCTGACGTCTATTGTAAGAAAATAGCCATATATATATTTATCCTTTGTTTAATATGCACGTCCCACCGTTTTGAAAATAATTTAGAAGGGTTTCTTTTTTTTTGTAAAAGTTTCGTGGCAGCTCAGACACGTAAGTAAATACTGAGACTATAGCTCTTTCTTTGGAAATCCCTCCAATATCTATCAATGCATGCAAAATATATCCAGGTATTGTACTCTGACTAGTCCTGCTCAGTACGAAAACAAATAGTACTATCATAAAAACGTACTGCTCCATAAGAAATCAATCCCAAAATGTGCATATGAATGCTACGTGTGTCTGGTGCGCACGGAAATCAAATCAATGAATGTGTCATACATGTGCACAGAAACAACATCTAAGTACAACGGGTATGCATGAAACACCTGTCAGAGGCAACGGTGTGCCTGACAACAATATCAGGTGCATCTGATATGCACAAAGAATCCGATTTATTGCATCTGGTGTGCACCAAAATCACATCTCAAATCATGCGCCCAACATGCGCGAAAATCCAAATCAGGTGCATCCATCATGCACGAATAAAATCTAAATCATGTGCATCCTGTAGGGTTATTAGGCACTATAACAAGGTTCTACAATGCATCAACCATGCCAAAAACAAATTTTTCAAGTGCCGAACAACCCAAGCAAGATCGTAGAGTAGAGATTAGGCGAAACAAATAACAAGTAAACAACTTTACTTCTAAGAGAAAGGGATTACAACCTTTGTAGTCCGTTCCTTCGCTTCATAAGCTCCGAGTAGTAGTCCCTTTGCCGCAATCCATGAACTCCCGGACTCTAGAGAGGCTCCATAAGTCGAATGATCCATGCTTGCTTCCGATCTTCAATAACTAAAATAATCTACCTTGAAGAAACTCAAACCCAAGCTATTGCTTTGCTAATCAAGTATTAGCAAAGCAAACACCCTAATCTAAGTGGCAAGAATAGATGAGGATGATGAAGTAGGAATTTAGCTCTCATCTGTTTTCAATTTCTCACTCATTTTCATCACTTCACAAAAACTTAGAAAGCTTTTTCAAGAGAAGGAAGAAGAAGAAGAAGCAAAACCATTTGTGATGAATAATGAAATAAAGTATGTGGTTAGAATTGAAACCATGGGTTAAGAATATAGACTTAACCCTTGTAGAGAAATAAATATGGTAATGGGTTTGGGTTGGGTTAAGGAAATATCTTCACAAAATATCTTCACAAAATATCAAGGTCAAAGTCAAAACTTCTTGAAAGCTTCATCCAAGCTTAACCCTAATCCAAACCCTAACAATATTTAAACTCCACAAAACATATTGCATTTGTAACCCTAACTTGTTACAATATTATATATCACATATATAATATATTTTGCAAAAAAAGAAAATAATACAATTAACATATATCGCATATATATCGATGTATTATCCCGTGAGAAAATGAATCAATAAAGCTAGCTTATATTAGTTAACGTAAAGTAATATATCTCATATATAATTATACATTAAATTATCGAATCAACACTTGATCCGATAATCGGCTATATTTATATATAACCGACTAATATAACATGTACCAATTCATCGAATCAACACTTGATCCGATGACCCGGTTATATCACATATACCCGGACGATATCTCATATCACAAGAATAGAATACGGTATCTCATATCGTATCATTCTCGGTCCCGTACATATCACATATGTGCTCCTACTCCATTTTGCCTGAGCCAGGAAACCTCTGTGTAGGACTCTAAAGAATCGTCAATACGCCGGCAGTAGGTGATAATCATATCAAACACCCACAAGCTGCAAGCGGTCAGTGATTGGAATGATTCTTTGTGTGTCGTATTTTGAAAATGTATAAAGATCACAATCAAAGAAATTTGTAAACCGCAATCAATAACGGTGTCGGTGTAGCGCGTTAATGAATACGGATCATCCGCAGGGAAAGTTTGATTCATTCGTAATTGATTTAGATGAATTGAAAATTAATGAGAAAAGACAATTCAATTCAAGATTTATAAAAGTGAATTTCAAGAATTATCAAAATCTAGATCTAATATCAAGAATACTAAAAATCAAGAATCAAGAATTGATGATATCCAAATCGAATTAGTAATCAAGATTTTTAATGAGGCTCATAGGAATCGATCGAATTGATAGTGAATGATGAAAACTTGTGATTACGTTTTCTTATCCATTGATGATTTGTTGCTAGATCGATGACGATCAACGAGGTTTAGGGATCTATTGAAGAAATAAGGGTTTCTTCATCATCATCCCTAGTCCTTTCGCTAATTATCATTCAAAAGCTAGCCTCTAGGAAATTCAATCATCGATCGTTGATCTCTAATTAAGAACGAAAACATTCAAGAAAGCATCTCGCTCGAAATAAGGTTGTCAATAATTCAATTTACTAGAGTTTACAAAACTCATAGGACTTAAGAATCGTTTCAAGATTGTAATCATCATCATCTATCTATTCTCTCGATTCCTCCACGAGCGGAGTTTTTACTCAAACATCATGATAAAGAAATCAATCAAGAATCGAGAACTCATCATAATGCTCAAATGTAAAGATAAGCAAGATAAAGAAATTTCACCTTTTATTATTCAAAAATACCGTTACAATTCGCTCAAGAACTACAAGAATTTGAGGAAAGAACTCGATCGTCGAATTAACTTCGCACCGTCTCCGTGAGTCACGGATCGTCTTGGATCACTTGCTCGGTTGAAGATCGGCGTCGCTTCTAAAAGGTTGATGGCTTCTTGCTTGATTTGTACTCGGAGATCTTGAATTTGGCTTTTGGAAATGAATTAGGGTTGGTTTGAATGCACAAATTGTGTCACTCAACTTGTGGGTGAATTGATGTGGAATGATCAACCTTCAACAACCTTTGAGAAGAAGTCTTGGGTCTCCTTTTATAGCCCTCTCTTTTAGCTTCCCCTAGAAGCTTGATTAGGATTGGCTTCCTTTAGAAGCTAGGTTTAGTTTAGCTTCACTTGCAAGCTTGGTAGTTGAGTAGAAGCTTCTAGAGTTAGTTAGTTAGCTAGCTTCTTTGATAAGCTTGGTTGTTAGGAAGAACCTTCTAGGTTTAGCTAGCTTAATTGAGAAGCTCAGAGGTGTTTAGCTTGTACAAGAAGCTTGGCTGTTCGGATAGAAACTTCTGGAGATTTCTGGAGAACGAGGTGGCCTGAAGAAGTTTGACCAATTAAAGGAGAGCCCTGAAATAGTGTTCGGCCGATGACGTGTCAAGGTGGCCGTGGATCCGCGGCGGATCCGCCCCCCTTTGATGGCTTCTGTGTATGGAATTTCTTGCACTCCTTTGTGCTGGTCTTGTGGAACTTTTCTAATGTGTGGAATCTCATAAATCTTTCTTGTTCACTGCACGATCACAAGTCTTGGACTTGGTGTATTTTTATCAGCACTTTTATTAGTTTCCGCTCTTTTCCTGGAATTTCCTACACACATTCTCGAGACAAGTGTTGCGCTATACAAAGATCGTGCGTGCAATAATAAACACTCAATTTCCCTCAAATGCCGGTTATAATGTATAGCACATGTTATTTGGTATTTTGCAGTCAATTTGCTAATATGTGCTATATTCATACCGAACACCTTTAGATGATTGCAAATAGTAGGGAAATTGATGTGTTAAAAATGCAATATTTTCGACTGATCAAATTCCCCCAAAATTATTTTTGGTCGTCTTGAGAAAACTGTTTTATTAATAAGAGAAGGAGAAAATAAAGAAAAACTAACTAGCACACTTTCTTACGCAACACGATTGCACTGAGCACGTGCAACAAGCCTTTAAACCCTTAGGTGTCCCTAGTAGGAGGAGTGTTGTCTCCTGAGGGTTTTCAGCGGATTGCACCCACAAAATCCGATAATAAAAAAAAGACCGTGAAAGTTACATATAAAGATGAGAATTGTAAAATAAAGACTTTGAAAATTAGAGTTTCCAACTACACTATCTTTTCGGTTGTCATGAGCCCTATCTTAATAGTCATGAAAAGATATCAGAAATCACATCATCCCTCAATAAAACATCATCTTTATTCTTCATTCCTATCTTTCTTCCAAACATCGATCATATAACCCTACGTGTGTGTAAAAGACATCCCTACACTCGGAGAATTCAATTCAAGCTATCATACTCTTGTCCATATGCCTCAGTACTTTTTAATTTGTGAATATTTAAATGAGATTGCTTACACATTTTTCATGCGACCGTTAATACTTCTTGAGGTACTAACCGATCGATTACTCATGTGCTTGCTTATACGGTGTTTAAGTATTTTCCTCGTCTTGCACCACCTAAGGCTTAGCAGTGACTCCCAGACCAGATGGTCTAAGGCACTAGGCGATGAAGCACCCTCGCTATATTTTTTTATTGCTGCCTTGGCGATAACAAAACCAGTGTTCATTTTTCTGCACCATTTTTTTTTTATCTTTTATTCATTTTTTTTTATTTCCTTCATACTTTGGCTATTAGACAAGATCATTTCAAGGTATCCTCTACTATCCCGAGTTTCAAGACGTGTGTAAGTGCATATAGTAGGGTATCAACGTTCAAATGTTTGGCTTCCAGAATAGAAACTATTTTTCAGACTTATTTTTATCCTCAGATTAGTGACCTCTTTCATCTTACTAACCCTTGGGGCAATGGCTCATAACTACTTATTACTGGTTTGTTTAAGAAAACTTTTAATTTTCTTGGTTTTCTTAAATTTTTCCAATCTTTTGGATGTAATTTTTCACTATCTAATCTTTTATTATCTTATTTATGTACAAAATTAAATATTAAATATTTTTATCTTTTTGAAAAAAAAATTTAAATTTTTATAGGTTGTGTAAAATGTTTTGTGCTTATGCAAAGTAAGATGCAAATGATGCGTAAATAAGCACAAATCTCCCCCAAACTTATTCTTTTGGCTCACCATTTTGAGTGAAAAAAATTCTTTTCAAGAGCCAGATTATACCCCCCTCCCAAAAACTTGAGTTAAACAATGTTAATCTTTGAAAATCACCAGAGGGGGTCAAAATTATTGGTCGATGCCAAGCTTTGTAAAGACCGAAATTCAACACCAACCATTCAAAAATTTTATCAATGCAGTGCATCGGTTGGTGGAAGAAGAAGTGGGGAAAAGGTAAGTGGTGGAATAGAATGTGTTTGCATCTCGTTTTGGAGAGACGACAAAGTGATTGTGATGGATTACTCGCATTCTTTTTACAGTCCATAAGAAGGGGTGGAGGTTCAATTTCTTTGTTTGGGAGATGATTCATCTCAACACTCGTGTTTTTCAAAAATGCGAGTTCATCAGCAAAGATTTCCTCAAAAGTCTCATCAATACCCCGAAGAATAATATCATCACAAAGCGCGGGGTGATCTTTAGACTCCAAAAACAGTTCATAATCAGTGTTAGTTGTTGACCGAGACAACTAGGTGGAAGAGTCCGTATGTGTATGATACATAGTTGGGTCAAACAACAACATTTGAAAAGAGTCAAGATCAGTATCATGAGGATCGTCAAATTCGCTGCTGTTGACATCCATTAATTCGACAGAACAGATCTGAGCAGTAGGTTCGGAGGGTACACTTCCCAACTTGCAAATGTTCAGCTCAATTGACTTATTCCCGAAGGATAGGGTCATAGAGACATTACGACAGTTGATTATAGCATTGGAAGTAGCCAAAAGGGGCCGACCTAGAATCACAGGAATTTGATTCCGTGGGTTTGCTACAGGTTGTGTATCAAGTACAATAAAGTCCACAGGGAATATAAATTCCCCGATTTTTATCAACACATCCTCCAGTTCACCCCTAGATTTGGTGCTTGATCGGTCAGCCATCTGGAGAGTGCAGTGAGCTGGTTTCAACTCTCCGATCCCTAACTGCTCATATACTGAGAAAGGAAACATTTTATTTGGTATTTTGCAGTCGATTTTCTAATATGTGCTATATTCATACCGAACCCCTTTAGATGATTGCAAATAGTAGGAAAATTGATGTGTTAAAAATGCAATATTTTCGACTGATCAGTCAGGTCAACGTAACAGCCACCCAGGTATTGAGCAATCAGAAGATCAACAAGCAAGCCTGTACATTCTCCTGCGAATCCAATCTGCAACACTCCCGTACAGTCGGTCTCTTCGTCTGATATGTCGCATATCTAGTCTAGGGGTGGTAAACGTCAGACCCCAGTAACCGATAAGTCGTGTCGATATGAGGTCCATAACAGTTCGAGAAACTACTGATAACACTTACCAGTAAATCTCAGCAACCCTGGCCAAGGATTTCCAGTTATAGCCAATCGAACACAGCGCAACATCAACTCCTTATACCGGGAGAGACGAAACCCCTCCTATTGCTTATTGCCTCCATGTGATTCGGGAATGTACCCAAAAGCCACCATTTTGCACGCCCTCTTTGACGTGGTATGATAGAAACCAAAGCACAGTGGGAATCATACAAGACTCTAAGACGATCTCGGGTCTACAGACTAACTTAGACCAGTGTCACCAGAGAACTGCTATCTGACGTGAGGTATAATACCATCTGGGAGTTCTCGTCGAGTCTGTCCAGTGTACCCAGTCTCCACTGAGCACCCGTATACTATCTCTGATGTCAAACATCAATAGATATAGGATCATCCATCGCCCATCTACATGGGTCAAGAAGCATACGCTAGTCTACTCTGGTATATCGATGCCCTGTCTCGATACACCTGCGACTAGGAACATTTGAAGGATGTACTTAGCGACCACACTGTCCCCACTAGTATGATCTGCATCATAGTCCTGGTAGTCAAGTACTCATCCTAAGGGCTTTATCAACATGTAATATAGAGAATATCAGAGTACATGTTAAGATAAAGAGTAACCAGATAGCATATTATCATGTCGAGCAAGAAAGTCCTCCATATATATGTCCAAGCATCCACTACAATATACATCGCATGTACAGTAATGGCCTCTAGGGCATACATATTACTAACAATCTCTCACTTGCATTAGGGCCATCTGTTGTAGTATCTCATACCCAACAATCAGCTGTGGTTGAAGTATCTCATACTCAACCATCCCATAAAATTCTCTACTGGGAAATAGGCCTTTGTGAGTGGATCCGAGCTATTGTCCTCTGTGTCTACTCTCCTAACTTCGATCTTCCTGGAGATCAACCATCTCCATGATCAGGTGATACTGTCTTAGAATATGTCTGGATCATAGATGGGACAGGGTTTCCTTGGACTAAGCCATAACTCCATTGTCACACAATGGTAGGAACGAAGTTCATCTCATGAACTTATATGTATATATCCAGACTGTCTCTTTGGTAGCATCCTTGGTAACGATGTATCTTGCCTTTAATCGTCTAGAATGTCACGGTATCTAGCTTGGAACTCTTCCAACATACCGTCCCTCCACTGAGGGCAAAAGACAATTGCCTGTGACTGACATTCAGTCATCCTTATCACCCTGGAACCTTTCCAGTGATTCTCCCCAGGATCGATTGATACCATCTCACTACAACTAGTGAGAATCCTAACATCCAATTAGATCTTTCTCATAGATATAATACCTAGGATTTAGGAGGTATCACTTTGATCCTATATGGAGAATCCTTGTGATAAGAGGAGATTGACCGAGTGTAGCATAGGAAACTCCTTTCCTATCAAGAGTATGTCATCCATGTACTATACGAGGATCACCACCATACTCCCTACTACCTTTTTGTATATACTAGGTTCATCTACCATTTTGATGAAGTCAAACTCTTTGACTATCACATCAAAACAGACGTTCCTACTCCGCGATGCCTGCTTTATCGCATAAAACAACTTGCACACGTTTCCGCTGCCCCACTGTCTATGAAGTCATCTGGCTGTGTACTTATAGACGCTCTCTTCTAAATCACTATTTAGAAAAGCAGTCATGACACCCAACCGCCCGATATCGTAGTCATGATATGTAGCAGTGGCAAGTAGGATCTGGATGGACTTAAGCATAGCTTTGAAAGTCTCAACCTTTCCATGTACACCAAGTAATCTTCTCAAGATATACTTGCTCCTGATGGGGATTTAACCCTTCAGATAAAGCAACCAAAGTCCATACTTTGTTGGTGTATATGGATTCTATCTCAGATCGCTTAGCATCCAGCCATACTCACAGAGTCCCCACTCTTGATGGCCTGCTCGAAACAAGTTGGGTCATCATCTCATGATGCAATCCTCGCTCCTACTGTCATAGAGAAAACTGAAGTATCTCTCAGGTGGGTGAGGAACCCTACTAGATCGGCGGAGAGGCTGAGGTTCGTTGGTTACTATTGAATCCTTCGGTTCTAGCAAATCATCTGTTGCATTTTGTATAGCTGGAACTCCTTCCAGTTCTACCTCATGACCACTAATTTCTTCATAATAAATTCCATTTTTCTCAAAAAAGGTGGCATGCTGAGTAATAAAAGACCTTTTGTTTCTCGGTTCGGTAGAAGATATTCCCCTGCGAATGCTTGGGATATCCAACAAACTTCCACAGAACTGACTTTGTCTCGAGCTTGTCCGGATCATTCTTTTAAATATTGGCCGGACAACCCCAAATCTTAACATCCTTAAGAGATGGGCTCTTCCCATACCATATCACATATGTAGTGGTAGGCAACTGATTTGATTGGAACCCTATTCAATAGGTATGCAGCTTTACAAGTGCATATCTCCAAAAAGGAAATAGGCAACTCAGTAATACTCATCATAGAGCACACCTTATCATAAGGGTGTGATTGCTCCACCCCAATATACCAACGTACCGTGGTGTGTAAGGAGGAGTAATGCTGAGAGAGAATCTCATTCTCCTTTAGAATAGTCCAGGAATCCTGTGCTCAAGTATTCTCCTCCCTGATCACATCAAAGGACGTAATACTTATACCCGTTATGGTTCTCTAATTCTATCTCATATTCATTGAATTTCTCAAAAGGTTCAGACTTGTGTTTCAATAGGAACACATGTACGAATCTTGAAAGACCATCAGTGAATATAATAAAGTACAAAGAACCAGTCCTGGCATGTGTAGACAGGGGACTTACATACATCATCATGTATCAATCCCAAGAGTTCAATAACTCTTTCTCAGTTTTCAATAAACAGAGCTGTGGTCATTTTATCTTTGTGACATGACTGGCAAGTTTCACAAGATGTAAATTCAAACAGATTTAAATATGCATCTCTATGTAACTTAGCTAGTCGGGTCGCATTGATATGACCTAGTTTACAATGCCTCAAGAAGAATTCGTTCATTTATGAACTTTTCCTCTTGTGTCTGTTCTGTACGTTAAGAACTGTAGTTTGATTTAGAACGTATATGCTTTTAGATAACGTGCCTGAACCGATCAACTCTTGATATAGGAAATGTTCAAAATATTATCCAACAATAAAAATTTTATCCTTCTTTAATAAATAAAGATACTGATATGATGTTGTATATCAGGTTCGGTATCCAATAACATTCGTTCAGAATCAATGTATTTGATAATACAGGGTGATAACTGCCAACAGACTTGGCTGCAAAACTTGCACCATTTTTAACTCTTAAAACTTATCACCCATTCTCAGTTCTCTGTAATGAACACACCCGAAGAAGATGCATCATCATACACTTTCTTCGTTTGGGTGGCACGGGAATTCTGGTAATCCCCTATTTCCTGCTCGATCTTATAACAATTATAAGTTGGAGCGGGACCAACGTTCCCTTGCGCAGTATAACAAGCGGGTTCGGTCAATACATCCGTATTATTATTATCTTGATTAAGGCATGACATGGTCTCTACTTGGAGAGAGAGAGAAGAAAACACTCAGCGTATGCTCTTGCAAGATTAGATTGGTTATTAATGTATCTAATCAGGATGGCTCCCACTGTTTTAATCAAATCTTCCTTCAAACCCTAAAAGGTAAGACTAGCCGTGGATTAATTACACCCTACAAGTTTGCCAATCTCTCAGCCAGTCCAGTGCCGGTACTTTGAGGGAGGTTCCCCGTGCTTTCGCACGGACCTAATTAAAAATAAACCTCGTTTTCCCAGGGGCGTAACCCCATTGACACATTTCTAGACACATACTTGATCGGCTAATTGTAATGTGTAAAACTCTCCCAGGAGTAACTCTTACTCGCAGCGGGTATCGGGATCCAACTATCTCATAGAAGGTATGCAATCTCATTGCTAATTTCAACACTTGAAATTCCCGATAATATTTTATACCCCTAGTGCCTATGACCTTGACTATGATCAACATACCATAAGCACTAGTCAAGTTCTATCCGTCATTTCGTGGTTAATTAGACCCACCCACATGACCTCGGCTATGGTCGACATAATCATGTGACTGTCCTAACTAATTGCATCATATGCTGTATAGGAAAAACATCACTTAGCTACCGTACACTACGCCACGGCTATAGTCGACATACGCAGCACGAATACTAAGTACTCTATTTCCTAAAATGACGGAGGGCTACGCAGGTTTTTAAAAAAATCATGAGCGTAATGAACTTGATATCGTTGTAGAATCAAGTGAATTTTGAAAAGGAGTGTTTTTTAGGCTTTTACTAGTTTTGCTAAAGAGGTCACTCCCGGTGAAGGGATTGTCAGCTCTTTCCTCATCGAATAAGGTGCGGGATATATCATATATATCACTATGCAAAGCAAAAACTATAGAAGCAATCAAAAGACAAACCATGTTTGTAGCATCTGCTAGTTTCGCTAAAGAGATCACTCCCGGTGAAGGGATCTCGGCTCTTTCCTTATCGAATAAGGTGCTGGATGTTCTACAAGAAACACCGCTATGCAAAGCAAGAACTAGAGCTACCAGTTTTTAAAACAAGTTTCTACAACATCTTTAGGTTTCATTTATTCCATTAATCACATTAATGAAATCCCATTTTATTATGCTTCACAAGCATCAGATATGAAACAAAATCAACAATATATATAATATATATCTCATATATATAATATAAACGTTCGTCTCTGGCAGTAATATGATCTCATCACAGAACATTGCAGCAGAAGAACATATATGAAATATTGGATATACTAGGAGGTCCGTGTTTTAATACGAGCCTGTATAAAACACGGATTCCACGGTCGCGATGAATAGCCAATCCCACACCCCTAGACCCCTACAAGAGCGGAAAGCAACCCTACCAGTTCTAGAGTTAGGACACCCGGTCTCGACCCTCGAGATGGTCTCCCACTGGACCCTAGAACCCGGTTACTTGTGCTCCCCATCTTGGGTCTATCCTAATGCGGAAAAGTAAATAATATACAATGGTGACATCATCCTCAACGTGGAAGTGCCCCAATAAAAGAATATTATATACAATTGAATTTTACATGAATGAAAAATAAAAACTCTCATCTCACATAAAACCCCCGGCTATTCAAAACGCGACGATCCAATATAACATATCACAGCAACACATAACATCACATATCATCAACGTAAGCAAGTAGGCGTATCCCGATTGTCGTTGATGTATAGCAACGAAGCCGGCGATACACCACATACTACGCTTACGGTCACAGAAAAGAAAGTGTAAAACTACAACATTTGGAATCCACAATCACTTTAGACATCTTAAATCAGAAATATCATATACTTCGCATTTCATGCCTAACTATATGAATTCCACATATTGTATCACATTCCAGATAAATAGACAAAGTTAAACTTTCCGATCGAATAATCAAACACCCAAGATTTCTTAAATAGCTCAACACCTGAGCGGAGTTCAAAAAAAATCCCAGAACATGTCACAGCCTCTATGAACCAGCCGTAGAAGGGTCAAACCAACGCCTCACATGTGGCAACGCTAAACTACCACAAACCCTAGGGTTCAGTGGCAGTTTTGACAGTCACATAATCGAGTTAAGCTTACGTTCTTCTAGAGCGTCCACAGATTCGCTTGCATGATTTTCTGAAAGTTTTAAACTCGTGAAAAAAAATCCAACACTTGAAAGTTTTCCGACAGGGAAAAAAGTGAGTTATTGATATCCGTTCGAACTTTTTAACACGTTCTAAATTACCTGAAAAACTAAACGATGTTAAACTTTCCGATCGAATCAACGAATTCTAAAGATCTCCAGAACACTCAACACTTGAGTAATATTAAAGATTCCCAGAAGCATAATGTAATACCTACAGATCATCTCATGAAGTACGATCCCTCAATCCCTATGTTCTGCCGTGGAACCGCCGCCAATAGCTTGGTTTGGCAGCGGTTCCGCGGTGGCTTGGTGGATTCAGGGAGTCGTACTTCACAGATATCCATAGAATCACCTGCAGAATTTTCTGAGTATTTTTATTAAGGAAAAAACCACCTTTTAAAAAAATTTCCAGAGAGGGGTCTAAAACGATGTTTCGGGGTTCGATCGGACTTTTAACTTCGTCTAGACAACGCCTAAAGCTCTAGCTAGGCTCTGATACCACTATAGGGTTATTAGGCACTATAACAAAGTTCTACAAGGCATCAACCATGCCAACAACAAATTTTTCAAGTGCCGAACAACCCAAGAAAGATCGTAGACTAGAGTTTAGGCGAAACAAAAAACAAATAAACAACTTTACTTCTAAGAGAAAGGGATTACAACCTTTGTATTCCGTTCCTTCGCTTCATAAGCTCCGATTGGTGGTCCCTTCGCCGCAATCCATGAACTCCCGGACTCTAGAGAGACTCCATAGGTCGAATGATCCATGCTTGCTTCCGATCTTCAATAACTAAGATGATCTACCTTGAAGAAACTCAAACCCAAGCTCTTGCTTTGCTAATCAAGTATTAGCAAAGCAAACACCCTAATCTAAGTGGCAAGAATAGATGAGGATGATGAAGTAGGAATTTAGCTCTCATTTGTTTTCAATTTCTCACTCATTTTCATCACTTCACAAAAAGCTAGAAAGCTTTTTCAAGAGAAGGAAGAAGAAGAAGAAGCAAAACCATTTGTGATGAATAATGAAATCAAGTATGTGGTTAGAATTGCAACCATGGGTTAAGAATATAGACTTAACCCTTGCATAGAAATATCTATGGTAAAGGGTTTGGGTTGGGTTAAGGAAATATCTTCACAAAATATCTTCACAAAATATCAAGGTCAAAGTCAAAGCTTCTTGAAAGCTTCATCCAAGCTTAACCCTAATCCAAACCCTAACCATATTTAAACTCCACAAAACATGTTGCATTTGTAACCCTAACTTGTTACAATATTATATATCACATATATAATATATTTTGCAACAAAAGAAAATAATACAATTAACATATATTGCATATATCAATGTATTATCCCGTGAGAAAATGAATCAATAAAGCGAGCTTATATTAGTTAACGTAAAGTAATGTATCTCATATATAATTATACATTAAATTATCGAATCAACACTTGATCCGATAACCCGGCTATATTTATATATAATCGACTAATATAACATGTACCAATTCATCGAATCAACACTTAATCCGATGACCCGGTTATATCACATATACCCGGCCGATATCTCATATCGCGAGAATAGAATACGGTATCACATATCGTATCATTCTCGGTCCCGCACATATCACATATGTGCTCCTACTCCGTTTTGCCTGAGCCAGGAAACCTTTGTGTAGGACTCTAAAGAATCGTCAATACGCCGGTAGTAGGTGATGATCATATTAAACACCCACAAGCTGTAAGCGGTCAGCTAAACATAACAGCCACCCAGGTATTGAGCAATCAGAAGATCAACAAGCAAGCCTATACATTCTCCTGCGAATCCAATCTGTAACACTCCCGTACAGTCCGGTCTCTTTGTCTGATATGTCGCATATCTACTCTAGGGGTGGTAAACGTCAGACCCCAGTAACCGATAAGTCGTGTCGATATGAGGTCCATAACAGTTCGAGAAACTACTGATAACACTTACCAGTAAATCTCAGCAACCCTGGCCAGGGATTTCCAGTTATAGCCAATCGAACACAGCGCAACATCAACTCCCTATACCAGGAGAGACGAAACCCCTCCTATCGCTCATTGACTCCATGTGATTCGGGACTGTACCCAAAAGCCACCGTTTTGCACGCCCTCTTTGACGTGGTATGATGGAAATCAAAGCACAGTGGCAATCACACAAAACTCTATGACGATCTCGGGTCTAAAGACTAACCTGTACCAGTGTCACCAGAGAACTTCCATCTGACGTGAGGTATAATACCATCAGGGAGTTCTCAGCGAGTCCGTCCAGTGTACCCAGTCTCCACTGAGCACCCGTATACTATCTCTGATGTCAAACATCAATGGATATGGGATCATCCATCGCCCATCTACATGGGTAAAGAAGCATACGCTAGTCTACTCTAGTATATCGATGCCCTGTCTCAATACACCTGCGACTAGGAACATATGAAGGATGTACTTAGCGACTACACTATCCCCACTAGTATGATCTGCATCATAGTCCTGGTAGTCAAATACTCATCCTAAGAGCTTTATCAACATGAAACATAGAGACTATCAGAGTACAGGTTAAGATAAAGAGCAACCAGATAGCATACTATCATGTCGAGCAAGAAAGTCCTCCATATATATGTCCAAGCATCCACTACAATATACATCGCATGTACAGTAATGGACTCTAGGGCATACATATTACTAACACATCCAACATGCACGAAATCATGAAATCCAATATCAAGCGCCGAACATGCGCAAAATCCGATCAGGTGCACATGGTGCACAAAATAAATATCGAGTATTACAATCAAAATCGACGGTATACAACACATCTAAAATCCAAATCAAGTATACCGTGGTATCAAATCTCACAATCATATGCATCAGCGTGCACAAAATCTAATCAAAACACTAAAAGGGCATGAAGACTATGCCGTAAGCATAAGTCAAATCATATGCATGCCCTAGGCATGAAGTCAAAATCAATACCTCCAATAACATCAAATCGAAGTCATGTGCAACTGTAGTGCACAAAATATGTATTACAGCACTGCAAGCATATATGAACTATACCGAGTGCAAAAATCAAATCGGGTGCGTACCATATGCACAAAATCAACCCAACTGTATGAAATCCATGAAGTCATAAGCATGCGCAGCCAAGGAACAAAAACTATATCAGGTGCAATAACGGTGCACAAATCATAAATCAACGGAACGACGTATAAAGCCTATCTCAAGTGCAATAACTATGCACAAAATACAAATACCCAGTAGGTGCAACCATGGTGTACGAAAAAAAATATCATGAAACTCGGTCATCAAAACTCAATCATGCGAATAGGTCGCCTAAAATACCAAAATCAAGGATGGAGGAATAGTCTCGCTCAAACACATCCTCTAAGAATCTCTGGCCAACTGTCATGGTCACTCATAACATGTCTCGTCGACGATGCCAAACTCTGGCCTGCTGGGTGTGCTCAATATGACCACTCCTGGGTCCAAGTCTTCTCGTAAATTATTCCAGGAAGGTCCTGTTGAGGTCTCTCCCAAATCTCGTTTCTGCCGAACTGCCCGGAAGTTATCATCTTTTACTATATCTGTTCCTTGTTCTGGAACGGCTGCATACTCATCGCGACTCTTTCTGGAAGATATATCCATATACAACTCCTCTGCATGCGTATCTCATCTCTGATGTCGGCGGAGTGGAACGTCATCTCATCAAGATCTCGTACGAACCTCTTACTCTTCTTTCTCTAATGTTGACTGCTTCGGACTCTTCTCATCGTGACTGCATGGACTGTGCTCCAACGGCTATACTCGTATCTGGAGTCTCCCTAGCAATGCATCCCATCACCTGATATCCGAAATATGTCAAACCATCCGATCGACTCGTCAAAACCTCATAATCCCCTAAGAGATCAACATCTTGAGTACAGTTTAATAATATCGAGTACATGCCACAGCACCTATGGACCAACCGTAGAAAGGCAAACCCAAACCTCACTAATGGCACCGCGGAACTGCCGCAAACCCTAAGGTTCAAAAGCTTTCACATGGTCATTATGTCGAGTTAGGGTTTCATTCTTCTAGAGGGTCCGTAGAGTTACTTGCATGTTTTCTTCAAATAGTTTAAACTTGGAAAATGGGTTTCTGACATTCGATCGTCTCTATCGACTCCCAACGTATCTGTGTGAAGTCTCCTCAAGCTGGAATCAATCAATCTAATGACTTCGTATCGGGGTAAGCGAACGAACCACATCCTAGTCTTTCACCCTCGTGTGACTAGCGACCATCTATCATATCTCTAAGTACCACTCGTACCGCAATAGCTCCACATCTAGGGCGATATCTCGTCGTCCGCAGTAACAACTGGCTCATTCGACTGCACGTTGAACAGTGCCTCAACCATCATGAACAAGCGATACATCAATGGTCATCACATTCTGGCTGGCCTCTAACAGTGGTTCAATCCTCTGGTGCTGATCTGCACAACCGAGTAATCTCGTAAAAGCGACCCATCAAACGCTCATGGCGCGAAAACACAATAAACGACGCGTCTATGAAGTCGTATGTCCCTAGAATCACGCCTGGTCAGTCCTCGTCCGTGACGAGCTCATGCTGACGCAACTCTAGCCGTAGCTCTCTCTCTCTTTGCCCGTGTAATCGTGGCAGCAAAATCACATACCGATATCGATGAGGATAGATCATGAATAAATATAATGTTGTGCAAAGAAATGTACATCCTAAAGCTTCTTAAGCGGAGTATCGTATCGTAAATATGCCGCGGAACATACGTACGGTACGTCACTCTACTCAAGCTACCTACTCCATCAACCAAGGGTCATCCTACGTGACGAAAGTTCGGGTATAATACCCCCTCGACTAAGTCTAAGTTCCGTAAGGTCAAACCTAGATTCCGTATATATACAAACGCCTTAAGCTCCGCATAGTCAAACCTAGACTCGAACCAAGGTTAACCTAGCGCTCCGATACCAACTTTGTCACGACCCGAAAAGAACATGACCGGCACTTGAATCATAAGAAGTCTATAGGACCCCTTCTAATTCAAGTAAGCCAAAAGCCCAGAAATCTAAAACCATTTTGAAGAAATATTTTATTAAAATAAGCCGAATATGCATTTTTAAAACATCAAGTCTTTTCCGAAAATTTCGGCAGAGTTTCCTTTGTAAATGCTGGCCCCGAACAAGGTACAACAAGATAAATACATATATAATGATAAAAGGCATCCCCAAGCGGGAGCTATCTCTTCGTCAATCGACGGTCACAACCACGCAGACAAAATAATATACAACGCCAAAGGGCGAGGATCAAAACTGAAAAGGAAACTCAAAACAACATGAAATCCATAATAATACAATGCGCGGCTCTAGGTCGAAAGAATATACATCACTGGTCTCTAAATCTGAAATAAATATACATGTCCGGTTGGTGGAGTTTACTAGATACAATGAATAAAATAAAATACAATGGTGGTCACGATACAAGTGAACCCACCTACCCAAGCAAATCACCCGGAATGGAAGCAGTGTGCCAGCAAATCCGTAATGAAACCTGTACTGCAAAACCTGAAAGAAACTGTGGCACAATGGGGGTGAGTTGCCAACTCGTGAGTAGAAAACATCACCGAGCAGAAATCGTAAGCTTGACACAATCCTAGGTCAATACGATCAAATATATATAACCTCAAAATGATAATTCTGAAGTATGAAAAGGTGGCAAGGGTAAACATCTATACATAAGTGTAATCCCATGTGCTAGTTGTAGGGTTCCTAGGCACACTAATGAGGTCTCACAAGTCATCAAACATGCCCAATTCAAAAATTTCATGTGCCTACAAACCCTAATACGGATCGTTAACTAGATTTATAGACGATGCAATGCAAGTTAACGACTTTAACTAAAAAAGAAGGGGCAACAACCTTTGTAGATCCGGTCCTCCACCTCCATAGCTCCGTGATGAAGTCCCTCCGCTGTACCCATTGGATCTCGGACTCTCGCGGTGGTTTCATCGAAGAATTGATCGGGCTAGGTCGTCGATTTCGATGCCGAAGATGATCTACGTCGAGGCAACTCAAGATCAAACTCCAACTTCACCAAGTCATGAAACTTGTAAAGAAAACACTCTATACTACTTGGCAAGTGGTAGAGGATGAAGAAATAGGAAGTGGGTTCACTTTAGAATTGGATTTCTCACTCTTTTTCTCAAGTTGCCATTGATGGTGGCAAGTTTTCTTCTTGATGAAGATGAAGAAGAAGAAGAAAAAGAATATGATAAGTATTTTTCTTATAGAAAATAAAATGAATACTTATCATATACCAACCATGGTTAAGTGTAGAGACTAAACTAGAGTTAGGTGAATGGTTAGGTTAAGGGAAGCAAACAAAATGGTCAAGCTTTCAACACTTCATGAAGCTTCATGAAAGAAACAAAGAAAGCCACCATTTCTATTTATCTTTTCCAAAATAAACAAACAAAATAAATAAATGAATAAGTAAACAAAACCCTAACCATTCATATAACCATGGTTTAATCATACACACAAACTCAAGTTAGCATGTATCATCAAACATGATACAAGCAAGTGCACCAAAGTATATCACATAAACAACTTGTGTATATCAAGTGAGAAAATCCAATTTAAGTGAACCAATACTAGTTAATGCAAAGTAATATATCAAATATATATTTATGCATTAAATCATTAAATCAATACTTGATTTAACAATCCGGTCATATCGCATATAACCGACTAATATCCAATGTATCGGCTTTTCGAATCAATCCTCGATTCGATAACTAGGTTATATCGCATACAACCAATCGATACATTCATCACGAGAATGGAATACGGTATCACATACACGCATTATTCTCGGTCCCGCACATATCTCATATGCGCTCCTATTTCGTTTCGCTTGAGCTAGGAAACCTCAGTGTAGGACTCTAAAGACTCGTCAATACGCCGGCAGCAGATGATGATCATATCAAGCATCCACAAGCCGCAAGCAGTCTGCTAAACGTAATGGCCACCCGGGTATTGAGCGATCAGAAGATCGATGAGCAAGCCCGCTCACACTCCTGTGAATCCAACCAGTAACACTTACCGTACAGTCCGGTCTGTTCGTCTGATATGTCGCATATCTCGCCTAGGGGTGGTAAACGTCAGACCCTAATAGCTTGATAAGTCATGCCGACGTAAGGTCCATAACATTCGTGAAACTACTGATAACTCTTACCAGTATATCACTGCAACCCTGGCCAGGGATTTCCTGTTATGGCCAGTCGAGCATAGCGCAACATCAACCCCCAATACCGGGAGAGACGAATCCCCTCCTATCGCTCATTGCCTCCATGTGAATCGGGACTGTACCCAAAAACCACCTGTTTGCACGACTCAGTAGAGCCATGGTAGGGTGGAAATCAAAGCACAGTGGGAGACACACAAGACTCTATGACGATCTCGGGTCAACAGACTAAGCTGTACCAGTGTCACCAGAGAACTGCCATCTGACGTAAGGTATAATACCATCTGGGAGTTCTCGGCGAGTCCGTTCAGTGTACCCAGTCTCCACTGAGCACCCGCATACCATCTCTGATGTCAAACACCAATGGATATGGGATCATCCATCGCCCATCACATGGGTCGAGAAGATATACACTAGTCTACTCTGGAATATCGATGCCCCGTCTCGATATTCCCACGACTAGGAACATTGAAGGATATACTCATGGACTATCCAGGCCCCACTAGTATGATCTCAATCACAGTCCTGGAAGTCGAGTACACATCCTAAGGGCTTTATCAACATGTAATCAGAGAGACAGAGAGTATACATGTTAAGATAAAAAGCAACCAGATAGCGTACTATCATGTCGAGCAAGAAAGTCCTACCTATATATGTCCCAGCATCCACTACAATATACATCCAATGTACAGTAATGGACTCTAAGGCATACATATAACTAACAATCTCCCACTTGCACTAGGGCCATCTGTAGCAGTAGTTGTAATATCTAATACTCAACCATCCCCCATAAGTCTCTCTATGGGAAAAGGCCTTTGTGAGTGGATCCGCCGTGTTGTCCTCTGAGTCTACTCTCCTGTCCTCGATCACTCTGGAGATCAACTATCTCCATGATCAGGTGATGCTACCTCAGAATATGTCTGGGTCACTGATGGGACCGGGGTTCTTGGGCCAAAGCCACACTTCCATTGTCATACAATGGTAGGAACCTAGTTCATCTTATGAACCAATATACACCCAAACTGCTTCTTTGGTAGTATCTTTAATAGCGATGTTACCAGCCTTTATCGTCTAGTTTGCCACGGTATCTAGCTTTGAACTCTTCCAACATACCGTCCCTTTACTGAGGGTAAAGACAATGCCTGTGACTGACATTCAGTCGTCTATATCACCCTGGAACATTTCCAGTGATTGTCCCCAGGATCGATTGATACGATCTCACTACATCTAGTGAGAATCCTAGCATCCAATTACATCTATCTCATAGATGAAAACTCAGGATTTAGGAGGTATCACTTTGATCTTATTGGAGAATCCTTGTGATAAGCGGAGATTGACCGAGCGTAGTATAGGAAACCCCTTTCCTATCAAGAGTATGTTGTCCACGTACAATATGAGGATCACTACCATACTCCCTACTACCTTTTTGTATATATAAGGTTCATCTACCATTTTGATGAAGTCAAACACTTTGACTATCACATCAAAACAGACGTTCCAACTCCGCGATGCCTGCTTTATTATGTAAAGCAACTTGCACGCGTTTCCACTGCTCCCACTGTTTACGAAGCCCTCTGGCTGTGTTCTTATAGACGTTCTCTTCTAAATCATTATTTAGAAAAGTAGTCATGGCACCCAACCACCAGATTTCGTAGTCATGGTATGTAGCAATGGCAAATAGGATCTGGATGGACTTAAGCATAGTCCCTGGAAAAGGTTTCATCATTTTCCATGCCTGGTTGATGACGAAAATCTTTAACAAGTCTAGCTTTGAAAGTCTCAACTTATCCATCTACACCAAGTAATCTTCTCAAGATATACTTGCTCCTGATGGGGATTTAACCCTTCAGTTATTGCAACCAAAGTCCATACTTTGTTGGTGTACATGAATTCCATCTCTGATCGGTAAGCATCCAGCCATTCTTACAGAGTCCCTACTCTCGATGGCCTGCTCGAAACTAGTTGGGTCATCATCTCATGATGCATTCCTCGCTTCCACTGTCATCGAGAAACCGAGGTATCTCTCAGGCGGATGAGGAACCCTACTAGATTGGCGGAGAGGCTGAGGTTCGTCGGGAACTATTGAATCCTTGGGTTCTGTCAAATCATCAGCTGCAGTTTTGTATAGCTGGAACCTTTCCAGTTCTAATGAACTGACTTTGCCTCAATCTTGTCCGGATTTTGCTTTAGACATAGGCCGGACAATCCCAAATCTTAACTAACTTAAGAAATAGGCTCTTCCCATACCATATCTTATATGGAGTGGTAGGTAGCGATCTGATTCGAACCTAATTCAATAGGTATGCAGCTTCTCAAGTGCATAACCCCAAAAGGAAATAGGTAACTCAGTAATACTCATCATAGAGCACACCATATCTAATATTGTGCGATTGCTCCACCCCGATACACCGTTGTGCTGTGGTGTATTCAGAGGAGTAACACTGAGAGAGAATCTCATTCTCCTTTAGAATAGTCCAGGAATGCCATGCACAAGTATTCTCCTCCTTGATCTTATCATAGGACATAATACTTATACCCGTATTTTGGTTCTCTGCTTCCAACTTATATTCTGTGAATACCTCAAAAGCTTCGGACTTATGTTTCAACATGAACATATGACTGAATCTTGAGAGATTATCAGAGAATATAATGAGGTACAAAGAACCGGTCCTAGCATGTGTAGACAGGAGACCTTAAATACATCATCATGTATCAGTCCCAAGAGTTTACTAACTCTTTCTCTGTTTCTAATAAACAGAGCTATGGTCATCTAATCTTTGTGACATGACTGGGAAGTTTCACAAGATGTAAATTCAAACTGATTTAAATATGCATCTAAAATGTAACTTCAGCCAGTCGGGTCGCATTGATGTGACCTAGTCTACAATGCCTCAAGAAGGATCCGTTCATTTCTGAACTCTTACTCTTGTGTGTGTTCTGTATACTAAGAACTGTAGTTTGATTTAGAACGCCAATGCTTTTAGATAACGCGCCTGAACCGATCAACTTTTGATATAGGAAATGTTCAAAATATTATCCATCAATACAAAATTTTATCATTTCTTTACTAATAAAGAGAATGATATGATTTTGTATATCAGGTTCGGTATCTAATAGCATTTGTTCAGAATCAATGTATTGGTAATACAGGGTGACAGTGACCAACAGACTTGGCTGCAACACTTGCCCCGTTTTCTGTCTCATGAAACTTATCACCTGTTCTCAGTTTTTTACCCTTTTGTAGCCCTATGTAACAGATTACATATCTGGGATCATGATCCTGTATCAAATACCCAGGATGCAAAGGATACTGAGAAACAGTTCTTTGTAATGAACACACCCGAAGGAGATGCATCATATGCACTTTCTTCGTTTGGGCGGCATAGGAATTCTGGTATTCCCCTAACTCCTGCTCGGTCTTATAACAATTATAAGTTGGAGCGGGACCAACGTTCCCCAGCTCAGTATAACAAGCGGGTTCGGTCAATACATCCATATTATTATCGTGATTAAGGCGTGATATGGTCTCTACCTGGAGAGAGAGAGAAGAAAACACTCTGCGTGCGCTCTTGCAAGATCAGATTGGTTATATATTTTATCTAATCAGGATGTCTCCCACTGTTTTTATCAAATCTTCCTTCAAACCTTAAAAGGAAAGACTAGCCGGGATTAATTACTCTCTACAAGTTCGCCAATCTTTCAGCCAGGCCAGTGTCGGTACTTTGAGGGAGGTTCCCCGTGCTTTCGCACGGACCTAATTACACTAAACCTCGTTTTTCCAGAGGCGTAACCCTGTTGACACCTTTCTAGACACCTACTTGATCGGCTAATTGCAAAGTGCAAAACTCTCCCAGGAGTAACAATTACTCGCAGTGGGTATCGGGATCCAACTATCACATAGAAGGTATGCAATCTCATTGCATATTTCAACACTTGAAACTCCCGATAATGGTTTTTACCCCTAACACCTATGACCTTGGCTAAGGTCAACAAATCATAGATACTAGTCAAGTTCTACCGTCATTTCGTGATTAATTAGACCCATCCACATGACCCTTGGCTAAGGTCAACAAAGCCACAGGACTGTCCTAACTAATCGTATCATATGCTGTGTAGGAAGACATCACTTAGCTACCACACACTACGCCTCGGCTATGGTCGACAAACGTAGCACGAATACTAAGTACTCTACTTCCTAAAATGACGGAGGGTTGCGAATGGTTTTTAAGAAAACCTTCAACGCATTGAACTTGATCTCGTTGCGGAATCAAATGGTTTTTAAATGGAATGTTTTTTAGGCTTTTCTAGTTTTGCTAAAGGGGTCACTCCCGGTGAAGGGATCGTCGGCCCTTTCCTCGTCGAATGAGGTGCGGGATATATCACATATATCACTATGCAAAGCAGAAACTATAGAAGCGGTCAAAAGAAAAACCGAGGGTTGTAGCATCTGCCAGCTATTGCTAAAGGAGTCACTCCCGGTGAAGGGATCTCGGTCCTTTCCTCATCGAATAAGGCGCAGGATGTTCTACAATGAACACCGCGATGCAAAGCAAGAACTGTAGCTACCTGTTTTATTTTGAAATTCGATTCCACAACATCAATTAGGTTTATTTTCTTTCATTAATCTCATTAATGAATATCCCATCATTTAAGTCCACCTAAACATCACAGATAAATATAACGTACGCTTATGCCATCCGCATTAGCCTCGATGTCCCGTCTGCACCGTTAGGTTAGGTAACTAACGCCAGAGCGAGGCAGGGCTAGCGTGGGTGTAAAACATAAGCAACGTCTATATAATATATCATATATACTATATACTATATCTATCTGAACAAATCACATGATCACATTACAGATAACGCAGCAGAAAATATCATATGAAATATTGGATATACTAGGACGTCCGTGTTTTCAATACGAGCCGGTATAAAACACGGATTCCACGGTCGGGATGAATAGCCAATCCCACACCCCTAGACCCCTATGAGAGCGACAAGCAACCCTACCAATTCTAGGGTTAGGAGACCCGGACTCGACTCCTCGAGTTGGTCTCCCACTGGACCCTAGAACCCGGTTACTTGTGCCCTCCTCCTTGGGTCTATCCTAGTGCAGAAAAGTAAATAATATACAAAGGGTGACAGCTTCCGCAACCTGGAAGTGCCCCAATAAAAGAATATTACATACAAGTTTTTACATGAATGAAAATGAAAAAACACCCATCTCACATAAAAAAAACCACGGCTATTCAAACACGACGATCCAATATAACATATCCAGCAACACATAACAACACATGTCATCAACGTAAGTAAATATGCGCATCCCAATTGTCGTTGACATATAGCAACGAAACCGACGATATCACATATTACACTTACGGTCACAGAAAAGAAAGTGTAAAACTACAACAGTTGGAATCCGCAACCTCTTTAGACATCGCATGCCTAAACCAATGAATTCCTTAGACATCACATGCCTAACAATTATAAACCCCGCATTTTAGTCTCATTATCGAAAACTCTTTTCAATATCAAGTCGGGCAATCCAACAAGATTCCCGATATTCTGATCGAATGCTCGACGCAAACTTTAGTAGGCGGCCGCACCCCTGATACCGTCGACGAAGTGCACCAAGGCGGAACATCGTTGCCGCGAGCACCCAAACGGATGCTTTCGGCGACGGGGTTCTCCTACAGTCACTTGGTCGGGGCTATGGAGTGAGGCTGTCTATTAAGTTTACC
Organism: Agapanthus africanus; assembly: GCA_030015575.1. NCBI lineage: Eukaryota > Viridiplantae > Streptophyta > Magnoliopsida > Asparagales > Amaryllidaceae > Agapanthus > Agapanthus africanus. The sequence continues at coordinate 207,405,183 of CM057340.1, forward strand.
CGGCGAGTATCCGCGTACGCTACGTGATTGCGACGGACTTTTGATCACATCAAAATTCCGTGGCAACCGATCAAGTGAGACTAAAGTGCTTGATTTATAACATTCATTTAGTTATCTCATAACTGCTTGTGAATTCCAATTATTGTATCACATTCCGGATAAAATAGAAAATGTTAAACTTTCCGATCATACAATCGAACACCCAAGTTTTCCCGAAACAGCTCAATACATGAAATAAGTTCAAAGACATTCACTTCATGCCTCAGTACCAACGGTCCAGCCATAGAAGGGTCAAGCCAACGCCTCACATGTGGCACGCCGTACTGCCCCAAACCCTAAGCTTCAAAGGGCAGTTCAAGACGGTCACATAATCGAGTTAAGGTTTGTTGTCTTCTAGAGGGACCATCGCGTTACTTGCACTACTTGGAACGTCATTAAACTACGGAAAAGTCCAACAATTGGAAATTTCACGACAGGGGAAAAATTGGGTATTTATATCCGGTCAAACTTTTTAACATATTCTAAAATTACCCGGAAAAACACATAGGCAAAGTTTGACAATCCGATCGAATCTACGAACTCCCAATACAACCCAGAATACTCAACTCTTGAGTAAGTTTTAAAAATTCCCAGAAAATACAGAACCCAAATATATAAATTACTGTGCAAAAATTATTGGGTAATGTGACCAAACGGCCGCGGAACCGCCGCGAAAGCCATGCTTCTGCCGCTGTTCCGCGGCGGTTTAGATGATTCAGGATCTCGTTTTGCACCATAATTCTTAGATCTTCCTGCTGAATTTTTTAAGAATTTTTAATCTGGAAAAACCCAGTTTTGAAAAAATGCCCAGAGAGCAAATTTAGATTAGGGTTTCGGTTCGATCGGACTTCTAACTTCGTCTACGCATCGCCTAAGGCTCTAGCTAGGCTCTGATACCACTGTAGGGTTCCTAGGCACACTAATGAGGTCTCACAAGTCATCAAACATGCCCAATTCAAAAATTTCATGTGCCTACAAACCCTAATACGGACCGTTAACTAGATTTATAGACGATGCAATGCAAGTTAACGAATTTAACTAAAAGGGAAGGGGCTACAACCTTTGTAGATCTGGTCCTCCACCTCCAAAGCTCCGTGATGAAGTCCCTCCGCTGTACCCATCGGATCTCGGACTCTCGCGGTGGTTTCATCGAAGAATTGATCGGGCTAGGTCGTCGACTTCGATGCCGAAGATGATCTACGTCGAGGCAACTCAAGATCAAACTCCAACTTCACCAAGTCATGAAACTTGTGAAGAAAACACCCTAGACTACTTGGCAAGTGGTAGAGGATGATAAAATAGGAAGTGGGTTCACATTAGAATTGGATTTCTCACTCTTTTTCTCAAGTTTCCATTGATGGTGGCAAGTTTTTCTTCTTGATGAAGATGAAGAAGAAGAAGAAAAAGAATATGATAAGTATTTTTCTTATAGAAAATAAAATGAATACTTATCATATACCAACCATGGTTAAGTGTAGAGACTAAACTAGAGTTAGGTGAATGGTTAGGTTAAGGGAAGCAAACAAAATGGTCAAGCTTTCAACACTTCATGAAGCTTCATGAAAGAAACAAAGAAAGCCACCATTTCTATTTATCTTTCCCAAAATAAATAAACAAAATAAATAAATGAATAAGTAAACAAAACCCTAACCATTCATATAACCATGGTTTAATCATACACACAAACTCAAGTTAGCATGTATCATCAAACATGATACAAGCAAGTGCACAAAAGTATATCACATATACAACTTGTGTATATCAAGTGAGAAAATCCAATTTAAGTGAACCAATACTAGTTAATGCAAAGTAATATATCAAATATATAATTATGCATTAAATCAATAAATCAATACTTGATTTAACGATCCGGTCATATCGCATATAACCGACTAATATCCAATGTATCGGCTTATCGAATCAATACTCGATTCGATACCTAGGTTATATCGCATACAACCAATCGATACATTCATCGCGAGAATGGAATACGGTATCACATACACGCATTATTCTCGGTCCCGCACATATCTCATATGCGCTCCTATTTCGTTTCGCTTGAGCAAGAAAACCTCTGTGTAGGACTCTAAAGACTCGTCAATACGCCGGCAGCAGATGATGATCATATCAAGCATCCACAAGCCGCAAGCGGTCTGCTAAACATAACGGCCACTCGGGTATTGAGCGATCAGAAGATCGACGAGCAAGCCCGCTCACACTCCTGTGAATCCAACCAGTAACACTTACCGTACAGTCCGGTCTGTTCGTCTGATATGTCGCATATCTCGCCTAGGGGTGGTAAACGCCAGACCCTAATAGCTTGATAAGTCATGCCGACGTAAGGTCCATAACATTCGTGAAACTACTGATAACTCTTACCAGTATATCACTGCAACCCTGGCCAGGGATTTCCTGTTATGGCCAGTCGAGCATAGCGCAACATCAACCCCTAATACCGAGAGAGACGAATCCCCTCCTATCGCTTATTGCCTCCATGTGAATCGGGACTGTACCCAAAAACCACCTGTTCACACGTCTCAGTAGAGCCGTGGTAGGGTGGAAATCAAAGCACAGTGGGAGACACACAAGACTCTATGACGATCTCGAGTAAACAGACTAAGCTGTACCAGTGTCACCAGAGAACTGCCATCTGACGTAAGGTATAATACCATGTGGGAGTTCTCGGCTAGTCCGTTCAGTGTACCCAGTCTCTACTGAGCACCCGCATACCATCTCTAATGTCAAACACCAATGGATATGGGATCATCCATCGCCCATCACATGGGTCGAGAAGATATACGCTAGTCTACTCTGGAATATCGATGCCCCGTCTCGATATTCCCACGACTAGGAACATTGAAGGATGTACTCATGGACTATCCAGGCCCCACTAGTATGATCTCCATCACAGTCCTGGAAGTCGAGTACACATCCTAAGGGCTTTATCAACATGCAATCAGAGAGACAGAGAGTATACATGTTAAGATAAAGAGCAACCAGATAGCGTACAATCATGCCGAGCAAGAAAGTCTTACCTATATATGTCCCAGCATCCACTACAATATACATCCAATGTACAGTAATGGCCTCTAGGGCATACATATAACTAACACTAGTGTCAGTGCCTCAGGTAGCAATGTATCATGTGTATGAGGTATGAATGTAATGTAATGTAATGAGTGAGACAACTGTTTTATTCAATGGGATTTTTGTAAGTATATAAATCGAGTATCATCAATGAAATCAACAGAGAAATCTGTGTCAAGTATCGACACAAAACATAAATCCCAATATCTCAATATCTCAGGCTCCGGCTACCCGGACTGGCCTGTATCATCAAATCTCAAAATCTCAGTGTCTCAAATCTCAATATCTCAAGCATCCGTATCATCTGCGGGATCGGCCCACGGGCTCCGGCAGAACGGGTCAGCCTATAACCATCTCATAACTCCGGCCGGTATCCTCCGGATAACTGACGAGTCCAAATAATATCACTGGTAGGTAGTGCTCCCCTGCCAGGCTCATCGAATACAACTCGAGCTTCTTGGCCCGGGGTACCATACCGAGCCCACCATGTACCCGAGACGGTTCATCCAACTCCTCGAATCGGGTTTCGAAATCCAACAGCAATCCTAAAAACTCATGGTGGACGACTCATACATCACGGGAAAACCGCGCTTTTCATTTTAAAAAGAGAAAGAAGTTTATATATATTCTTGTGGTTTTCCGCCAAATCCAAGAAATCTCATGAAAATCCGAAATCCAATCATCAATAGCAAGTAAACAGTGAATAATAATATGCATGAAGTAGCAAGTAATAACTGCAATGTCTAAACTAGAATATAAAGCAAGTACACTAATATCATGTTGAAACTATCAGCTAACAAGCTATATCAATGAAATAATATTCTCTAAAGTGTAAGTGACATGGTAATTACCGATGATAATGTGTGTGAACTGGCAAGTAAGTGTATGTGGAACATACGCATCATCGGTAATGGTGCTGGTGTCCTGACAGCATAATCTCAATAATGGCATATGGAAATATAATATAAACATGCAAATGCGATGCGAACAGTAATAATATGCGGGAGCTGAATAATAAACACAATGATAACTAATCTGCATTTATATAAATATGAGTGATACAGTTTTTCCATTTATAATAACACGAATCGTGGTGTTTTGAAAATAAGGGCTACGGTGTTTTTAAGAAAAGATACGTCCTCTAAAATATCCGTAGAATCCCTTGGCCGGTTTTTAAAATACCCACGATTCGTTAGTTTTGAAATAGGTAGGAATCGAATCTAGTCTAACAACTAAACTAACTACAGGGCTGAGCTAACAGGCTAAACGAAAGGTAAGGAAACCGCCTAACATCTGAGTCGATGCATATATATATATATATAATAGTCGGTGATCCCGCCTCAATAGTATCACATACAATACAATATCTATAATATGACATCCTCAAGTCAAGAGTGCGAATCTATCATCAATATAAAGATCGTACGTAAATCCATCGTACGGTATCCCAAATCTGGGTACGAGTCAAATATCACATTCATCACATTATTAATCTGGTATCCTCTTTATCAAAAATCATGATCCGGGGTACTGATCTACGTCTAGTACAATACTGATACCATCTATGTATAGGCATGCGTGTGTATGAAAACACCACGTCAAAGGACCCGCTAAAACATCGTGTCGTATCTCAAATACGAACCCTGTCACATCACCGATCTCACGGCCTCAAGCCTAATCTCATCAACTCATTTCAAATCCCAAGTACTATCCTCATAATCCATGTATATGTATATGTATATATTTATATATACACATAGTCCCATCCCGTGTGTGTGTGTGTATACATATCCCCATATACTCACATGTAAAAGAATGAATGTATGCAAGTGTGTGCGTGTGTGGGTGCAACAACTACTCTAGGGTTTCGCAAGCAACACTACTAATCCATGAACACCTAGTATCTATCTTAATCATCAATAATCTCATATCAACATAATATGTGTGTGTGTGTGTATACGTATTCGTATACATCACTACGAACTGCGGGGGTGCTATACGCCATCCACCCGACTTCCCCCGTAGATATATATCTACTCACCTTGCTTCTTGTGTGCCGATACCGATGTCTCCATCTTCATCTTCAACGTCTCGACATCACATGGGGTACCTACACATATAATCCAATCACAATGCGTATTAAAATCCAATCGGAAAAACCCAAAACGGCACACGCTACGCTCATAGGTAAAAACCTATAGCCTCATGCAAACACGACCAATAACCTTAGTCGTTGACGTTCAAACGCCACACGATGGAAACGAATTACCAAATACCAAAATCCATGCTAAAACAAGTCGTAAAACAAAGCGCCAACACAAGAAAATGATCCCATATTTTACCCTAGGTGAAATCAGCCAAAGTTGCATATGCCAAGGGTCTAGTTTACTGGAGGTAAAGCTACAGAACCAACACGGATCCCAGAAACCCTGCTCTGGCCGCAAATTGTGGCCAGAAAGAATATATATGTGGCCAGGGTGAAGAATTAGGTGCTTGGGTTTTGGGTATAGGGTCTAGGTTGCCTGCTTGTCTCTCTGTGTTTGCAAAATAATTTTCAGGTCACCCGGGTGTTAGCAGATTTCAATGTACACTCACAGAATCCAAAATTCTTCCGATATCGGTTTTCTAAGTTCGGTAAAATGGGTTCTAGTCTCTGGTTTAGGACTCCAATCAATCACCACAGGGGTTGTATAGCCTCTACTAACCTTAATTTCACCTTTGGGTTCAACTCAAACCCTAATCCACAAATTAAAGTTATCAAATTTCCTAAAACCACACAATATCGATTCTAATTTAACATGGATGCTAAAGCAATGGAAATTCTACACTAATGATGGAATAATTACCTCATTTTGCACTCATGAATCTTCTACAGCGCCAAAACTCAAACTTTCTTGGTCCAAAGGGTAGCTTGAGAGCTTGTGCACATTTTTTTGTGAAGTGGGAGTGGGGTTTTGGGTTTGTTTTGGAGATGAAGTGAGGTGATTTGTGGAGGGGGAGATGAGGGCGGCAGAACAAGAGGAAATGGGGGGAGAAAATTATGAAGGAAGAAGAAGGGAACAAGTGGGCATGGCTCTCTCTTGACCCCTCACTTTCTCTCACTTGCCCAAACCTCATTATTCTATCATTCCTTTTTCTTTTCTTTTCTTTTCTTTTACATCCTTCTCTTTGCAATAGTAAACCCAAAACAATAACCATACACCCAAAAATCAAGTAGGAAAAATGTAACAAGTGTTAAAATGACATGTGCATGTCATGTGCACAAAACACGCTTAAAGCCCGATTAGCGATTTTTAATCGCGATTAGCACAAAATTAGTCTATAATAAATCGTAAAATTTCATAATTTGCATAAATCACATAAAGCACCCTCTTTTTAGTAATTTCCATAATTTTCCAATTTTTTCCCAATTTATCGGTATTTAATTATACCGCTATTAAAATATTCAATATTTTAATATTTAATTATAAAAATTCCCAAAAATAATATTTTATTTTTCTGAAATGTTACACTACGCAAGTATGGGTGAACAATATGTATGTACGCAATTATGAGTGTACAAGTGGGTATATACGCAAGCATGAGTGTACAATATGTATGTGCGCCAATATGGATGTACAAGTGGTATATAGGCAAGTATGGGTGTACAATATGTATGTACGCAAGTATGAGTGTACAAGTGGTATATGCGCAAATATGGGTGTACAATATGTATGTACGCAAGTATGAGTGTACAAGTGGGTATATACGCAAGTATGGGTGTACAATATGTATGTACGCAAGTATGAGTGTACAAGTGGGTATATACGCAAGCATGAGTGTACAATATGTATGTGCGCCAATATGGATGTACAAGTGGTATATACGCAAGTATGGATGTACAATATGTATGTACGCAAGTATGAGTGTAGTAGTGGGTATATACGCAAGCATGAGTGTGCAATATGTATGTGCGCCAATATTGATGTACAGGTGGTATATACGCAAGTATGGGTGTACAATATATATGTACGCAAGTATGAGTGTACAAGTGGGTATATATGTAAGTCCACGTTGCGACCCCCGGTTCTTACGGGGAGGCGGAAACGGTATAAAATCAAAATTTTAACGCAAGAGGCAACATGGACTAAGCTAGGTCGGGATCTTTACCTAAACTAAAACTAGCATACTAAACTAAAGATATTTAGCTACTCGGATGAAGATGGTTATACCTAGCTTGTCTTGAACTCCTTCGTCTTCAAGCTCCGGTGGTGGTCCGATGGCTCCTTCTCGTCGTCTCCGTACTCCGAAGATAGATCCACTTGAAAGCTCCAACCTTTAGCTCCTTCTTCGGTCTTTGAAGAAGCTAGTTCACTTGGTTTGCTAAACCTAGTGAACTAGAATGAGTAGAGAGGAAATAGAATGGGATTTTATCTATGGTTCTTGATTCTCAACTCATGAGACAAGAGAACCATAGATCAAGAGAGGGAGCAAGAGGTTGAGGGTGAGAGCAAGAGGAGAGCTCAAGAACAAGAGAGAGAATGAGCAAGAAAGAATGAGCAAGTATTTTGTCTCTCACCCTCTCATAATCCAAAGTGATCATAACTCATCATATCAAAAAAGTCTTATGTGATGGTTTGAAGCAACCATAAGCTTATCATGTCATGCACTCATTTTACTCAAATGAGCAAGCAAGAAAAAGTCTTTGGCATGAAATGATAACCATGGTTATCATGATGGTCAACTAGTCAAGCCTAGTCAACCGGTCAACAAGTCAACAAAAGTCAACAAGTCACCAAAGTCAACAAGTCAACAAAAGTCAACAAGTCAACAACCATATCACCATAATACTTAATTAATATAATAGTTAATCACATATCATATTCTCATTAGGGTTGAGCATAAAGTCAAAAAGTCAACGGTCAACTGTCAACAACCCTAATGAGAATCCGCTGCCTCTGCCTCCCTGTCAACTGTGCATACACACCCGCATCCGCGTTCCGAGGAACACGAATGCAAACTGGATAAATCCAATCCCATAAGGTACACTAGGATCTGGCTTAAACCAAAGCCCGCTAGTGTAAACTGTCCGGACACTGTACGTGCACAAGTGCACGGATGTGACCGAACCCTGTCGCAAAACCATGCGACCTGTCGCAATACCATGCGACCTCTACTCTTTTGCCTAAAGGCGAAAAGCTTTCTGTGTGGGACTCTAAAGACTCGACACTACGCTGGCAGTGGGTTTAACCACAGACCGCAAGCGGCACTAGCTGTGCGTAACGGTCCCCAGGTAATGCCGACAAGAAGACCGACGAGGCGAAACCCATCAGAACTCCTACTGAGCCTGAGTGTGACATTCTCCGTACAGTCCGGTCTGTTCGTCTGATACATCGCATGGCGGGCCTAGGGGGCGGTAAACGTCAGTCCCCCAACAACGGTACAAGTCGTGCCGGAGTGAAGCCCAATACACCCTGAGATAACACTGGAAACCTACCAGTATATCTCGTTTGCCCTGGCCAGGGACTACTCGTGTAATGGCTCTCCTAGACACAGCGCGATGTCAACCCCCAATACCGGGAGAGACGAATCCTGTCTAACCGTCACTGCCTCCAAGTGCTTCGGGACTGCACCCAACCACCACCTGTTTGCACGACTCCTTTGAGCCGTGGTAGGGTAGTGATCAAAGTACAGTGGGAACACACCCGAGGCGAAGTGACAGTGTCAAGTCAGCGGACTAAGCTGTACTCATGTCACCTGGGAACTGATAACTGACGATAGGTATAATACCAACTAGTCAGTTCCCGACGAGTCCTGTCCAGTGTACCCGTAACCTAACGAGCACCCGCATATTATCTCAAGTACGACGTACTGACGGCTGTGGGACAGACCGTCTCCCACACTGGGATGAGAAGCGCATGCGCTGGTCTACTCTGGAGTATCGATGCCCTGTCTCGATAGTCCTGCGACCAGGGACCTGCATAAGGATGTGCTTATAGAATACCCAGCCCCACTAGTGTGACAGCCATCACATCGCTGGTAATCAAGCAAAGATCCTAAGGGCTCTACTAATGTGTATAGGCGATATACAAAAATAAACACATGTACACATTGAAGTAGAAACAAACCAAGTAGCATACTACTATTTTGAGCAAGATTGTATATACAAGGTGAATATCCCAAGCATCCATTAAGTAATATACAAACTAGTATGATACAGTAATGGCCTCTAGGGCATATACACTAACAATCTCCCACTTGCACTAAGGCCATGTGCTGGCGTATCGAAGACCTATCATCTCGATCAGCCGCTCGAACTGAGTCTGGGGCAAGGCCTTGGTGAATGGATCTGCAGTGTTGTCTTCTGAAGCGACTCTCCGAACCTCGATCTCCTGGCGATCCACGATCTCCCTGATCAGGTGATACCGCCTCAAGATGTGCCTGGATCTCTGATGGGACCTGGGTTCCTTCGCTAATGCTATAGCCCCGTTGTTGTCGCAATACAGAGGTATTGGATCAACAATGGACGGAACCACCTGAAGTTCTTTCAAGAACTTCCTCATCCAAACAGCTTCTTTTGCGGCATCAGATGCAGCGATGTATTCCGCTTCCATCGTCGAGTCTGCAACGGTTTCCTGTTTGGAACTCTTCCAACACACCGCCCCTCCATTGAGGGTAAAGACAAAACCCGACATGGACTTGGAATCATCCTTGTCACTCTGGAAGCTGGAGTCAGCAAAGGCCTCGATCTGGAGGTCTTTTCCGCCATACACCAAGAACATCTCCTTAGTCCTTCTCAGGTACTTGAGAATGTTCTTTACCGCTATCCAGTGTTTCTCCCCAGGGTTAGACTGATACCGGCTTACCACACTCAGTGCATAAGCTACATCCGGTCTGGTACACAACATCGCATACATTATAGAGCCTACCGCAGAAGCGTAGGGTATAATAGACATGCGATCCCTCTCTAAATCAGTCTTGGGAGACATCTCTTTAGAGAGGGTGATCCCGTGACAAGCCGGTAGGTTACCGCGCTTGGAATCTTCCATACTGAACCTCTTCAGTATGGTGTCGATGTACCTGGACTGCGAAAGTCCTAATATCCTCTTGGATCTGTCACGGTAGATCCGGATACCCAGAATGTATGAGGCATCACCCAGGTCTTTCATGGAGAACCTGTGTGACAAGAACCCCTTGACAGATTGTAGCATAGGAATGTCATTTCCTATTAAGAGAATGTCATCCACGTATAAAACGAGGAATACTACAGTTCTCGCTACAAATCTACTATAGATGCATGGTTCATCTGGATTTTTGATAAAGCCAAATTCTTTGACCGTCTCATCAAAGCAGATGTTCCAACTCCGCGATGCCTGCTTTAGTCCATAGATGGACTTAAGCAACTTGCACACCTTTCCGCTGCTCCCACTCTGAATGAAACCCTCTGGCTGGTCCATATAGACACACTCCTCTAAATTTCCATTTAGAAAAGCTGTCTTTACGTCCATTTGCCAGATCTCATAATCGTGGAAGGCAGCAATGGCAAGAAGGATCCGAATGGATTTCAGCATGGCTACTGGAGAAAAGGTTTCGTCGTAGTCCAAGCCAGGTCTTTGACGAAAACCCTTTGCTACCAGCCTAGCTTTATAGGTCTCAACCTGTCCATCTACACCAATCTTCCTTTTGAAGATCCACTTGCATCCTACGGGTTTTACCCCGTCTGGAGCAATGTCCAACGTCCATACCTTGTTGGTGTACATGGACTCCATTTCGGTCCGCATTGCATCCAGCCATTTCACTGAGTCAACGCTCTGAACGGCCTGCTGGAAGCTAGTAGGCTCATCATAATCTATGATGCAATCCTCTCTATCCCCGTCTAAGAGAAAACCGTAGTATCTCTCGGGCGGATGAGACTGCCTACTACTTCTGCGGAGCGGCGTAGGAATGTCCTGTTCTTCCGAACCTTCTGGTTCCACTAAACTTTCAGTAACAGTCCGTGGTTCTGGAATTTCTTCCAGTTCTATTGTGCTCCCACTTATCTGGTTTTCCAAAAACTCAGTTTCCAAGAAGTAGGCATGACGAGAAACAAGAACTTTTTGTTCCTCTTCACAGTAGAAGAAATATCCTTTTGAGTTCTTTGGATACCCCACAAACTTGCACTGTACTGAGCGTGCCTCGAGCTTGTCCGCATGCTGCTTTTTGACAAAAGCCGGACATCCCCATGTCTTAATGTGCTTAAGATAGGGTCTCTTCCCACACCACATTTCATATGGTGTGGAAGGCACAGTCTTAGTAGGAACTCGGTTCAAAAGGTATGCGGCTGATTCTAGCGCATATCCCCAGAATGATCGCGGTAACTCAGCGTTACTCATCATGGACCGCACCATATCCAATAGGGTGCGGTTCCGTCTCTCCGATACACCGTTATGTTGCGGGGTGTATGGAGGAGTAAGCTGAGAGAGAATTCCGTTCTCTTTTAAATAGTCCAGGAACTCGGCACTTAAGTATTCTCCACCTCGATCCGATCTTAGAATCTTAATACTTTTGCCGGTCTGTTTCTCTACTTCATTCTTATACTCCTGGAATTTTCCAAAGGCCTCAGACTTATGTTTCATCAAGAAGACATAACCGTACCTTGAGAAGTCATCCGTAAAAGTAATGAAGTAAGAATGTCCGCTTCGGGCATTTGTAGACATTGGACCGCACACGTCACTGTGTACGAGTCCTAAGAGCTCGCTCGCTCTTACTCCTTGTCCAGTAAACGGAGTCTTTGTCATCTTTCCTTTGAGACAAGATTGACAAGTGGCATACGATTGATATTCGAACGCATTCAAATATCCTTCTGTATGTAACTTAGTCAACCTTCTCTCATTGATGTGACCCAATCTACAATGCCATAAGAAAGTCTGATTCATTTCCGGAGACTTTCTTTTGTGTGTATTCTGGACGTTGAAAATCTGTGGTTGGTTTAACACGTATATACCATTACTCAATGTACCTGACCCAATCAAAACTTGATTAAGGTGAATATTTACAACATTACTTACAAACGCAAATTCATAACCTTCTTTAGAAACTAAAGATACAGAAATGATATTACAAGTTGCGTTGGGTACAAAAAAGCAATTACGCAAAACCAAAACATGTCCATCTGAGATTCCCAGGTGATAGTCCCCCACGGCTTTAGCATCCATGCTAGCTCCGTTCGCAACTTTGAGGGTCATGTCACCTGCCTTCAAAACCCTACGGTTTCTCAACGCCTGCAAAGAATTACAGATATGAGATCCTGATCCGGTATCCAATACCCAGGAAGTAGAGTTTATTGAAAGACAATTTTTAATAACATACACACCTGAAGCTGAAGCTGCAACCTGCTTCAATTCCTGTGTTCTGGCCTTCCAGGCCCTGCAATCATTCTTCCAGTGTCCTTTCTTATGACAATAGAAGCATTCTTCCTTATCCACAAGCTTCCCCGCTATCTTTGTTGCTTTTCCTTTTCCCTTCGTATCCACTTTACTAACACCGCCCCTTGGTTTGGCGGGGGCCTTCTTCTTCTTTCCCTTGGCTTTCGCCTTGGACCTAGAAGAAGATGATCCTCCTACAAACAAAGTGGATGTTTCCCTACCTTTCTGTAGGGTGCCCTCTGCGCTCCTCAGCATGTTGAGGAGCTCTGAAAGTTCAACCTCTTTTTCCTGTAAGTTGAAGTTCAGTATAAACTGGGCGTAAGTGGAAGGAAGGGACTGGAGAACTATATCCGTATATAGCTCACTCTCCAATGTGATCCCTAGGTCAGCGAGCTCCTCAATGAAGCCGATCATCTTTAGCACGTGCTCGGCTACTGATGATCCGACGGCCATTCTTGTCGAAAATAACTTTTTCGACGCTTCGTATCTTGCGATACGTGATTGCTCTCCATACAGTTCTTTTGTATGGAGCAATATGGACTCCATGTCCATATTCTCATGCCTCCTCTGATGTTCGTTGTCCATCGAGGCAAGCAGGAGGCACTTGGCCTTCGCGCTATCAATCTCCCAAGTCTTGCGGATTTCCTTATCCGCGACACTGGAAGTTGGACCAGGGACAGGGGGAGCTTTGGTGGTAAGAAAATACCCCAGCTTGTCATAAGTGATTGCTATCTTGACATTCCTGAGCCAATCTTTGTAGTTTGGCCCTGTCAGTTTGTTTTTATCTAGGAGTAACTTAAGTCCAGTCATGTTGATTGGTCGCTGCAATTAGGAGAGAGAAGAAGAAACACTCAGCATGATGCTCTTGCAAGTTTAGAGTGGTTTTTAGTTTGTCTAAACAGGATGGCTCCCACTGTTTCTCGAATCCCTCCTCAAACCATAAAGGAAGAATTAGTCAGGATCAATCCCACCGTACAATACTTGCTTAACCGTTCAGCCAGGCCGGTGTCGGTACTTCGAGGGAGGTTTTCCAACGCTTTCGCGAAGTTCCTTAATTAGAGAACCTCTTTTCCCTGGGGGCGTAGCCCCGCTAACACCTTTCTAGGCACCTACTAGGTTTATAGCATTGATCGTTAAGTGAGAAATTTCCCGAGGAGTAGCATATACTCACAGTAGGATCGGGATCCAAATATCATCGCGTGACGAAACTGAAGGAATCCTACCAGAATCATCACACTCCAAATGGTATGCAAATCTAGCAAGTTTCAGTACTTATGAAACTCCCGATGTGGATTTTTGCCCCATGCTCTTATGACCTTGACTTTGGCCAACAAATCATAAGTCACATGTCAAGTTCTGCCCGTCGTTCTCCAGGTTAATTTGAATCCACCCGCACCTACCCTTGACTTTGGCCAACAAGGCAGTACGACTGTTCCAAACCAACGCATCTATCTATGCTGCACATGAATACCCAATAGCTACCAATCACTGTGCCTTGACTTTGGCCAACAAACACAGCTTGAATACTATTGACTATTCATGTGAAACGACGGAGGGCTACGGATGGTTTTGGCAAAACCGTGAACGTAGTGAACTTGATTTGGTCGATGGAACGAGATAGCTTTTAAAAGGAGTGGCTCAAGCTCCGCATTTAAAAGTTGGTTTTGAAAAGAACCGAGTGGTTTTTCGAAAGTGTTCCAACGACTTTAACTTGGTTTATTATCTTGCATTAGTTCTTTTAATGCGTGATATTCTTGCATTAGTTCTTTTAATGCGTCCCATCATTTAATCCTACCATTGCAGAAAACAACCAAAATATGACGTACGCTTATGCCATTCGCATTCGCCACGGGGCCCCGTCATTACCCGTTAGGTTACTTAACTAACGACAGAGCGGGGGCTGGGCTAGCGCGTCTGTAAAACATAAGCAACGCCTAAATAATATCATATATAGATATACTGCAATGATAAACATTTCAGATCACAGATAAATACATTGGATATACTAGGAATCTGTAATTTGTACGAGCCTGTAACAAAAACAGATTACACGGTCGCGGTGAATAGCCAAAACCCCACCCAAGACCCCTACGGGTGCGGCAAACTACCCGCCAAGTACCCGAAGCGTAGCAACCTCCCTCATCTCCATGAGTAGGCCACTCGACACATCGGCATACCCGGTAGTTTGTGCACCCCTCCATGGGTCTATCCTAGGAGCAAAAACAGTAAAAAGAAATTATACAATGACGGCTACAACCCCGACCCGGTTGTGCGGCCATACAAATAATTATTACATCAATTTAAAAATTTACATGAATTGCAAGAAAAGAAAACTCTCGTCTCACAACCCCCCGGCTATTCACCCGCGACAATCCAACATATTTATATACACATTCCAGCACATTACAGATCATGTATAACCCCGACCAATCGACTTATAGCGATTAGCCGACGTTCAATACATGCAAACATCACAGATATAACCATCATAGTCAAAGTGCAGTGAAGTTCGGAAAAAATACGGAATTATAGGACCCCAAAAGGAAATTTCTTTTCTGGAAAATCTGGGCACATATAATATATTCCAAAAATCCCAAAACCAACACAGACACACACTGCACGAAAAACGATGCACAGAAGACGACAAAGCGCGGCGGTTCCGCGGCGGATGCCTAGCTAGCGCGGCGGAAGGGCGGCGGTTTGGACGAATTACTGTATCATTTTTCTTGGGTGTTCACACAAAACCCTGAGCCGAATTTACAAGTGTAAAGTTTTTCATTTTGACCAGAAAAAATTTCAACAGAAACTCAGGTTTTGAAAAAGTTAGGTTTTTGGATTTTTCCGGTTCCGAACTTCGTTACACTTCACTACCAAGCTAGTTTAAGTTTAGTTAGGCTCTGATACCACTGTAAGTCCACGTTGCGACCCCCGGTTCTTACGGGGAGGCGGAAACGGTATAAAATCAAAATTTTAACGCAAGAGGCAACATGGACTAAGCTAGGTCGGGATCTTTACCTAAACTAAAACTAGCATACTAAGCTAAAGATATTTAGCTACTCGGATGAAGATGGTTATACCTAGCTTGTCTTGAACTCCTTCGTCTTCAAGCTCCGGTGGTGGTCCGATGGCTCCTTCTCGTCGTCTCCGTACGCCGAAGATAGATCCACTTGAAAGCTCCAACCTTTAGCTCCTTCTTCGGTCTTTGAAGAAGCTAGTTCACTTGGTTTGCTAAACCTAGTGAACTAGAATGAGTAGAGAGGAAATAGAATGGGATTTTATCTATGGTTCTTGATTCTCAACTCATGAGACAAGAGAACCATAGATCAAGAGAGGGAGCAAGAGGTTGAGGGTGAGAGCAAGAGGAGAGCTCAAGAACAAGAGAGAGAATGAGCAAGAAAGAATGAGCAAGTATTTTGTCTCTCACCCTCTCATAATCCAAAGTGATCATAACTCATCATATCAAAAAAGTCTTATGTGATGGTTTCAAGCAACCATAAGCTTATCATGTCATGCACTCATTTTACTCAAATGAGCAAGCAAGAAAAAGTCTTTGGCATGAAATGATAACCATGGTTATCATGATGGTCAACTAGTCAAGCCTAGTCAACCGGTCAACAAGTCAACAAAAGTCAACAAGTCACCAAAGTCAACAAGTCAACAAAAGTCAACAAGTCAACAACCATATCACCATAATACTTAATTAATATAATAGTTAATCACATATCATATTCTCATTAGGGTTGAGCATAAAGTCAAAAAGTCAACGGTCAACTGTCAACAACCCTAATGAGAATCCGCTGCCTCTGCCTCCCTGTCAACTGTGCATACACACCCGCATCCGCGTTCCGAGGAACACGAATGCAAACTGGATAAATCCAATCCCATAAGGTACACTAGGATCTGGCTTAAACCAAAGCCCGCTAGTGTAAACTGTCCGGACACTGTACGTGCACAAGTGCACGGATGTGACCGAACCCTGTCGCAAAACCATGCGACCTGTCGCAATACCATGCGACCTCTACTCTTTTGCCTAAAGGCGAAAAGCTTTCTGTGTGGGACTCTAAAGACTCGACACTACGCTGGCAGTGGGTTTAACCACAGACCGCAAGCGGCACTAGCTGTGCGTAACGGTCCCCAGGTAATGCCGACAAGAAGACCGACGAGGCGAAACCCATCAGAACTCCTACTGAGCCTGAGTGTGACATTCTCCGTACAGTCCGGTCTGTTCGTCTGATACATCGCATGGCGGGCCTAGGGGGCGGTAAACGTCAGTCCCCCAATAGCGGTACAAGTCGTGCCGGAGTGAAGCCCAATACACCCTGAGATAACACTGGAAACCTACCAGTATATCTCGTTTGCCCTGGCCAGGGACTACTCGTGTAATGGCTCTCCTAGACACAGCGCGATGTCAACCCCCAATACCGGGAGAGACGAATCCTGTCTAACCGTCACTGCCTCCAAGTGCTTCGGGACTGCACCCAACCACCACCTGTTTGCACGACTCCTTTGAGCCGTGGTAGGGTAGTGATCAAAGTACAGTGGGAACACACCCGAGGCGAAGTGACAGTGTCAAGTCAGCGGACTAAGCTGTACTCATGTCACCTGGGAACTGATAACTGACGATAGGTATAATACCAACTAGTCAGTTCCCGACGAGTCCTGTCCAGTGTACCCGTAACCTAACGAGCACCCGCATACTATCTCAAGTACGACGTACTGACGGCTGTGGGACAGACCGTCTCCCATACTGGGATGAGAAGCGCATGCGCTGGTCTACTCCGGAGTATCGATGCCCTGTCTCGATAGTCCTGCGACCAGGGACCTGCATAAGGATGTGCTTATAGAATACCCAGCCCCACTAGTGTGACGGCCATCACATCGCTGGTAATCAAGCAAAGATCCTAAGGGCTCTACTAATGTGTATAGGCGATATACAAAAATAAACACATGTACACATTGAAGTAGAAACAAACCAAGTAGCATACTACTATTTTGAGCAAGATTGTATATACAAGGTGAATATCCCAAGCATCCATTAAGTAATATACAAACTAGTATGATACAGTAATGGCCTCTAGGGCATATACACTAACAATATACGCAAGCATGAGTGTACAATATGTATGTGCACCAATATGAATGTACAAGTGGTATATACGCAAGTATGTTATGTGAAAAGTCATATCTTGATGCAGCAATCCTACTGTGTAGTGACATGGAAATTATCGATGATGAAGTGTGTGAGCCTACAATATGTGTACGTGTAACATATGCATCATCGATAATGGTGCAGGTGTACTATCACAGGTATAAGTAATGCAATGCGAATAACATGAATGCAGCATAAGGTAAATCATATGCAAATGCTGATGGGTATACGTATCTAAAATGAACGAGTCGGTGAATCTATCCATCGGCATCTAGCCACACAACGTCACGTATGGTATAATCCATCGCATGGCATCCTCTAATCAAGGGTATGGATCAATCATCAAGTCAAACTCATCACGCACGGAAAAATCATCGCACGGCGGCATTAAAATATTTGGGATCCTATCATCCTATACGACAATGAGGGGTACGAACCTAACGTCTCGTATGACATATCACACATGATTCAAGGCATTCTATATACATTTATATACCTATGTCCCAAGTCACATCCATAACAATCTCGTATCAGGGGACCGGCAAGGTATCAATCATCTCAATCGACTCTCATCCGTATACCAACAGATTACCAAATTCATCATATCGCATCGTACATTCTTTTCATCACATTTATCTCTCACGTCGAATCAAATGTTATATATACATTCTACCTTTACTATAAGAATACTTATCTAATCTAACATACACACCCGAACTATACAAACAGTTTTTGAAAGATGGGAATTGTAGTTTTGAAAGTAGGGGCTACGGTGTTTTAAGGAAAGATATCATTTGAAAATCCGTAACGTCCCTCAAGGTATCTGTTAAAAAGATGCATACGATTCTTCAGTTTGGAAATAGGTACGGTTCGGATGACACATCTACGTCGACTATCTAGTCTTACAATACCCTAAACGGCAATATCGTCAAACATCATCCTCAAATACCGTCATCACATATTAGCCGTACCATATCACTTCTAACTATCCTTTAGTTCCTAATATGGTTTCTATAGCTATCGTTTAATTCTAACCCTAGTTTGCTACTCTAGGTTTTCTTAACCATATGCTACAAATCGGTTTCCACCAAAACTTTGCGGGGGTGCTATACTCCATCCACCCGATTTCCCCCGTAGATATAGATCTACTCATCGTGATCTTCGCTTGCCGAAGTTGATGACGCCACGCTCCGTCGCCTCGGAATCCACGCGAACGTACCTACAATAACAACACATATCGCAACGCTATTAAAATCAAGTTCTGAAATCCAAAACGGCACACGGATCGCCTATAGGTTAGAACCTATAGCCCACGTATGCAAAACCAACAAATTACCCCTAGTCGTTGATGTACAAACATCCAACAACCAAAAATAAATCCAATAGCAAAACCAAACATTTCAAAATACGGAAAACATCGCCAAAAACACCCCAATGTGCTCCAAGATTTTGACTCAGGTCAAACTAGCCAATTTTGCATATGGGGTTGCTCTAGATATCACCTAAGGGACCCACCAACCAAAAATCAGCACATTCCACCAAAATGTGTCCGCAATTTGCGGCCACAATGAATAAATTTACGGCCGGATTAAGGAATTTTGGTCTCGGGTTTCAAGGGTTTCTTCATAATCACCTGCACACATCTCTGCCAAGAGAACTTATTTTATAGTGGTCTCAGGTCATCCCAGATTCCTATATACCATCACTAAATCCACCAAAACCCGATATCGACGAATCTAAAGTTTGTATTTTGGGGTTTTGGTCACTGGTCCAGGTCGAGAATCGCCTCTAAAGTCTAATTGACAGCCACTAAACATCATCAATTTTCCAAACCCTTCTCTAGAATTTCAAAGTTCACAAACCCATTCGTAAACAATTTCCAATCTAAACTAGAATGCTAGGAAAACTTGAAACTAAACTAAGTGAAGGGATTATACCTCATATAGGCCACTCAAGAAAACTCTAGCTTCTCAATGTTATCAAAATCCCACTTTGCTTGGTCCATTGTGTAGAGGAAGAGATGGAGTTTTGTGAAGAGAGTATAAGGTTTTGGGGATTATTTGGAGATGGATCTAGGTTTATAAGTGGAGGAATGTGAGGTTGGAGGAAGATGAAGAAGGAGGAGAAAATGATAGGGTAAAGATATGGCAGCAGCAGCCCCCCCCCCCCTCAATTAATCTCACACTCTCTTTCTCCAATCATTCACCTTTTTAACCCTTTTCATTTCTTTTTCTTTTCTCTTTTAAATTTCAAAACCAAATCACATAATACCCATAAAACAACACAAATGCAACAATATGTAACCAAATGTAACATGACATGGTGCACTAGCCATGGAAAACTGTAAAACACGGATTTGGCTTAATTGCGATTAGCAGTGCACTAATCGGGTTTTTATCCAAACTGCATATAATAAATTTTTAAAAATTACAAATCTTTTAAATATATTTTTAAATGAATAAATCATTTTAATTTCCAATTATTGGTATATATTTATACCCATTTTTGAAAACCCCAATTTCGCAAATCGGGCATTTTTCGGGAAATATATTATTTTAATATTAAATCCCAAAAATAATATTTTATATTTTCTGAAATGTTACACATCGTTCATGCCAATTTAAAAAATTTGCCTTGCTAGCTAACCATAAACCTAGAATAGTAACTAGAAAATCCGACGATACTAAATGTAAACACTTTACATCTAAGTGAATGAGGGAATACAACCTTTGTATACCGGTCCTTCACTTCTAAAGCTCCATGTTGTTGTCCCTTCGCTGAGAATGGTGAACTCCCAGACTCTAGAAAGGGTTCACTTGAAGAAAATAACAACCTTGCTCAATATCTTCGAGGCCGAAGATGATCTACGTCGAGGAGACTCGAGCTCATGCTACCTCTTCACTAATCGTGAAATTAGTGAAGCAAACACCCTAAACTAAACGGCTAATAGTAGAGGATGATGAAGTAAGAAGTGGGCTCACTTTAGTTTTTATTTTCTCACTCAATTTTCTCACTTCATAAAAATCAAGAGAGCTTCAAAGAGCAAGAAGAAGATGAAATGAAAGTGATGAAGAGAAAAAATCTCATGAGGTTAGAAATGCAACCATGGTTGGTATATGCCATGCCAAACCGTTATAGAGAATAAACCAAGGCTAAAAGTTAAGAGTTGAGTTAACAAATATCTTAAGCTAGACAAACAAGTGGACTAAGTCATTGCCTCCATGTAACTTGGGACTGTACCCAAAAACCACCTTTTTGCATGATCTCTTGACCGTGGTTTGGTGGAAATCAAAGCACGGTGGGAATCACACAAGACTCTATGACGATCTCGGGTCTATAGACTAACCTGTACCAGTGTCACCAGAGAACTGCTATCCGACGATAGGTATAATACCATCGAGATGTTCTCGGCGAGTCCGTCCAGTGTACCCAGTCTCCACTGAGCACTCGTATACCTTCTCTAATATCAAACACAGATGGATGTGGGATCATCCATTGCCCATCATATGTGTCGAGAAGTGTATACGCTAGTCTACTCTGGAGTATCGATGCCCTGTCTCGATACTCCCACCACTAGGAACATTTGAAGGATGTACTTATCGACTACCCTATCCCCACTAGTATGATCTGCATCATAATCCTGGTAGTCAAGTACTCATCCTAAGGGCTTTATCAACATGTAATAGAGAGACAATAAGTGTACATGTTAAAATAAAGTGCAACCAGATAGCATACTATCATGTCGAGCAAGAAATTCCTCCCTATATATGTCCAAGCATCCACTACAATATACATCGCATGTACAATAATGGCCTCTAGGGCATACATATAACTAACAAGACCTGGCCGCCACCCCTCGTCGGGGTCTCGATAAGTACACACTAGACTATTATGGAGTATCAATGCCCAATCTCGATACTCCCACGATTAGAGACATTTAAGGATGTGCTTATAGACCACCCAGCACCCACGTATATGATCGCCATCATAATGCTGGTAGTCAAGCAAGAATCTTACGGGCTCTATCAACATGTAATAGCGATCTGTAATACCCCATAATGCATTTACATGATGATAAAGACAAACCAGATAGCATACAATCATTTTGAGTAAGACTGTTCTATCCGTAAAGGCCCACTCTCAATCATCGCAATCGCGTGCCTACGATTCAATAATTGACTTGAGGGCACCATAGCCAATAAATGTGTGTCCCACCTACTATAGCAAAACACCCTGAAAAAAACTGTGTGCCAGCGATACCACTACCGATCCAAGCGGTCGTACCTGCGATAAAACTGTGGCACAATAGGGGTGAGTTGCCAACTCGTGAGTAGAAAACATCAGCGGGTAGAAATCGAATACACAGCGACTCCTATGTCATACTGTAAGATGAAGGTAATACTATGATATCTAGGCTGACCATGTATGCATATATGTCAATAATAGAGTCAATGCAAATGACATATACAAATAAACATCTGAAATCATATGCATGTACAAATGTGGATATCATCCACGTGTGTCCATCAACGACACAATCAATATCATGGAATCTGAGTGTCCAACATCAACACTTGAATCATCATGAAAACATATGCCTATATGTATGAGATATCAACCAACGTGTGACCATCAACGACGCATCAAAATCATGGAACCTGAATGTCCAACATCGACACTCGAAACATCATGAAACCCGTGTCCAGCATCGACATGTAAATCATCATATCCCGGGCTCCGTCAGTTCGGATCGGCCCATGGGCTCCGTCAGTCCGTATCGGCCCATATCCATCTAATCTCACGACCACGGTCGGTATTCTCCGGATATCCGCCGCGCCAAACTATCACCGGTAGGTAGTGCGCCCTCCTGCCAGGCTCATCGTCTACATCTCGAGCTTCATGCATCGGGGTACCATACCGGGTCCACCATGTACCCGTAGACGGCTCATCCAACTCCTCGAATCGGGTCTCGAAAACAATTTCAGAACCGAGAAAACTCATGGTAGACGCCTCGAAATCACATCACGAGAAACCTCATTTTTAAAACAATTTATAATTTCCTTTGAAATATAACCGCGGTTCTCAAATCTAGAAATCTCATGAAAACAGCATCTCAATGCATATAACCATAAAGTACGATGTATATAAATATAGAACAGTAATATGAGCATATCAAGAATATCATGCAAGCATGTCCTGTTATAGTGCTGAACAAAGAATGTACTTTTACGGTTAAGATTAATATCATGATATAGCAGTTCTACTGTGCAAGTGGAATAGCAATTACCGATGATGAATGTGTGTGAGCCGGCAATCTATGTAAGTGTAACATGCGCATAATCGGTAATAGTGCAGGTGTACTAGCGGATGATATCATAAAACGGTAAATACCGGAAACACAATACGTATACGGACGATGGATAAGCCAACAATAACATGAACTACAATAAGGTATGCATATACACATGAACCATACGGTCAATTTAAAAGATATGAATCGTAGTTTTGAAAGTGGGGGCTACGGTGTTTTTAAGGAAAAGACCCAATTTGAAAATCCATAGCTTCCTTAGAGGTTTCTATCTCAACTTATTTCGTATTTATCGATCTCATGTCATAGCGATATCGATCTCATATCCGATCGATATCGATCTCATAACATGCCACTATAAATCTCATACTTGTCATTTTCCAATTACATATATATCACGATTCACATCCTCATTTCATATCCTCATATATCAAACCGAGTCATCCTTAGCTATCATACCATCTCACACTAAATCCTTGATCATATTCGTGAATTCATACATAGGTTTCTCCAAACTATTACTTAAATACCGATTATCCATATCAAAGGTTGCGGGAGTGCTATACGCCATCCACCCGATTTTCCCCGTAGATATAAATCTACTCACCTACTAAACTCCTTGCTTATCCTGCTGGATTCCGCAGGCATCGACCATGCCGTTTTCAAAATTTTGGCATGGTAAAGAACCCTAACCTAGAATCTTAACTAGAGAATTAGACAAAACATGCATATAAACATCTTTACATCTAAGTGAACAAGGAATACAACCTTTGTAGACCGGTCCTTCACTTCAATAGCTCCGTGTAGTAGTCCATTCGCTCCAAGTAGTGAACCCCCGGACTCTAGAAAGGCTCCACAAGTTGAAAGGAACAAACTTGCTTGAAGTCTTCGAGACCAAAGATGATCTACGTCGAGGAGACAACAACTCAAGCTACCTCCTCACTAATTAAGAATTGGTGAAGGAAACAACCTAAACTAAATGGCTAGTCGAGTGTAGGTTGATGAAGTAGGAATTTTCCCTACTTTAGAAATATTTTTCTCACTAATTTTCCTCACCTCCTCAAAACTTAGAGAGCTTTTGGAGATGAAGAAGAAGATGAAGTGGAGAAAATGAATGAAAATGAATCCATGAGTGAGAACAGCAACCATGGGTGAGATAATATCTCATACTAACTCATGTAGAGACTTAACCATGGCTTAAGGTAATGGTTGGGTTAATAAATATCTTAAGTAAAACAAAATTAGTGGACTAAGTCAATGGTTCTATAAGCTGTTAGTGTATATGCCCTAGAGTCCATTACTGTATCATACTAGTTTGTATATTACTTAATGGAAGCTTGGGATATTCACCTTGTATATACAATCTTGCTCAAAATAGTAGTATGCTACTTGGTTTGTTTCTACTTCAATGTGTACATGTGTTTATTTTTGTATATCGCCTATACACATTAGTGGAGCCCTTAGGATCTTTGCTTGATTACCAGCGATGTGATGGCCGTCACACTAGTGGGGCTGGGTAATCTATAAGCACATCCTTATGCAGGTCCCTGGTCGCAGGACTATCGAGACAGGGCATCGATACTCCGGAGTAGACTAGCGCATGCGCTTCTCATCCCAGTATGGGAGACGGTCTGTCCCACAGCCGTCAGTACGTCGTACTTGAGATAGTATGCGGGTGCTCGTTAGGTTACGGGTACACTGGACAGGACTCGTCAGGAACTGACTAGTTGGTATTATGCCTATCGTCAGTTATCAGTTCCCAGGTGACATGAGTACAGCTTAGTCCGCTGACTTGACACTGTCACTTCGCCTCGAGTGTGTTCCCACTGTACTTTGATCACTACCCTACCACGGCTCAAAGGAGTCGTGCAAACAGGTAGTGGTTGGGTGCAGTCCCGAAGCACTTGGAGGCAGTGACGGTTAGACAGGATTCGTCTCTCCCGGTATTGGGGGTTGACATCGCGCTGTGTCTAGGAGAGCCATTACACGAGTAGTCCCTGGCCAGGGCAAACGAGATATACTGGTAGGTTTCCAGTGTTATCTCAGGGTGTTTTGGGCCGCTCCGGCATGACTTGTACCGCTATTGGGGGACTGACGTTTACCGCCCCCTAGGCCCGCCATGCGATGTATCAGACGAACAGACCGGACTGTACGGAGAATGTCACACTCAGGCTCAGTAGGAGTTCAGATGGGTTTCGCCTCGTCGGTCTTCTTGTCGGCATTACCTGGGGACCGTTACGCACAGCTAGTGCCGCTTGCGGTCTGTGGTTAAACCCACTGCCAGCGTAGTGTCGAGTCTTTAGAGTCCCACACAGAAAGCTTTTCGCCTTTAGGCAAAAGAGTAGAGGTCGCATGGTATTGCGACAGGTCGCATGGTTTTGCGATAGGGTTCGGTCACATCCGTGCACTTGTGCACGTACAGTGTCCGGACAGTTTACACTAGCGGGCTTTGGTTTAAGACAGATCCTGGTGTACCTTTTGGGACTGGTTTTATCCAGTATGCATTCGTGTTCCTCGGAACGCGGATGCGGGTGTGTATGCACAGTTGACGGAGAGACAGAGGCAGAGGATTCTCATTATGGTTGTTGACCGTTGACAGTTGACTATTGACTTTTTGCTCAACCCTAATGAGAATATGATATGTGATTAACATTTATATTAATTAAGTATTATGGTGACATGGTTGTTGAGGGATTGACTTTGTTGACTTGTTGACTTTTGTTGACTTGTTGACTTTGTTGACCGGTTGACTAGGCTTGACTAGTTGACCATCATGATAACTATAGCTATCATTTCATGGCAAAAACTTTTGCTTGCTTGCTCTTTTGTACAAAATGAGTGCATGAAATGATATGGCTATGGTTGCTTAAACCATCACATAATACTTGATTGATGTGAGGTGTTATGATTGTTTTGGATTATGAGAGCCAAATGAGAAAAGACTTCTCTCATTCTTTCATGCTCATTCTCTCTCTTGTTCTTGAGCTCTCATCTTCCTCCTCTTGCTCTCCCTCTCTTGACTCTATGGTTCACTTGTCTCATGAGTTGAGAACCAAGAACCATAGATAAAATCTCATACAAACTCTTCTCTACTCACTCTAGTTCACAAGGTTTAGCAAACCGAGTGAACTAGTTTCTTCAAAGTACGAAGAAGGAGCCAAAGGTTGAAGCTTTCAGGTGGATCTATCTTCGGCGCAAGGAGACGACGGGGAGAAGCCGATTCGGACGACCATCGAAGCTTGAAGACAAAGGAGTTCGAGAAAAAGAAAGGTATAACCCCCTAACCGAGTAGTTAGCAACTCGTAGTTAGGTTGTTAGTTAGATATTTAACAAAGATCCGGTTTTGAGTCCATGTTACCACCTCTAAGAAAATTGTTTTTCACAAAGTTCCGCATGCCCGAAAGTACCGGGAGCGGTAGCATGGACTTACAGTGGTATCAAAGCCTAGTTAAGCTCTATCTAACATGTTAGCAAAGTAGCTAGAAGATCGATCAAAGAAAAAGTCCCGAAATGAACCCCGTTTTCCAAGTTGTTGTCGATTTTTTATGTTCTGTAAAAATAATAAATCATGCATCAAAAATCGACTCAGGGTTTTTAGAGTGCACTGCAGAAAGACGGTCCCACGATCTCATCATTTCACCGCGGAAACGCGGCAATAGCTTGCTATTGCCGTGGTTCCGCGGCCTTCTTGGCTCCTCTCTCGTTGTTCTTTGCTACAGTGTGCTTATAGGGGTATTTTAGGATTTTTGGAATATATATTTTCTGTCCAGATTTTCCAGAACGAAAATTTATTTTTTGGGGTCCTGAAAATCCGTATTTTTGATCGAACTTCTAAAAGACTTTAGCTGAAGGGTTTTTCTGTAATGTGTTATTTGTATTGAACGTCTACTAATCTCTATATGTCGATTAGTGGGGGTTATACAAATCTATGATCTGTAATGTTGCTGGAATGTGTATATGAATATGTTGGATTGTCGCGGGTGAATAGCCGGGGGTTGTGAGACGAGAGTTTTCTTTTCTTTCAATTCATGTAAATTTGTAAATTGATATAATAATTATTTGTATGGCCGCACAACCGGGTCGGGGTTGTAGCCGTCATTGTATAATTTCTTTTTACTGTTTCTGCTCCTAGGATAGACCCATGGAGGGGGTGCACAAACTACCGGGTATGCCGAAGTGTCGAGTGGCCTACTCATGGAGATGAGGGAGGTTGCTACGCTTCGGGTACTTGGCGGGTAGTTTGCCGCACCCGTAGGGGTCTTGGGTGGGGTATTGGCTATTCACCGCGACCATGTAATCTGTCTTTCGTTACAGGCTCGTACGAATTACAAATTCCTAGTATATCCAATGTATTCATCTGTGATCTGAAATGTTTATCATTGCAGTATATCTATATATGATATTATTTAGGCGTTGCTTATGTTTTACAGCCGCGCTAGCCCAGCCCCCGCTCTGTCATTAGTTAAGTAACCTAACGGGTAATGACGGGGCCCCGTGGCGAATGCGAATGGCATAAGCGTACGTCATATTTTGGTTGTTTTCTGCAATGGTAGGATTAAATGATGGGACGCATTAAAAGAACTAATGCAAGAATATCACGCATTAAAAGAACTAATGCAAGATAATAAACCAAGTTAAAGTCGTTGGAACACTTTCGAAAAACCACTCGGTTCTTTTCAAAACTAACTTTTAAATGCGGAGCTTGAGCCACTCCTTTTAAAAGCTATCTCGTTCCATCGATTATATCAAGTTCACTACGTTCACGGTTTTGCCAAAACCATTCGTAGCCCTCCATCATTTCAGTTAAATATTCGGTAGTATTCAAGCTATGTATTTTGACCTCACGCCAATGCATAGTGATTGGTAGCTGCCGGATATTTATCTGTTGCATAGATAGAATGCGTTGGTTTGGGACAGCCGTACTACCATTTTGGCCTACGTCAAGGGTAGGTACGGGTGGATTCAAATTAACCTGGATAATGATGGGAAGAACTTGACATGTGACTTATGACATTTTGACCTCACGCCAAGGTCATAAGAGCATGGGGCAAAAATCCACATCGGGAGTTTCATAAGTACTGAAACTTGCTAGATTTGCATACCACTTAGAGTGTGATGATTCTGGTAGGATTCCTTTAGTTTCGTCACGCAATGATATTTGGATCCCGATCCTACTGTGAGTATATGCTACTCCTCGGGAAATTTCTCACTTAACGATCAATGCTATAAACCTAGTAGGTGTCTAGAAAGGTGTTAGCGGGGCTACGCCCCCAGAGAAAAGAGGTTATTTAATTAAGGAACTTCGCGAAAGCGTTGGAAAACCTCCCTCGAAGTACCGACACTGGCCTGGCTGAACGGTTAAGCAAGTATTGTACGGTGAGATTGATCCTGACTAATTCTTCCTTTTTGGTTTGAGGAGGGATTCGAGAAACAGTGGGAGCCATCCTGTTTAGACAAACTAAAAACCACTCTAAACTTGCAAGAGCATCATGCTGAGTGTTTCTTCTTCTCTCTCCTAATTGCAGCGACCAAATCGACATGACTGGACTTAAGTTACTCCTAGATAAAAACAAACTGACAGGGCCAAACTACAAAGATTGGCTCAGGAATGTCAAGATAGCAATCACTTACGACAAGCTGGGGTATCTTCTTACCACCAAAGCTCCCCCTGTCCCTGGTCCCACTTCCAGCGTCGTGGATAAGGAAATCCGTAAGACTTGGGAGATTGATAGCGCGAAGGCCAAATGCCTCGTACTTGCCTCTATGGACAATGAACATCAGAGGAGGCACGAGAATATGGACTTGGAATCCATATTGCTTCATACAAAAGAACTGTATGGAGAGCAATCTCGTATCGCAAGATACGAAGCGTCGAAAAAGTTATTTTCGGCAAGGATGGCCGTCGGATCATCAGTAGCAGAACACGTGCTTAAGATGATCGGCTACATTGAGGAGCTCGCGGACCTAGGGACCACATTGGAGAGTGAGCTCTATACGGACTTGGTTCTCCAGTTCCTTCCTTCCACTTACGCCCAGTTTATACTGAACTTCAACTTACAAGAAAAAGAAGTTGAACTTTCAGAGCTCCTCAACATGCTGAGGAGCGCAGAGGGCACCCTACAGAAAGGTTGGGAAACATCCACTTTGTTTGTAGGAGGATCATCTTCTTCTAGGTCCAAGGCGAAAGCCAAGGGAAAGAAGAAGAAAGCCCCCGCCAAACCAAGAGGCGGTGTTAGTAAAGTGGATACGAAGGGAAAAGCAAAAGCAACAAAGAAAGCGGGGAAGCTTGTGGATAAGGAAGAATGCTTCTATTGTCATAAGAAAGGACACTGGAAGAATGATTGCAGGGCTTGGAAAGCCAGGACACAGGAATTGAAGCAGGTTGCAGCTTCAGCTTCAGCTGTGTATGTTATTGAAAACTGTCTTTCAATAAACTCTACTTCCTGGGTATTGGATACCGGATCAGGATCTCATATCTGTAATTCATTGCAGGCGTTGAGAAACCGTAGGGTTTTGAAGGCAGATGACATGACCCTCAGAGTTGCGAACGGAGCTAGCATGGATGCTAAAGCCGTGGGGGACTATCACCTGGGAATATCAGATGGACATGTTTTGGTTTTGCGTAATTGCTTTTTTGTACCCAACGCAACTTGTAATATCATTTCTGTATCTTTAGTTTCTAAAGAAGGTTATGAATTTGCATTTGTAAGCAATGTTGTAAACATTCACCTTAATCAAGTTCTGATTGGGTCAGGTACATTGAGCAATGGTATATACGTATTAAACCAACCACAGATTTTCAATGTCCAGAATACACACAGAAGAAAGTCTCCGGAAATAAATTAGACTTTCTTATGGCATTGTAGACTGGGTCACATCAATGAGAGAAGGTTGACAAAGTTACATACAGAAGAATATTTGAATCCGTTCGAATATCAATCGTATGCCACTTGTCAATCCTGTCTCAAAGGAAAGATGACAAAGACTCCGTTTACTGGACACGGAGTAAGGGCGAGCGAGCTCTTAGGACTCGTACACAGCGACGTGTGCGGTCCAATGTCTACACATGCGCGAAGCGGTTATTCTTACTTCGTTACTTTTACGGATGACTTTTCAAGGTATGGTTATGTCTTCTTAATGAAACATAAGTTCGAAGCCTTTGGAAAGTTCCAGGAATATAAGAATGAAATAGAAAAACAGACCGGCAAAAGTATCAAGATTCTAAGATCGGATCGAGGTGGAGAATACTTAAGTGCCGAGTTCCTGGACTATTTAAAAGAAAACGGAATTCTCTCTCAGCTTACTCCTCCATACACTCCGCAACATAACAGTGTATCGGAGAGACGGAACCGAACCCTATTGGATATGGTACGGTCCATGATGAGTAACGCTGAGTTACCGCTATCATTCTGGGGGTATGCGCTAGAATCAGCTGCATACCTTTTGAACCGAGTTCCCACTAAGACTGTGCCTACCACACCTTATGAGTTATGGAGTGGGAAGAAACCCTATCTTCAATATCTGAAGATCTGGGGATGTCCATCTTTTGTCAAAAAGCAGCATGCGGACAAACTCGAGGCACACTCAGTACTGTGCAAGTTTGTGGGATACCCAAATAACACCAGGGGGTATCTTTTCTACCACGCAGAGGAACAAAAAGTCCTTGTTTCTCGTAATGCCCACTTTCTAGAACACCAGTTCTTAGAAAAGGAAATTAGTTGGAGCGCAGTAGAACTGGAAGAAATTCCAGAACCACAAACTATTACTGAAAGTTTAGTGGAGCCAGAGGGTTCAAAAGAACAGGACATTCCTACGCCGCTCCGCAGGAGTTAGTAGGCAGTCTCATCCGCCCGAGAGATACTACGGTTTTCTCATAGACGGGGATAGAGAGGATTGCATCATAGATTATGATGAGCCTACTAGCTTCCAGCAGGCCGTTCAGAGCGTTGACTCAGTAAAATGGCTGGATGCAATGCGGACCGAAATGGAGTCCATGTACACCAACAAAGTATGGACGTTGGACATTGCTCCAGATGGGGTAAAACCCGTAGGATTCAAGTGGATCTTCAAAAGGAAGATTGGTGTAGATGGACAGGTTGAGACCTATAAAGCTAGACTTGTTGCAAAGGGTTTCCGTCAAAGACCTGGCTTGGACTATGACGAAACCTTTTCTCCAGTGGCTATGCTGAAATCCATTCGGATCCTTCTTGCCATCGCTGCCTTCCACGATTATGAGATCTGGAAAATGGACGTAAAGACCGCTTTTCTAAATGGAAATTTAGAGGAGTGTGTCTATATGGACCAACCAGAGGGTTTCATTCAGAGTGGGAGCAACGGAAAGGTGTGCAAGTTGCTTAAGTCCATCTATGGACTAAAGCAGGCATCGCGGAGTTGGAACATCTGCTTTGATGAGACGGTCAAAGAATTTGGTTTTATCAAAAATCCAGATGAACCATGCATCTATAGTAGATTTGTAGCGAGAACTGTAGTATTCCTCGTTTTATACGTGGATGACATTCTCTTAATAGGAAATGACATTCCTATGCTACAATCTGTCAAGGGGTTCTTGTCACACAGGTTCTCCATGAAAGACCTGGGTGATGCCTCATACATTCTGGGTATCCGGATCTACCGTAACAGATCCAAGAGGATATTAGGACTTTCTCAGTCCAGGTACATCGACACCATACTGAAAAGATTCAGTATGGAAGATTCCAAGCGCGGTAACCTACCGGCTTGTCACGGGATCACCCTCTCTAAAGAGATGTCTCCCAAGACTGATTTGGAGAGGGATCGCATGTCTATTATACCCTACGCTTCTGCGGTAGGCTCTATAATGTATGCGATGTTGTGTACCAGACCGGATGTAGCTTATGCACTGAGTGTGGTAAGCCGGTATCAGTCAAACCCTGGGGAGAAACACTGGATAGCGGTAAAGAACATTCTCAAGTACCTGAGAAGGACTAAGGAGATGTTCTTGGTGTATGGCGGAAAAGACCTCCAGATCGAGGCCTTTGCTGACTCCAGCTTCCAGAGTGACAAGGATGATTCTAAGTCCATGTCGGGTTTTGTCTTTACCCTCAATGGAGGGGCGGTGTGTTGGAAGAGTTCCAAACAGGAAACCGTTGCAGACTCGACGATGGAAGCGGAATACATCGCTGCATCTGATGCCGCAAAAGAAGCTGTCTGGATGAGGAAGTTCTTGAAAGAACTTCAGGTGGTTCCGTCCATTGTTGATCCAATACCTCTGTATTGCGACAACAACGGGGCTATAGCTTTAGCGAAGGAACCCAGGTCCCATCAGAGATCTAGGCACATCTTGAGGCGGTATCACCTGATCAGGGAGATCGTGGATCGCCAGGAGATCGAGGTTCGGAGAGTCGCTTCAGAAGATAACACTGCAGATCCATTCACCAAGGCCTTGCCCCAGACTCAGTTCGAGCGGCTGATCGAGATGATAGGTCTTCGATACGCCAGTACATGGCCTTAGTGCAAGTGGAAGATTGTTAGTGTATATGCCCTAGAGGCCATTACTGTATCATACTAGTTTGTATATTACTTAATGGAAGCTTGGGATATTCACCTTGTATATACAATCTTGCTCAAAATAGTAGTATGCTACTTGGTTTGTTTCTACTTCAATGTGTACATGTGTTTATTTTTGTATATCGCCTATACACATTAGTGGAGCCCTTAGGATCTTTGCTTGATTACCAGCGATGTGATGGCCGTCACACTAGTGGGGCTGGGTAATCTATAAGCACATCCTTATGCAGGTTCCTGGTCGCAGGACTATCGAGACAGGGCATCGATACACCGGAGTAGACCAGCGCATGCGCTTCTCATCCCAGTGTGGGAGACGGTCTGTCCCACAGCCGTCAGTACGTCGTACTTGAGATAGTATGCGGGTGCTCGTTAGGTTACGGGTACACTGGACAGGACTCGTCGGGAACTGACTAGTTGGTATTATGCCTATCGTCAGTTATCAGTTCCCAGGTGACATGAGTACAGCTTAGTCCGCTGACTTGACACTGTCACTTCGCCTCGAGTGTGTTTCCATTGTACTTTGATCACTACCCTACCACGGCTCAAAGGAGTCGTGCAAACAGGTAGTGGTTGGGTGCAGTCCCAAAGCACTTGGAGGTATTGACGGTTAGACAGGATTCGTCTCTCCCGGTATTGGGGGTTGACATCGCACTGTGTCTAGGAGAGCCATTACACGAGTAGTCCCTGGCCAGGGCAAACGAGATATACTGGTAGGTTTCCAGTGTTATCTCAGGGTGTTTTGGGCCGCTCCGGCACGACTTGTACCGCTATTGGGGGACTGACGTTTACCGCCCCCTAGGCCCTCCATGCGATGTATCAGACGAACAGACCGGACTGTACGGAGAATGTCACACTCAGGCTCAGTAGGAGTTCAGATGGGTTTCGCCTCGTCGGTCTTCTTGTCGGCATTACCTGGGGACCGTTACGCACAGCTAGTGCCGCTTGCGGTCTGTGGTTAAACCCACTGCCAGCGTAGTGTCGAGTCTTTAGAGTCCCACACAGAAAGCTTTTCGCCTTTAGGCAAAAGAGTAGAGGTCGCATGGTATTGCGACAGGTCGCATGGTTTTGCGACAGGGTTCGGTCACATCCGTGCACTTGTGCACGTACAGTGTCCGGACAGTTTACACTAGCGGGCTTTGGTTTAAGACAGATCCTGGTGTACCTTTTGGGATTGGTTTTATCCAGTATGCATTCGTGTTCCTCGGAACGCGGATGCGGGTGTGTATGCACAGTTGACGGAGAGACAGAGGCAGAGGATTCTCATTATGGTTGTTGACCGTTGACAGTTGACTATTGACTTTTTGCTCAACCCTAATGAGAATATGATATGTGATTAACATTTATATTAATTAAGTATTATGGTGACATGGTTGTTGAGGGATTGACTTTGTTGACTTGTTGACTTTTGTTGACTTGTTGACTTTGTTGACCGGTTGACTAGGCTTGACTAGTTGACCATCATGATAACTATAGCTATCATTTCATGGCAAAATCTTTTGCTTGCTTGCTCTTTTGTACAAAATGAGTGCATGAAATGATATGGCTATGGTTGCTTAAACCATCACATAATACTTGATTGATGTGAGGTGTTATGATTGTTTTGGATTATGAGAGCCAAATGAGAAAAGTCTTCTCTCATTCTTTCATGCTCATTCTCTCTCTTGTTTTTGAGCTCTCATCTTCCTCCTCTTGCTCTCCCTCTCTTGACTCTATGGTTCACTTGTCTCATGAGTTGAGAACCAAGAACCATAGATAAAATCTCATACAAACTCTTCTCTACTCACTCTAGTTCACAAGGTTTAGCAAACCGAGTGAACTAGTTTCTTCAAAGTACGAAGAAGGAGCCAAAGGTTGAAGCTTTCAGGTGGATCTATCTTCGGCGCAAGGAGACGACGGGGAGAAGCCGATTCGGACGACCATCGAAGCTTGAAGACGAAGGAGTTCGAGAAAAAGAAAGGTATAACCCCCTAACCGAGTAGTTAGCAACTCGTAGTTAGGTTGTTAGTTAGATGTTTAACAAAGATCCGGTTTTGAGTCCATGTTACCACCTCTAAGAAAATTGTTTTTCACAAAGTTCCGCATGCCCGAAAGTACCGGGAGAGGTAGCATGGACTTACACAAGCTTCCACTAAGCTCCAAACCATGTGACTAATTTCCAACTAATTTTGATTTACCTTTAATAAATAAAACCCTTCATTATCATAATCATGGTGTGAGTCTCATACACCCATGTAGCATATAGCAACTAGCATGACACAATAATATATATCACATATATATTAAGTGCACACAAGTGAGAAAAAGAAATGCTTAAGTGAGCTAATATTAGTTAATGTGAATTAATATATCAAATATATAATGATACATTAAATTATTAAATCAACACTTGATTTAATAATCCTGCTATATCATATATAACCGACTAATATCATTTGTATCAACTTATCGAATCAACACTTGATTCGACAACCCGGCTATATCACATATAACCGATCGATATCACATATCGCGAGAATAGAATACGGTATCACATACACGTATTAATCTCGGTCCCATACATATCACATATGTGCTCCTACTTCGTTTCTCTTGAGCCAGGAAACATCTGTGTAGGACTCTAAAGACTCGTCAATACGCCGGCAGTAGGTGGTGATCATATCAGTCACCCATAAGCCGTCAGCGGTACTACTAGATATAACGGCCACCCGGGTATTGAGTGATCATAAGATCAACAAACAAGCATGATCATACTCCTGCGAATCCAATTCAGTAACACTACCGTACATTCCGGTCTTTTCGTCTGATATATCGCATATCCAGCCTGGGGGTTGTAAACGTCAGACCCCAATAGCTTGGTAAGTCATGCCGATCTGAGGCTCATAACGGTTCAAGAAACTACTGATAACACTTACCAGTAAATCTCAGCAACCCTGGCCAGGGATTTCCCGTTATGGCCAATCGAGCATAGCGCAACATCAACCCCCAATACCGGGAGAGACGAAATCCCCTCCTATCGCTCATTGCCTCCATGTAACTCGGGACTGTACCCAAAAACCACTGTTTTGCACGTTCTCTTGAACGTAGTAAGGTGGAAATAAAAGCACAGTGGGAATCACAAAAGACTCTATGACGATCTCGGGTCTACAGACTAACCTATACCAGTGTCACCAGAGAACTACTATCTGACGTGAGGTATAATACCATCTAGGAGTTCTTGGCTAGTCCTGTTCAGTGTACCCAGTCTCCACTGAGCACCCGTATACCATCTTTGATGTCAAACACCAAAGGATGTGGGATCATCCATCACCCATCATATGGGTCAAGAAGCGTATACGCTAGTCTACTCTGGAATATCGATGCCCCGTTTCGATACTCCCACGACTAGGAACAATGGAAGGATGTACTTACCGACTACCCTGATCCCACTAGCATGATCTGCATCATAATCCTTGTATCCTAGTACACATCCTAAGGACTTTATCAACATGTAACAGAGAGACAATAAGTATGCATGTCAAGATAAAGAGAAACCAGATAGCATACTATCATGTCGAGCAAGAAAATCCTCCCTATATATGTCCAAGCATCCACTATAATATACATCATATGTACAATAATGGCCTCTAGGGCATACATATAACTAACAATTCGAAGTCGATGTGCTTCGTCGTCTCGAAAGTCCACGCGGAGGTACCTACAATCAAAACACATCGAAATGCAATTAAAACCAAGTCTGGAAAACCGATACGGCATACGATGTGCTGATAGGTTAGAACTTATAGCCTACGCATGCAAAAACAACCAAATCACCCCCGTCGTTGACGTACAAACGTCCAACAACCAAGTTCGAAATCGAATACTAAAAACCAAGTTTCAGAAATCGGAAAACACGAAATCAGAAACATAAGAAATCTCTCCCAGATTTTATCCTAGGTCAAACTAGGACATTTTGCATATAGGGTTAATCTACATATCTCACAACAAATCCATGCACAAAAGATCAAACCCTAACCTATAGTCCTGGCAGCAATTTGCGGCCTCCTTGGATAAATCTGCGGCCTGGTTGATGAGTTAGGGTCTCGGGTCTTAGGGAAAAACTCTAGGTATCCTGCACGTCTCACGGTCATGGGAACTTATTTTATAGGTCTCTCGGGTCATCCCAGATTCCAAAATACCATCACAATTCTGTCGAAATTCCAATGTCAGGAAATTCTAACTTCGTGTTTTTGGTTTCAAGTCTTCTAGTTGTCCAGAATATCATCACTAAGGGTTTGTAAACACTCACTAAAGCTCAATAGCCACATTACAAGTCAAGTCTCCCACTAAACATGAACCTGGAAAATTCCAAGATCATAATCTATACTAAAACGAACTCTAAACTAAACTAGAAGGTTAAGAAACTAATTACAAGATGAGAAGTGGAATTTATACCTCTTGGAAGCAACTCAAGAAAAACCCTAAATGCTCTAAGTGCTCAAAATTCAAACTTGGTTCCCCTATGGAGGTGTAGGATGAGGTGAGAATCATTTTTGATGAAAGGAGTGTGGTGTTTTGAGATGGTTTTGGGGATGATTCATGGAGGTAGAGGAGGGTGAAGGAGGTGAAGAAAAAGAAGAAGTTGAAGAGAAAAGGAAATGAATAAATGAGATGAAGAAAAGATGGGAGTCATCCCTCTCTCTCTCTTTCTCACTAACACTCTCTCTCTCATCCTCTCACATGCCATCATGTGTCCCCCCTCTCTCTCCTCAAAGTCATCATGTCTATTTTCTTTTCTTTTCACTTTTCTCACTCACAAATAAATCACAAATGAAAATGGAAACAACATACAACCAAAACGCAACATGTCATGGTACACTAGCCATGGCTAATTAAAAATACCGATTTGGCTTAATCATGATTAGTAGTGCACTAATCAAATTTAATTTAAACTTGCATATAATAATTGAATAATTATTTATAAAATACCCAAATCCAAATAAATACATTTTTAATAAATAAATCATTTTAAATCTCCAATTATTTTCCAAATATTGGTATTTAATTATACCTTTTTACGAAAACCCCAATTTGCAAATCGAACAGTTTTCGTGAAATGAATTATTTTAATATTTAAATTCTAAAAATAATATTTTACTTTTCTGAAATGTTAAAATCTTCTCCCTTAAATAAATTCAGTCCCTGAATTTAAATTTAAACCCCCAAATACTAAAACATTTCAATAATCAGTCCAAATCAACGGGGCTCCGAAATCACGGAATACTCAAGAATATCACAGCGCATCGAGTGCGCATGAAAACGAATGCGAAACTCAAAACAGAACTCCGTCAAGCGTCATGCAATCACTAAAGTTATAAAGGAAATGCAAACCCTCAGGAGACAACACTCCTCCTACTAGGGACACCTAGAGGTTTAACGGCTTGTTGCACTTGCTCAGTGCAATCGTGTTGCCTACGAAAATGTGCTAGTTAGTTTTTCTATTTTTCTTTTCTCCTTCTCTTGAATAAATAGTTTGCTCGGGACGATCAAAGTCAAGTTTGGGGGTATTTTTTCAGTCGAAAATAATGCACTTTTAACATGACAATTTCCTTACTTTTCTTAATCATCTAAAAGTATTTGTTATAAATATGACACATATTAGAAGTTTATCTGCAAAACACCATTTACAATGTGTTTATATATTATAATAAACAGTATGAAGGAAAATGTGCTTAATATTTTGATACGCTTATCATATCAAATTGTACCTTAGATATAACTAACATTGTTCATTGAGATATTTTGCAAGATTAGCTCAGGTCAGATATCAGGAATCAAGAATCTGCCGATAAAGTAAAGAAAGTCGAAGAATCAAATACTGGTAGAGATTCTGAAAAGATAAGAAGGTTCCAGACATCACATAAAGACCCAAAGACCAACATGAGAATAATCCAGAAGTTTCAACCCAAGAATCCACCAATCAGCCGCGGAACCGCGGCCGAGTCAGGCCGAGTCGCCGCTGATCCGCGGCCGATTTGAGGAGTCAGGGTTCGAGAGTTCTCTGTGTTAGAGAGATGTATGCCCAAGAGGCCATTGCTGTACATACGATGTATATTGTAGTGGATGCTTGGACATATATATAGAGGACTTTCTTGCTCGACATGATAGTACGCTATCTGGTTGCTCTTTATCTTAACATGTACTTTAATTGTCTCTATGCTACATGTTGATAAAGCCCTTAGGATGAGTACTTGACTACCAGGACTATGATGAAAATCATACTAGTGGGGACAGAGTAGTCACTAAGTACATCCTTCAAATGTTCCTAGTCGTAGGTGTATCGAGACAGGGCATCGATTTACAAGATTAGACTAGCATATGCTTCTAGACCCATGAAGATGGGCGATGAATGATCCCATATCCATTGGTGTTTGACATCAGAGATAGTATACGGGTGCTCAGTGGACACTGGGTACACTGAACGGACTCGCCGAGAACTCCCAGATGGTATTATACCTCACGTCAGATGGCATGGCAGTTCTCTGGTGAAATTGGTACAGGTTAGTCTGTAGACCCGAGATCGTCATAGAGTCTTATGTGATTCCCACTGTACTTTGATTTACATCATACCACGTCCAAGAGGGCGTGCAAAATGGTGGCTTTTGGGTATAGTCCCGAAACACATGGAGGCAATGAGCGATAGGAGGGGTTTCGTCTCTCCCGGTATAGGGAGTTGATGTTGCGCTGTGTTCGATTGGCTATAACTAGAAATCCCTAGCCAGGGTTGCTGAGATTTACTGGTAAGTGTTATCAGTAGTTTCATGAACTGTTATGGACCTCATATCGACACGACTTATCAGTTACTGGGGTCTGACGTTTACCACCCGTAAACTAGATATGCGACATATCAGACGAAGAGACCGGACTATACGGGAGTGTTACTGATTGGATTCGCAGGAGAATGTACAGGCTTGCTTGTTGATCTTCTGATTGTTCAATACCTGGGTAGCTGATACGTTTAGCTGACCGCTTACAGCTTGTGGGTGTTTGATATGATCATCACCTACTGCCGACATATTGATGATTCTTTAAAGTCCTACACAGAGGTTTCCTGGCTCAGGCAAAACGGAGTAGGAGCACATATGTGATATGTGCGGGACCGAGAATAATACGAGTATGTGATACTGTATTCTATTCTCGCGATATGTGATATCGGCCGGGTATATGTGATATAGCCGGGTCATCGGATCAAGTGTTGATTCGATGAAATGGTACATGTTATATTAGTCGGTTATATGCAATATAGCCGGGTTATCGGATCAAGTGTTGATTCGATAATTTAATGTATAATTATATATGTGATATATTACTTTACATTAACTAATATAAGCTCGCTTTATTGATTCATTTTCTCACGGGATAATACATTGATATATATGCGATATATGTTAATTGTATTATTTTCTTTTGTTACAAAATATATTATATATGTGATATATAATATTGTAACATGTTAGGATTACAAATGCAACATGTTTTGTGGAGTTTAAACATGGTTAGGGTTTGGATTAGGTTTAAGCTTGGATGAAGCTTCATGAAGCTTTGACTTTGACCTTTGATATTTTGTATAGATATTTCTTAACCCAACCCAAACCCTTTACCCTAGTTCATTCTCTACAAGGGTTAAGCCTTCATTCTTAACCCATGGTTGATTTGTAACCACAATAAAGATTTTCATTATTCATCACAAAATCTTTCTTCTTCTTCTTCTTCCTCCTTGAAAAAGCTTTCTAGCTTTTTATGAAGTGATGAAATAAAGTGAGAAATTGTAAACAAAAGAGAGCAAAATCCCTACTTCATCATCCTCATCTATTCTACCCACTTAGATTAGGGCGTTTGCTTTGCTAATACTTGATTAGTGAAGCAAGAGCTTGGGTTTGAGATTCTTCAAGGTAGATCATCTTAGCTGTTGATGATTGGAAGAAAGCTTGCATCTTTCTCTTCATAGAGCCTCTCTTGAGTCCGGGTACATGATGATCGCAGTGAAGGGACCTCAACATGGAGCTTATGAAGCGAAGGAATGGACTGCAAAGGTTGTAATCCCAAACTATTAGAAGTAAAGTTGTTTACTTGCAATGTTTACCCTAAGTATCTAGTTAAGATCTTGGTTATGGTTTGTTTAGCACACTAAAAATTTTAAAGTAGCATGATTGATGCTTGCCAAAACCTTCCTAAGGTGCTAAGCTAACTCTACAGTGCTATCAGAGCCAAGAAAGAGCATTAGGCGTTGTGTAGGCGAAGTTTAAAGTCCGATCGAACTCCGAAACCCCGTAAAAACCCACATTCTGGAGAAAATTTCAGAGGTTGAAATTTTTCATATTAAAAATACTCAGAAAAACATTCAGGGAATTATAAGAATTACTGTGAAGTACGAAGCCATAACTCACTCAAGTGACTGCGGAACCGCGGCCAAACCATGCGTTTGGCGGCGGTTCCGCAGCCAACTTTGGGAGTTAGGGGCTAATACTTCAGGGGTTTATTCTTGGGTACTTTTTCATACTTCTGGGAATTTTTAATTCCACTCAAGTGTTGAGCTTTCTTGGAAATATTGGGAACTCGTTGATTCGATAGGAAACTTTAAATTCATTTAGTTTTTCCGGGTAATTTAGAACATGTTAAAAGGTTCGAACGGATATCAATAACTCACTTTTTCCCCTATCGGAAAACTTTCAAGTGTTGGATTTTTCCTGAGTTTAAAACTTTCATAAAATCATGCAAGCGCATCTATGGACCCTCTAGAAGAACATAACCTTAACTCGATTATGTGACCGTCAAAACCGTCACTGAACCATTCGGTTTATGGTAGTTTAGCGTTGCCACATATGAGACGTTGGTTTGACCCTTCTACGGCTGGTTCATAGCGGTTGTGACATGTTCTGGGACTTTTTGAACTCCGCTCAAGTGTTGAGCTATTTGGGAAATCTTGGGTGTTTGTTTATTCGATCGGAAAGTTTAACATTGTCTATTTATCTAGAATGTGATACAATATGTGGAATTCATATAGTTAGGCATGAAATGCGAAGTATGTGATATTTCGGATTTAAGATGTCTAAGGTGATTGTGGATTCCAAATGTTGTAGTTTTTCACTTTCATTTGTGCGACCATAAGTGTAATATGTGGTGTATCCTCGGTTTCGGTGCTATATGTCAACGACAACTGGGATACGCATATTTACTTACGTTGATTATATGTGATGTTATGTGTTGCTGTGATATATTATATTGGATCGTCGTGTTCTGAATAGCCGGGGGTTTTATGTGAGATGAGAGTTTTTCTTTTTCATTCATGTAAAATTCATTGTATGAAATATTCTTTTATTGGGAAACTTCCGGGGTGAGGATGCTGTCACCATTGTATATTATTTACTTTTCCGCATTAGGATAGACCCAAGGCGGGGAGCACAAGTAACCGGGTTCTAGGGTCCAGTGGGAGACTATCTCAAGGAGTCGAGACCGGGTCTTCTAACTCTAGAACTGGCAGGGTTGCTTGCCGCTCTCATAGGGGTCTAGGGGTGTGGGATTAGCTATTCATCGCGACCGTGGAATCCGTGTTTTATACAGGCTCGTATTAAAACACGGAAATCCTAGTATATCCAATATTTCATAAATGTTCTTCTGCTGCAATGTTCTGTGATAAGATCATATTACTGCCTGAGACGAATGTTTATATTATATATATGAGATATATATTATATATTGTTGATTTCATTTCAGATCTGATGCTTGTGAAGCATAATAAAATGGGACTTCATTAATGAGATTAATGAAACTAAAAGAAACCTAAAGATGTTGTAGAAACTTGTTTAAAAACTGGTAGCTCTAGTTCTTGCTTTGCATAGCGGTATTCCTTATAGAATATCCAGCACCTTATTCGATAAGGAAAGAGCCGAGATCCCTTCACCGGGAGTGACCTCTTTAGCGAAACTAGCAGATGCTACACACTCGGTTTGCCTTTTGATTGCTTTTATAGTTTTTGCTTTGCATAGCGGTATTTGTGAAATATCATGCACCTTATTCGATAAGGAAAGAGCCGACGATCCCTTCACCGGGAGTGACCTCTTTAGCAAAACTAGCAAAGGCCTCAAAAACACTCCATTTAAAATCACACTCGATTCTACAACGATATGAAGTTCATTACGCAAAAGGTTTTCTTAAAAACCTGTCGTAGCCCTCCGTCATTTCAGATAAATACTAGTTAGTATTCGTGCTATGTTTGTTGACTATGTTAAGGCATAGTGTGCGGTAGTTGATTAGTGCTTATCTGTATAAGCATATGATGCGATTGGATTAGGGTAGTCGTGCGACTTTGTTGACTATGTTAAGGGTCGTGCGGGTGGGTTTAATTCAATCGGGAAATGACGGGTTGAACTTGAATAGAACTTATGATTTGTTGACTATGTTAAGGTCATATAGCTGCTAGGGGTAAAATATTATTGGGAATTTCAAGTGTTGAAATTTGCAATGAGATTGCATACCTCCTATGAGATAGTTAGATCCCGATACCCACTGCGAGTAAGAGTTACTCCTAGGAGAGTTTTACACATTACAAATAGCCTATCAAGTAGGTGTCTAGAAAGGTATCAACGGGGTTACGCCCTAGGAAAACGAGGTTTATTTTAATTAGGTCCGTGCGAAAGCACGGGGAACCTCCCTCAAAGTACCGGCACTGACCTGGCTGAAAGATTGACGAACTTCTAGGGTGTAATTAATACCGGCTAGTCTTTCCTTTTATTGTTTGAAGGAAGATTTGACTAAAACAGTGGGAGCCATCCTGATTAGATACATTAATAACCAATCTAATCTTCCAATAGCATACGCTGAGTGTTTTCTTCTCTCTCTCTCCAGGTAGCGTCCATGTCAAGCCTTAATCAAGATAAAAATACCGATGTATTGACCGAACCAGCTTGTTATACTGCGCTAGGGAACGTTGGCCCCGCTCCAACTTATAATTGTTATAAGATCGAGCAGGAAATTGGGGATTACCATAATTCCCATGCCGCCCAAACGAAGAAAATGCATGATGATGCATCTTCTTCGGGTGTGTTCATTGCAGAGAACTGTTTCCCAGTATCCTTTACGTCCTGGGTATGAGATACCGGATCAGGATCCTACATATGTAATATAATTACATGGACTACTGAAAGGTAGAGAACTGAGAAAGGGTGATAAGTTTTAAGAGTTAAAAATGGTGCAAGTGTTGCAGCGAAGTATATTGGCAGTTATCACCCTGTATTACAAAATACATTGATTCTAAAAGAATGTTATTAGATACCTAACCTGATATACAACAACATATCAGTCTCTTTATTAGTAAAGAAGGATATAATTTTGTATTGTTGGATAATGTTTTGAACATTTCCTATATCAAGAGTTGATCGGTTCAGGCACGTTATCTAAAAGCATAGACGTTCTAAATTAAACTACAGTTCTTAACGTACAGAACACACACAAGGGGAAGAGTTCAGAAATGAACGAATCCTTCTTATGGTATTGTAGACTAGGTCATATCAATGCGACCCGACTAGCTGAAGTTACATAAAGATGCATATTTAATTCAGTTTGAATTTACATCTTATAAAACTTGCCAGTCATGTCACAAAGATAAGATGAACATAGCTCTTTTTATTGGAAACAGAGAAAGAGTTATTGAACTCTTGGGATTGATACATGATGATGTATGTAAGGTCCCCTGTCTACACATGCCAGGATCGGTTCTTTGTACTTCATTACATTCACTGAAGATCTCTCAAGATTCGGACATATGTTCCTGTTGAAACACAAGTCTGAACCTTTTGAGAAATTCAATGAATATAAATCAGAAGTAGAGAACCAAAATGGGTATAAGTATTATGTCCTTTGATGAGATCAGGGTGGAGAATACTTGAGCACGGAGATCCTGGACTTTTCTAAAGGAGATTGAAATTCTCTCTCAGCATTACTCCACCGTATACACCACAGCACGATGGTGCATCGGGGCGGAGCAATCGCACCCTATGTGATATGGTGTGCTCTATGATGAGTACTACTGAGTTGCCTATTTCCTTTCGGGGGTTATGCACTTGTGAAGATGCATACCTATTGAATAGTGTTCCAATCAAATCAGGTGACTACCACTCCATATGTGATATAGTATGGGAAGAGCCCATCTCTTAAGGATGTTAAGATTTGGGGTTGACCGGCCTATGTTTAAAAGCATGATCCGGACAAGCTCGAGGCAAGGTCAGTTCTGTGGAAGTTTGTTGGATATCCCAAGCATTCGCAAGGGAATATCTTTTACCGAACCGAGGAACAAAAGGTGTTTTATTTCTCGGCATGCC
Organism: Agapanthus africanus; assembly: GCA_030015575.1. NCBI lineage: Eukaryota > Viridiplantae > Streptophyta > Magnoliopsida > Asparagales > Amaryllidaceae > Agapanthus > Agapanthus africanus. The sequence goes on from CM057340.1 coordinate 207,450,048, forward strand.
ACCTTTTTGAGATAAAAAGGGAATTTCTTATGAAGGAATTAGTGGTCATGAGGTAGAACTGGAAGGAGTTCCAGCTATACAAACTGCAGCTGATGATTTGGTAGAACCGGAGGATTGAATAGTTTCAAACAAACCTCAGCCTCTCCGCCGATCTGGTAGGGTTTCTCACCCACCTGAGAGATACTTCGGTTTTCTCTATAACAGTGGGAGCGAGGATTGCATCATGAGATGATGACCCAACTTGTTTCGAGAAGGCCATCAAGAGTGGGGACTCTGTAAGAAAGGCTGGATGCTAAGCGATCTGATATGGAATCCATATACACCAACAAAGTATGGACTTTGATAGCTTTATCTTAAGGGTTAAATCCCCATCAGAAGAAAGTATATCTTGAGAATATTACTAGGTGTACATGGAAAAGTTGAGACTTTCAAAGATATGCTTAAGTCCATCCAGATCCTACTTGTCACTGCTACACATCATGACTACGATATCTGGCGGTTGGGTGTCATGAATGTTTTTTCTAAATAATGATTTAGAGAGAGCGTCTACAAGTACACAGCCAGAGGGCTTCGTAGACAATAGGAGCAGCGGAAACGTGTGCAAGTTGTTTTATGGGATAAATCAGGCATCGCGGAGTTGGAACATATGTTTTGATGAAGTAGTCAAAGAGTTTGACTTCATCAAAATGGTAGATGAACCTAGTATATACAAAAAGGTAGTAGGGAGTATGGTGGTGATTCTCGTATAGTACGTGGATGACATACACTTGATAGGGAAGGATTTTCCTATGCTACGCTCGGTCAATCTCCTCTTATCACATGGATTCTCCATATAGGATCAAGAAGATACCTCCTAAATCCTGGGTTTTGGATCTATGAGATAGATCTAATTGGATGTTAGGATTCTCACTAGGTGTAGTGAGATGGTATCAATCGATCCTGGGGAGAATCACTGGAAAGGTTCGAGGGTGATAAGGACGACTGAATGTCAGTCACAGGCATTGTCTTTACCCTCAGTGGAGGGACGTATATTGGAAGAGTTCCAAGCTAGATACCGTGGCATAATAGACGATAAAGGCAAGATACATCGTTACCAAATATGCTACCAAAGAGGCAGTCTGGATATATATAAGTTCATGAGATGAACTTCGTTCTTACCATTGTGTGACAATGGAGTTGTGGCTTATGCCCAGGAACCCCCGTCCCATCAGAGATCCAGACATATTCTTAGGCAGTATCACCTGATCATGGAGATGGTTATTCTCCAGGGAGATCGAGGATAGGAGAGTAGATACAGAGGACAACAGCACGAATCCACTCACAAAGGCCTATTACCCAGTAGAGACTTTTATGGGATAGTTAAGTATGAGATACTTTAACCACAGCTGATTGTTGGGTATGAGATACTACAACAGATGGCCCTAGTGCAAGTGGGAGATTGTTAGAGATATGTATGCCCTGGAGGCCATTGCTATACATATGATGTATATTGTAGTGGATGCTTGGACATATATATAGAGGAATTTCTTGATCGACATGATAGTACGCTATCTGGTTGCTCTTTATCTTAACATGTACTCTGATTATCTCTATGTTACATGTTGATAAAGCCCTTAGGATGAGTACTTGACTACCAGAACTATGATGCAGATCATACTAGTGGGGACAGAGTAGTTGCTAAGTACATCCTTCAAATGTTCCTAGTCGTAGGTGTATCGAGATAGGGTATCGATATACCAGATTAGACTAGCGTATGCTTCTCGACCCATGAAGATGGGCGATGGATGATCCCATATCCATTGGTGATTGACATCAGAGATAGTATACAGGTGCTCAGTGGAGACTGGGTACACTGAACGAACTCGCCGAGAACTCCCAGATGGCATTATACCTCACGTCAGATAGCAGTTCTCTGGTGACACTAGTACAGGTTAGTCTGTAGACCCAAGATCGCCATAGAGTCTTGTGTGATTCCCACTGTGCTTTGATTTCCATCAAAACACGTCCAAGAAGGCATGCAAAATAGTGGCTATTGGGTACAGTCCTGAATCACATGGAGGCAATGAGCGATAGGAGGGGTTTCGTCTCTCCCGGTATAGGGAGTTGATGTTGCGCTGTGTTCGATTGGCTATAACTGGAAATCCCTAGCCAGGGTTGCTGAGATTTACTGGTAAGTGTTATCAGTAGTTCTCAAACCGTTATGGACCTCATATCAACACGACTTATCGGTTACTGGGGTCTGACGTTTACCACCCCTAGACAAGATATGCGACATATCAGACGAAAAGACCGGACTGTACGGGAGTGTTACTGATTGGATTCGCAGGAAAATGTACAGGCTTGCTTGTTGATCTTCTGATTGATCAATACCTGGGTAGCTGTTACGTTTAGCTGACCGCTTGCAGCTTGTGGGTGTTTGATATGATCATCATCTACTGCCGGCATTTTGACAATTCTTTAGAGTCCTACACAGAGGTTTCCTGGCTCAGGAAAAACGGAGTAGGAGTACATATGTGATATGTGCGGGACCGAGAATAATACGAGTATATGATACTGTATTCTATTCTCGCGATATGTGATATCGGCCGGTTATATGTGATATAGCCGGGTCATCGGATCAAGTGTTGATTCGATGAAATGGTACATGTTATATTAGTCGGTTATATGCAATATAGCCGGGTTATCGGATCAAGTGTTGATTCGATAATTTAATGTATAATTATATATGTGATATATTACTTTACATTAACTAATATAAGCTCGCTTTATTGATTCATTTTCTCACGGGATAATACATTGATATATATGCGATATATGTTAATTGTATTATTTTCTTTTGTTACAAAATATATTATATATGTGATATATAATATTGTAACATGTTAGGGTTACAAATGCAACATGTTTTGTGGAGTTTAAACATGGTTAGGGTTTGGATTAGGGTTAAGCTTGGATGAAGCTTCCATGAAGCTTCATGAAGCTTCGACTTTGACCTTTGATATTTTGTGTAGATATTTCTTAGCCCAACCCAAACCCTTTACCCTAGTTGATTCTCTACAAGGGTTAAGCCTTCATTCTTAACCCATGGTTGATTTGTAACCATAATAATGATTTTCATTTTTCATCACAAAAGTTTTCTTCTTCTTCCTCCTCCTTAAAAAAGCTTTCTAGCTTTTTGTGAAGTGATGAAATAAAGTGAGAAATTGAAAACAAAAGAGAGAAAAATTCCTACTTCATCATCCTCATCTATTCTAGACACTTAGATTAGGGTGTTTTCTTTGTTAATACTTGATTAGTGAAGCAAGAGCTTGGGTTTGAGATTCTTCAAGGTAGATCATCTTAGTTGTTGAAGATTGGAAGCAAGCTTGCATCTTTCTCTTCATGGAGCCTCTCTTGAGTCCGGGTACATGATGATCGCAGCGAAAGGACCTCAACATGGAGCTTATGAAGCGAAGGAATGGACTACAAAGGTTGTAATCCCAAACTCTTAGAAGTAAAGTTGTTTACTTGCAATGTTTACCCGAAGTCTCTAGTTAAGATCTTGGTTAGGGTTTGTTTAGCCCCCCAAAAATTTTAAAGTAGCATGATTGATGCTTGCCAAAACCTTCCTAAGGTTCTAAGCTAACCCTACACTTTGGAATCTTCAGCGTAACAAACTTAGTTTGTTAGGGGTTTCCTGTAAGTCCACGTTACCTCTCCCGGTACTTGCGGGCTTGCGGAAATGATGAAAAACAATTTTTCAAGAGGTGGTAACATGGACTCAAAATACGGATCTTTGTTAAACAACTAACTAACAAACCTAACATGAGTTTTACCTACTCGGTTAAGGGGTTATACCTTTCTTGAACTCCTTCGTCTTCAACTCTTTCCGGTGTACGGATCGGCCTCACCTCGTCATCTCCTTGCGCTGAAGATAGATCCACCTGAAAACTTCTACCATTGGCTTCTTCTTCGAACTTGAATAAAGAAGAACACTTGGTTTGCTAAACCTTGTGAACTAGGATGAGTAGAGAAGTGATATGGGTTTTCTTTTATCTCTAAGGCAATGTTTCTCAACTCATGAAAGGGTGTTGCCTTGAGCTAGAGAGAGAGCAAGAGGAAGAGCAAGAGGGAGAGCTCAAGCTAGAGAGAGAAATGAAATTAGAGAATGAGTAAGTCTTTTGCCATCCAAGCTCTCATAATCCAAAACCATGATCACTCATAATAGTAATTGAGTATTATGTGATGGTTCAAGTAAAAATGGCCATATCATTTCATGCACTCATTTTGCAAAAACAAACAAGCAAGCAAAAGTCTTTGCCATGAAATGATAGCCATTGTAATAATGATGGTCAACTAGTCCAACCTAGTCAACCGGTCAACATAGTCAACAAGTCAACAAAGTCAACCCCTCATCTCAACCATGATACAATAATACTTAATTAATATTATCATTAATCATATTTCTTATTCTCATTAGGGTTTAGCAAAAGTCAATGGTCAACAGGGAACAGTCAACGGTCAACAACCCCAATGAGAATCCTCTGCCTCTGTCTCTCTGTCAACTACGCATACACACCCGCATCCGCGTTCCGAGGAACACGAATACGAACGAGATAAAACCAATCCCAAAATATACACTAGGATCTGGCTTAAACCAAAGCCCGCTAGTGTTAACTGTCCGGACACCAAACGTGCACAAGTGTATGGATGTGACCGAACCCTATCGTAAAACCATGCGACCTGTCGCAAAACTATGCGACCTCTACTGTTTTGCCTAAAGGCGAATAGCTTTCTGTGTGGGACTCTAAAGACTCGACACTACGCTGGCAGTGGGTTTAACCACAGACCGCAAGCGGCACTAGCTGTGCGTAACGGTCCCCAGGTAGATGCCGACAAGAAGACTGACGAGGTGAAACCTATCTGAACTCCTACTGAGTCTGAATGTGACAATCTCCATACAGTCCGGTCTGTTCGTCTCATAACATCGCATGGCGGGCCTAGGGGGCAGTAAACGTTAGTCCCCTAATAGCGGTACAAGTCGTGTCGGAGTGTCGCCCAGAACACCCTGAGATAGCACTGGAAACCTACCAGTATATCTCGCTTGCCCTAGCCAGGGACTACTCATGTAATGGCTCTCCTAGAAACAGCGCAATGTCAACCCCCAATACCGGGAGAGACTAATCATGTCTAACCGTCATTGCCTCCAAGTGATTCGGGACTGCACCCAACTACTACCTGTTTGCACGACTCCTTTGAGCCATGGTAGGGTAGTAATCTAAGTACAGTGGGAACACACTCGAGGCGAAGTGATAGTGTCAAGTCAGCGGACTAAGCTGTACTCATGTCACCTGGGAACTGATAACTGACGACAGGTATAGTACCATCCAACAGTTCCCGACGAGTCCTGTCCAGTGTACTCGTAACCTAACGAGCACCCGCTTACTATCTCAAGTACGACGTACTGACGGCTGTGGGACAGACCGTCTCCCACACTGGGATGAGAAGCGCATACGCTAGTCTACTCCGGAGAATCGATGCCCTGTCTCGATAGTCCTGCGACTAGGGACCTGCATAAGGATGTGCTTATAGATTACCCAGCCCCCACGAGTGTGACTGCCATCACAACGCTGGTAATCAAGCAAAGATCCTAAAGGCTCCACTAATGTGTATAGGTGATATACTAAAATAAACACATGTACACATTAAAGTAGAAACAAACCAAGTAGCATACTACTATATTGAGCAAGATTGTCTGTACAAGGTGAATATCCCAAGCTTCCATTAAGTAATATACAAACTAGTATGATACAGTAATGGCCTCTAGGGCATATACACTAACAATCTCCTACTTGCACTAAGGCCATGTACTGGCGTATCGAAGACCTATCATCTCGATCAGCCGCTCGAACTGAGTTTGGGGTAAGGCCTTTGTGAGTGGATCAGCAGTGTTATCTTTCGTAGAAACTCTCCGAACCTCGATTTCCTGGCGACCCACGATCTCCCTGATCAGGTGATACCGCCTTAAGATGTGTCTGGATCTCTGATGGGACCTGGGTTCCTTCGCTAAAGCTATAGCCCCATTGTTGTCGCAATACAGAGGTATTGGATCAACAATGGTCGGAACCACCTGAAGTTCAGTTAAGAACTTCCTTATCCAGACGGCTTCTTTTGCGGCATTTGCAGCAGCGATATATTCCGCTTCCATCGTCGAGTCAGCAACGGTTTCCTGTTTAGAATTCTTCCAACACACCGCCCCTCCATTGAGGGTAAAGACATAACCCGACATGGACTTGGAATCATCCTTGTCACTCTGGAAGCTGGAGTCAGCAAAGGCCTCGATCTGGTGGTCTTTTCCGCCATACACCAAGAACATCTCCTTAGTCCTTCTCAGGTACTTGAGAATGTTCTTTACTGCTATCCAGTGTTTCTCCCCAGGGTTAGACTGATACCGGCTTACTCCACTCAGTGCATAAGCTACATCTGGTCCGGTACACAACATCGCATACAATATAGAGCCTACCGCAGAAGCGTAGGGTATAATAGACATGCGATCCCTTTCCAAATCAGTCTTGGGAGACATCTCTTTGGAAAGGGTGATCCCGTGACAAGCCGGTAGATTACCGCGCTTGGAATCTTCCATACTGAATCTTTTCAGTATGGTGTCGATGTACCTGGACTGTGAGAGTCCCAGTATCCTTTTGGATCTGTCACGATAGATCCGGATCCCCAGAATGTATAAGGCATCACCCAGGTCTTTCATGGAGAACCTGTGTGACAAGAACCCTTTGACAGATTGTAGCATAGGAATGTCATTTCCTATTAAGAGAATGTCATCCACGTATAAAACGAGGAATACTACAGTTCTCGCTACAAATCTACTATAGATGCATGGTTCATCTGGATTTTTGATAAAGCCAAATTCTTTGACCGTCTCATCAAAACAAATGTTCCAACTCCGCGATGCCTGCTTTAGTCCGTAGATGGACTTAAGCAACTTGCACACCTTTCCGCTGTTCCCACTCTGAATGAAACCCTCTGGCCGGTCCATATAAACACACTCCTCTAAATTTCCATTAAGAAAAGCGGTCTTTACGTCCATCTGCCAAATCTCATAATCGTGGAAGGCAGCAATGGAAAGAAGGATCCGAATGGATTTCAGCATAGCTACTGGAGAAAAGGTCTCGTCATAGTCCAAACCAGGTCTTTGACGAAAACCCTTTGCAACCAGTCTAGCTTTATAGGTCTCAACCTGTCCATCTACACCAATCTTCCTTTTGAAGATCCACTTGCATCCTACGGGTTTTACCCCATCTGGAGCAACGTCCAACGTCCATACTTTGTTGGTGTACATGGACTCCATTTCGGTCCGCATTGCATCCAGACATTTTACCGAGTCAACACTCTGAATGGCCTGCTGGAAGCTAGTCGGCTCATCATAATCAATGATGCAATCCTCTCTATCCCCGTCTATGAGAAAACCGTAGTATCTCTCGGGCGGATGAGACTGCCTATTACTCCTGCGGAGCGGCGTAGGAATGTCATGTTCTTTTGAACCCTCTGGTTCTACTAAGCTTTCAGTAATAGTCTGTGGTTCTGGAATTTCTTCCAGTTCTATTTCGCTCCCACTTGTTTCCTTTTCTAAGAACCGGTGTTCCAGAAAATGGGCATTACGAGAAACAATGATCTTTTGTTCTTCTGCGTAATAGAAGAGATACCCCCTGGAGTTCTTTGGGTATCCCACAAACTTGCACAGTACTGAGCATGCCTCGAGTTTGTCCGCATGCTGCTTTTTGACAAAAGCCGGACATCCCCAGATCTTCAGATATTGAAGATAGGGTTTCTTCCCACTCCATATCTCATATGGTGTGGTAGGCACAGTCTTAGTTGGAACTCGGTTCAAAAGGTATGCAGCTGATTCTAGTGCATATCCCCAGAATGATCGTGGTAACTCAGTGTTACTCATCATGGAACGTACCATATCCAATAGGGTCCGGTTCCGTCTCTCCGATACACCGTTATGTTTCGGAGTGTATGGAGGAGTAAGCTGAGAGAGAATTCTATTCTCTTTTAAGTAATCCAGGAACTCGGCACTCAAGTATTCACCACCTCGATCCGATCTTAGTGTCTTGATACTTTTGCCGGTTTGTTTTTCTACTTCATTCTTATATTCCTGGAATTTTCCAAAGGCTTCGAATTTATGTTTCATTAAGAAGACATAACTGTACCTTGAAAAGTCATCCGTAAAAGTAATGAAGTAAGAATAACCGCTTCGCGCATGTGTAGACATTGGACCGCACACGTCGTTGTGTACGAGTCCCAAGAGCTCGCTCGCTCTTACTCCGTGTCCAGTGAACGGAGTCTTTGTCATCTTTCCTGTGAGACAGGATTGACAAGTTGCATATGATTGATATTCGAACGGATCCAAATATCCTTCTGTCTGTAACTTCGTCAACCTTCTCTCATTGATGTAACCCAGTCTACAATGCCATAAGAAAGTCTGATTCATTTCCGGAGACTTTCTTTTGTGTGTATTCTGGACATTGAAAATCTGTGGTTGGTTTAATACGTATATACCATTGCTTAATGTAGCTGACCCAATCAGAACTTGATTAAGGTGAATGTTTACAACATACTTACAAATGCAAATTCATAACCTTCTTTAGATAATAAAGTTAAAGAAATGATATTACAAGTTGCATTGGGTACAAAATAGCAATTACGCAAAACCAAAACGTGTCCATCTGACAACCCCAGGTGATAGTCCCCCACGGACTCAGCATCCGTGCCAGCTCCGTTTGCAACTCTGAAGGTCATATCACCTGCCTTCAAAACCCTACTCTTTCTCAATTCCTGCAAAGAATTACAGATATGAGATCCTGATCCGATATCCAATACCCAGTATGTAGAGTATATTGATAGACAGTTTTCAATAGCATACACACCTAAAGCTGAACCCGCAACTTGCTTCAGATCCTGTGTTCTGGCTTTCCAAGCCCTGCAATCCTTTTTCCAGTGTCCACTCTTATGACAGTAAAAGCATTCTTCCTTTCCCATAAGCTTTCCCGCTACCTTTGTTGCCTTTGTCTTTCCCTTCGTATCCACTTTACTAACATCTTAAGCACGTGTTCCACTATCGATGATCCGACGGCCAACCTTGCCGAAAACAACTTCTTCGACACTTTGTATCTGGCGATACGAGATTGCTCTCCATACAGTTCTTTTGTATAGAGAAATATGGATTCGAGGTCCATATTCTCGTGCCTCCTCTAATGTTCCTTGTCCATAGAGACAAGCACGAGGCACTTGGCCTTCGCGCAGTCGATCTCCCATGTCTTACGGATTTCCTTATCCGCGACGCTGGAGGTGGGACCTGGGACAGGGGGAGCTTTGGTGGTAAGAAGATACCCCAATTTGTCATAAGTGATTGCCATTTTGACATTCCTGAGCAAATCTTTGTAGTTTGGCCCTGTCAGTATATTTTTATCTAGTAGTAACTTAAGTCCGGTCATGATGTTTTAGTCGCTGCAATTAGGAGAGAGAGAAGAAACACTTTAGCATGATGCTCTTGCAAGTTTAGAGTGGTTTTTAATTTGTCTAAACAGGATGGCTCCCACTGTCTCTCGAATCCCTCCTCAAACCAAAAAGGAAGAATTAGTCGGGATCAATCTCACCGTACAATACTTGCTTAACCGTTCGGCCAGACTGGTGTCGGTACTTCGAGGGAGGTTTTCCAACGCTTTCGCGAAGTTCCTTAATTAAATAACCTCTTTTCACTGTGGGCGTCGCCCCGCTAACACCTTTCTAGACACCTACTTGGTTTATAGCATTGATCGTTAAGTGAGAAATTTCCCGAGGAGTAGCATATACTCACAGTAGGATCGGGATCCAAATATCATTGCGTGACAAAACTGAAGGAATCCTACCAGAATCATTACACTCCAAATGGTATGCAGCGCTGGCAAGTTTCAGTTCTTTTGAAACTCCCGATGTAGATTTTTGCCCCATGCTCTTATGACCTTGGCGTGAGGTCAAAATGTCATAAGTCACATGTCAAGTTCTTCCCATCATTATCCAGGTTAATTTGAACCCACCCGTACCTACCCTTGACGTAGGCCAAAATGGCAGTACGACTGTCTCAAACCAACGCATTCTATCTATGCAACAGATAAATATCCGGCAGCTACCAATCACTATGCCTTGGCGTGAGGTCAAAATACATATCTTGAATACTACCGAATATTTAACTGAAATGATGGAGGGCTACGGATGGTTTTGGCAAAACCGTGAACGTAGTGAACTTGATATGATCGATTGAACGAGATAGCTTTTAAAAGGAGTGGCTTAAGCTCTGCGTTTAAAAGTTCTTTTTGAAAAGAAACCGAGTGGTCTTGAAAGTGTTCCAACGACTTTTACTTGGTTTATTTTTCTTGCATTAATTTTAATGCGTCCCATCAATTAATCCTACCATTGCAGAAAACAACGAAAATATGACGTATGCTTATGCCATCCGCATTCGCCACGGGGCCCCGTCATTACCCGTTAGGTTACTTAACTAATGACAGAGCGGGGGCTGGACTAGTGCGGATGCAAAACATAAGCAACGCCTAAATAGATATCATATATAGATATACCCATTCATCACATACATTGATAGCCATTCCAGATCACTGATGAACACATTAGATATACTAGAAATCCGCAATTCGTACGAGCCTGTAACGAAAAGCGGATTACACGGTCGCGATGAATAGCCAACACCCCACCCTAGACCCCTACGGGTGCGGAAAACTACCCGCCAAATATCCGAAGCGGAGCAACCTCCCTCAACGACGTGAGTAGGCCACTCGGCACTTCGAGATACCCGGTAGTTTGTGCACCCCACCTTGGGTCTATTCTAGAAGCAAAATCAGTAAAAAGAAATTATACAATGACGGCTACAACCCCGACCCGGTTGTGCGGCCAAAAATAATATTACATCAATTTACATATTACATGAATTGAAAGATAAAAGAAAACTCCCATCTCACAACCCCCCCCCCAGCTATTCATCCGCGACAATCCAATGAATTCATATACACTTATCATCAACATTACAGATCACAGATATGTATAACCCCCACTAATCGACGTATAGCAATTAGCGGACGTTCAATACATATATCACATCACAGATATAACCCGTTAGCTTAAGTCTTTTAGAAGTTCGATCAAAATATGGATTTTTAGACCCCAAAAACAAATTTTTCTTTCTGTAAAATCTGGGGAGAAAAAACATATCCCAAAAATCCCAAAACAGCCCCAGAAAAACACTGCAGGAAACTGTTTCCAGGACCGAGTCAACTCGGCCGCGGAACCGCGGCGGGAGCATGCTCCCGCCGCGTTTCCGCGGCGCTTTGACCGAGTCGATGGACCAAATTACTTATGTGGGTTTTAAAAAGCCTGAGCCAATTTTTAGTGTCAGATTTATTAATTTTTGAACAAAAAACAGAATCGGCAGAAACTTGATTCTACGGGCGTGTTTCGCGACTTTTTCTTCGATCGAACTTCTAGTTACTTTGCTAACATGTTAGATAGTGTTTAACTAGGCTCTGATACCATTGTAAGTCCATGTTACCTCTCCCGGTACTTACGGGCTTGCGGAAATGATGAAAAACGATTTTTCAAGAGGTGGTAACATGGACACAAAATACGGATCTTTGTTAAACAACTAACTAACAAACCTAACAAGAGTTTTACCTACTCGGTTAGGGGGTTTTACCTTTCTTGAACTCCTTCGCCTTCAACTCTTTCCATTGTACGGATTGGCCTCACCTCGTCATCTCCTTACGCCGAAGATGGATCCACCTGAAAGCTTCTACCTTTGGCTTCTTCTTCGAACTTGAATAAACTAGAACATTTGGTTTGCTAAACCTTGTGAAATAGGATGAGTAGAGAAGTGATATGGGTTTTCTTTTATCTCTAAGGCAATGTTTCTCAACTCATGAGAGGGTGTTGCCTTGAGCTAGAGAGAGAGCAAGAAGAAGAGCAAGAGGTAGAGCTCAAGCAAGAGAGAGAAATGAAATGAGAGAATGAGTAAGTCTTTTGCCATCCAAGCTCTCATAATCCAAAACCATGATTACTCATAATAGTAATTGAGTATTATGTGATGGTTCAAGTCAAAATGGCCATATCATTTCATGCACTCATTTTGCAAAAACAAACAAGCAAGCAAAAGTCTTTGCCATGAAATGATAGCCATTGTAATGATGATGGTCAACTAGTCCAACTTAGTCAACCGGTCAACAAAGTCAACCCCTCATCTCAACCATGACACAATAATAATTAATATTATCATTAATCATATTTCTTATTCTCATTAGGGTTTAGCAAAAGTCAATGGTCAACAGTGAACAGTCAACAGTCAACAACTCTAATGAGAATCCTCTGCCTCTGTCTCTCTGTCAACTGTGCATACACACCCGCATTCGTGTTCCGAGGAACACGAATACAAACGAGATAAAACCAATCCCAAAATGTACACTAGGATCTGGCTTAAACCAAAGCCCGCTTGTGTTAACTATCCGGACACCAAACTTGCACAAGTGCACGGATGTGACCGAACCCTGTCGCAAAACCATGCGACCTCTACTCTTTTGCCTAAAAGCGAATAGCTTTCTGTATGGGACTCTAAAGACTCGACACTACGCTGGCAGTGGCTTTAACCACCAACCACAAGCGTAACTAGCTGTGCGTAACGGTCCCCAGGTAGATTCCGACAAGAAGACTGACGAGGTGAAACCCATCTGAACTCCTACTGAGTCTGAATGAGACAATCTCCATACAGTCCGGTCTGTTCGTCTGATAACATCGCATGGCGGGCCTAGGGGGCGGTAAACGTCAGTCCCCTAATAGCGGTACAAGTCGTGTCGGAGTGTTGCCCAGAACACCCTGAGATAGCACTGGAAACCTACCAGTATATCTCGCTTGCCCTGGCCAGGGACTACTCGTGTAATGGCTCTCCTAGACACAGCGCGATGTCAACCCCTAATACCGGGAGAGACGAATCCTGTCTAACCGTCACTGCCTCTAAGTGCTTCGGGACTGCACCCAACTACTACCTATTTACATGACTCCTTTAAGCCATGGTAGGGTAGTAATTTAAGTACAGTGGGAACACACTCGAGGCGAAGTGACAGTGTCAAGTCAGCGGACTAAGCTGTACTAATGTCACCTGGGAACAGATAACTGACGATAGGTATAGTACCAACCAACAGTTCCTGACGAGTCCAGTCCAGTGTACTCATAACCTAACGAGCACCAGCATACTATCTCAAGTACGATGTACTGACGGCTGTGGGACAGACCGTCTCCCACACTGGGATGAGAAGCGCATACGCTAGTCTACTCCGGAGTATCGATGCCCTTTCTCGATAGTCCTGCGACTAGGGACCTGCATAAGGATGTGCTTATAGATTACCCAGCCCCCACGAGTGTGACTGCCATCACAACGCTGGTAATCAAGCAAAGATCCTAAGGGCTCCACTAATGTGTATAGGTGATATACTAAAATAAACACATATACATATTAAAGTAGAAACAAACCAAGTAGCATACTACTGTATTGAGCAAGATTGTCTATACAAGGTGAATATCCCAAGCTTCCATTAAATAATATACAAACTAGTATGATACAGTAATGGCCTCTAGGGCATATACACTAACATTTCTGTTACTGGCTTTGGGCTATAAAAAGGACTGAAGGCTACATCATTGAGGGATCTAGAAGTTTTGATCCAATTTCATCCAATTTAAAATCAAGAAAACTGCCAACAAATCTCATCATCAAATCCAATATCAAAAGGGGATCTAAGATCTAAGATCAAGAATCTTCGATCTTGAGATCCAAGATCGAGAAATCCATCGAGAAATCAATCAAGCGATCAATCAAGCAAGTCTCCTTTACGCGAAGCCGATCATCGTCAATGAACAAGCGATCCAAGACAGGACCATGATTAGAGGTGAACAAGCGACGTGATCGACGGAACATCTACTTCTTCGAGGCAGAGATCAAAAGCAAATTCTTCTTCCTCTTGTAATCCAAACTCGAAAAATTGTATTTTGAAGTTGAGTAATAAAGGTGATCATTAGTTTTAATTTTGCTTTCTTTTAATTTCCGCATTATGAATTCTTTCTCTAATCTTTCTTTTATTTTCATGATGTGCGAGTAATTCTCGGTTTGATAGGATTCGAAGGATTAAGGTAGATGAATGGGTGAGAAAATTCTATACTCCTTTTAAGTCTTATGAAGTTTTTAAACTTTAACAAAAGAATCATCAACATCCTTATCGGGCGTGACATCAATTTCTTGATAATCTCGACCACGATTTGAGATAAGATTGACGATCCTTTTGTTAAGGGCTGGACAAGAATGGAGATCAATGAAAGGACAAGGGTCAATAGAGGAGAAACCCTAGTTTCTTCCAAAGAACCCTAATCTTCATTCATCGCTTTCAATCTAGTTGTAAATCTATCAATAGATAAGAGGAGCAGTCTTTATTAGTCATCCATGGCTACTAAATCCAATCGAATCCTACAAGCCTTCTTCATATAAATTTTCTTGATAATTCAATTAGATCTTGGACATTTTCTTGATTTCTTTTCTTGAAACTACTTTCTTTATTTTCTTGAAACTACTTTCTTGATTTTCTTTAATTTCTCTTTTCTATTTTCCGATCCATCTAAAGCAAGAATTAAGAAATTCCACGATCCCAGAGGACGACCCGTACTCACTAACGCTCGCTACACACTACACCGTTATTGATTACGGTTATTTTACTACTACATTTTCTTTTACACCAAAATTAAACAACGAATCAGGTAACATTACCTTAGTTTTGATATTGGACAAGACACTACTTGAACTATGTTACACACTAACTATACTTATGATTAAGTTTTATATATTTCAGTGTGAGAGACGTAACAAGTTTTGCAAATCAATGAAAGGAACAAGTATAGAGAAATCAAAGAGCAAATGGATATGGATATGATTTTTCAAGACGTACAGATAAAGAAATCAAGAGAACGAGCTATAAATATGTCAGAGCAAAACAATCATAATGATTTATCGAAAATGAAGAGCAAAGTATCAAAGGAACATATTTTCGGAGATAAAGACTCAAAGCGACTCAGAGAACGTACTACAAAGGTGTTAAATTTGTATCTATTTTATTTGAGTCATAAGTATCTCACATGGGTCATACGATCTTAAAATCTTTAAGTTTTTCTCATGAACCTGAAATATCAGTTTTTGAGATTTCTCAACCTTCTTTGAGACGTCTCACATACCCCTTGGTTCTTTTATTTTTAATCTGTTACTATGAGACGTCTCTTGTCCTGCTTGAGACGTCTCAAAACTTGCATGCATTCAACTTTTTTGAAATGTTGTTATAAGACGTCTCGTGTACTGATTGAGATGTCTCACAACTTGCTTGCATTTAACTTTTCTGCTTTGTTGATTTAAGACGTCTCTTATCTTAGTTCAGACGTCTAAAAAAGATTCCCTATAACTCATTTCTGATTTGCCTGAGACGTCTCACATTATCTTAAGACGTCTCAACAATTGCCTGCTATTAGTATTTTTTTTGCTCCGTCTCTTTGAGATGTCTCAAGTCTATTTTAAGACGTCCCAAATTCTGACTGTTTGAAATCCCTGAATTGATTCTGAATTTGTTTCTTTCTGATTTTTGGAGATTCTTTCCCAATTATTTAAATATGCCTTTGGACGAATTAACTCACAGCAATTCTACAGATTATTCATTATCTCTATTGCCATCATTTTGTTATCATATCTCAAGTTTTCGAAACCCTAGATGTCACCTAGTTTGAATATATTAGGGGTTTTGGAAAACTTTTTGTTTTGAACTTTTGCAAAAGATTTTGTAAACTGTTGCAAAATCTTGATCTCATATTTTAAACTCTATATAAAATTCTTTTGAGATCAAAAAGATGCTACAAACTTGATTTTATCATATACCCGATTCTCCGGTTTTAAAATTATGATTGATTTATATACGAGATTAGGAGTTAGTTTGAGTGTCTTATATTGTAATTGTGAGTTGTAGAGATTTGATCTGAACCCATTGAAAAGATTACCCGGTGGAAATTGTCCTTCTGTGTGAGTTGTAAAGGTTTGATCTAAAACTGTTGAAAAGATTACCAGGTGGAAGTGGTACATCAATTGTAAAGGTTTTACATCTAAACAAGGTTTAAATAGTGGATTTTTTTACGGGGAGACCTAGGCGGTGTAAGTCCCTAGTGCCCTCGCCGAAGCGGAAAACAAAAATTAACGAGGGGGCAATTAGAAACTAAAACTTAGAATCGTTCCAAACACATAAAACTAGAAGCTAACATGCAATGGTTTAGAAAATACAACTTTCAACGCGTGTCCACCTAATTGTGGAAGACCCTTCCAAGCTCATAGACACCGGGAACGCGCTTGAGAGGCGATCGCCCTTTCCAAAGATGACCCACCCGAGAGAAACTGATCTAGGTTCCGACCGACGCACCAAACTCACTAAGATGGATTGTGGGTGACGGAGGAATTTTTCACTAACTTTTTCTCTCAATGTTCATGCACAAGATAGCAAGAAGAAGAAGAGAAGTTTGAAGGAGGCTAAGCCATGACATGAGAAAATGGCTAAGTCTTTTGTGTGTAAGAAAAATCTAGTAGAAAAAAATGGCTCACATTTCTTTTTTACAACCATACTACAATAGTATACCCAAATGATTTTATGAATATAAAATCATAGCCATGCCTCACTACCATGCTCCTTGCCACCTCATTATTTGAATTTCCAAAAAGGAATTATGAGGTGTCTTTCTTCTAGAAGTATTCTTATATAAATACTGAATACTTCACCCGATATATGTGTTGCTACATATACGTATATCCGTATAAAAATACAGATAGCACCAAAAAGAGAAAATGAATAGTGAACAATAATACTAAAATATATTTCAATATATATAAATTATTAAAAAAAAAAGAGACACCTCATAATTCCTACTAGAAATTTTCGGCCAAGAGCTACTTGTTCCCTTATAAAAAATGGGGGAGAGTCCTCAAAATTTGGCCTCACGTGTTAAACATGTGGGCGCTCATATGCAAAGCATATGAGCGCTGAAAATAAAACAATTAATGGCCAAACAGGCCTCACGTGTAAAACATGTGAGCGCTCATATACAAAGCGTATGAGCGCTGAATAAAACAATTAAGGGTCAAACAGGCATCACGTGTTAAACACGTGAGCGCTCATATGCAAAGCGTATGAGCGCTGAATAAAATAAAGTTAATGGGCCAAACAGGCTTCACGTGTAAAATACGTGAGCGCTCATATGCAAAGCATATAAGCACTGAACATAAATCACCAATGGCCAAACTTGCCTCACGTGTAAAACACGTGAGCGCTCATATGCTTTGCAAATGAGCGCTAAACATAAACAGGCCTCACATGTAAAACACGTGAGCGCTCATATGCTTTGCATATGAGCGCTGAACATAAATAGGCTAAAACCCACAGCAGGGGTCACGTGTTAAACACATGAGTTCTCTTGCCTCTCACATGCAAAGCATGTGAGCGCCCCAATTTAAAATGCTTCTATCAAATTCTAGAATTAAAATCTATTTTGGGAAATATTTTTCTGATCTTTCTCAAACTAAAAAGATCTTCTCTGTTAAACAGAGGACCTTTGGATCAAAGATCCAACGGTGATCATCTGGTAGAATAAAGTTCTATCATAGGAAAATATTTTCATAATCTTGTTAAATTAACAAGATATTCATATGATCAGAATTCTATGTAAGAATAAAATTCTAATATTATTAAACTAACAAGATATCTATATGATAGAATTAAATTCTATATTAAGAAAATGTATTTCTGATCTTGTTAAACTAAAAAGATATGATAGAATAAAATTCTAATCTTGTTAAAACTAATAAGATATTCATAATCTTGTTAAACAAACAAGAAATCTTCTCTGTTAAATAGAGGGCCTTTGGAATTAAAATCCAACGGTGAATAAAATCCACCGATTGATCTAAAAGATCATGAAATCAATCATGATCTCTCAAAGAGGGATTCCCTTAACAAATTGATTCTTTTTCTTCCCATATAAATAGGAGCAAGGGGAGGTGGAAAAAGAGACACACAGAGAGAGGGAAGAAAAATATAGAGAGAGAATTTAATTCTCTAGAAAGAAGAGAAACCCCTCCCAAAAGCTCCCACAAAACAAAAAAAGAATTTAATTCTCAAACCAAGAGTTTAACTCTTTTCAAAAGAATTTAGTTCTTCCTCTGGTTAAAATCTGCAGAAGCAGATCTCCCCACAAGTTGAAAATTTAATGTTGGTTATAGTGCCCTCAAAGTCAATTATTGGATCGCAGGCACGTGATTGCAATGATTGAGGAGGACCTATACCGGTAGCACAGTCTTACTCGTGATGATAGTATGCTATCTTGTTTGCCTTTATCAATCGTGTACAGGTTCTGGTGACTGATCACTATTACACGTTGATAGAGCCCTTAGGATCTTGCTTGACTACCAACAGTATGATGGCGATCATATACGTGTGAGTTGGGTAGTCTATAAGCACATCCTTAAAAGTGGTCCCTAGTCGTGGGAGTTTCGATACAGGGCATCGATTTTCCGGAGTAGACTAGTGTATACAGTCGAGACCCCAACGAGGGGCGGTGGCTGGTCTCACAAGCCACTGGTGTCAGTTGGATCACCTAAGATGTATACAGGTGCTCATTGGGATTTGAGTACACCGGACAGGACTCGCCGGGAATCTGCTAGTTGGTAATATACCTAGCGTCAGATAGCAGTTCCCTGGTGACATGTGTACAGGTTAGTTCATCAACCTGAGGTCGTTATTTGTCTCGTGTGAGTTCCCACTGTGCTTTGATTTCTACCCTACCACGGCTCAAAGGAGTCGTGCAAACAGGTTTTTTTGGGTACAGTCCCGAGCCACATGGAGGCAAGTGAGCGGATCGGCAGGGGATTCATCTCTCCCAGTATTGGGGGTGAGATCGCACTGTGTCTAAGAAAGCCATTACACAAAGCCCTCGGCCAAGGAAGGAGATTTACTGGTAGGTACTCCAGTAGTATCTCAAGGTGTTCTGGGCTACACTCTGACACGACTTATACAGCTATTGGGGATCTGACGTTACCAGCCCTCTAGGCCCGATATGCGATACTCATAGACGAACGGACCGGACTGTATGTATATTGTCACTGATAGGCTCAGTAGGGTTCCAGGATGAGTTCGCTCATCGACTTCCCTTGAGGTCAGTACATGGGCAGCCGTTACGCACAGCTAGTGCCGCTGACGTGCTTATGGTTAAACCCACTGTCAGGGTACTGACGAGTCTTTAGAGTCCCCCACAGATAGTTTCCCAAGATCGGGCGAAACGTTGTAGAGGCCGTATGGTTTTATGGCAGAGTTCGGAAAATGCACGTGCACTTGTGCACGTGTCATATTTCGGGCAGATAATACTGGTGGGATTTGGTTTAAGCCGGATCCATGTATTATATTGAGTCGGGATATTTTATTCTCTCGTATTCGTATTCGGTCGGAATACGGATACAGGTATGAAAATACAGGAGAGGGGTATTTTCGTAATCCGTTACGAGAATATTTTAGAAGATGCATTTCTTTTGGTTAATCATTTTGGTTTAAATGGTTAAAAGGATTTTGGAAAGGGTGGCTCATTTTGGATGACACATTAATTCTAGAATGTTCACTAATGACTCATGTAATGAGTCATCTAGTGAGTCATTAAGGAATTAATGTGTTTTGTTTTGGGTTTGGATATATGAGGAGATATTTTTCATTAGATATTTTCTTTGGTCTTTGATAAATAAACCTCATATATCTATTCACAAAAGGATGAGAAAATAAGTGAGAAGTTCATATGCTTGGTTTTCTTTTGCTCTCTTGATTTTCTTGAGTTCACCATTTCCAATCCTTAGCATCTTCTTTAACATCCACCCTAACCCTCTTATGTGATGAGAACCCTAGGGTGTTTGAGACAAAGTATTCTACTCATTCTCTACTTCATCTTGGTCATCTCTTTCAGCAGACTTGATGACCGAGTTTCCTCGGTATAGAGGCGGGAACCCGTTTAAAGATCCGTTGACATGGTGCCGCCTCGATGAGGAGACGAGAGATCGGAGTTGCCACGAGGAGTGTGGGATGATGGTTAAAGACCGAAGGACTCGGATCGATCGGTATAGCCTTTCTACCTATTTACAGTTTGTCAGTTTAGCGTTAATGGCAAGATCTGGGTTATAGTATGCGATAGCGCCAGTTATAAAAGTTTTTGTTCTGCGTTTGGCATCAGAATGACGGCCGGGGCGCTACCGTAGACTTACATTTAATTCTCATCGGGGAGATTCTGTCATGCAGATTCAAAACCTAAGGGCAAGAATTGAGTTCAAAAGAGTTTAACTCTTACAAAACGTATGGGAATTTAATTCCTCTGAAACTAGGGTTTAACCCTTTAAAAAGAATTTAAACCCTGCAAAGAACAAAAGGAGAACTTGATTCCTCAAAACCATAGAAGAACAGCCTGATGATTCATTAGCATTCAAACGCTACGTAACAGATCACGTGTTTCCACGTGAGCACCTCTGAGGAACAAAAAGGAACAACTGATATCGAGTCACGTGATCCCACGTGACCCCCTAATAGTGCTTTGCACTTTCAAAAGGAAAAGGGGAATAAATCAAAGAAAGTTCCCATTTTGGGGAGCCTCACATGATCCCACGTGACCCCCTAATAGTTCGTAGCACTTGTAAAAGGAAAGGGGAATAAATCAAAACAGTTCCTATTTTTGGGGTGCCTCACATGATCCCACGTGACCCCCAATAGTGCTTAGCACTTATAAAAGAACAAGGGAATAAACCCAAGTGAACAGCGTCAACTTTCAAAAGCCTCATGTACCACACGTGAGCCTCCCCCAAATTTCAGTGTTTAACACTGCCTTGGAGTCTCACGTGGGAGCACGTGAGCACTGAGTATACATTAGTGTTTGACACTATAAGGATCTAGCTTCAACCACAAATTGGTTAAGTTCCTCCTCAGATTAAATCTCCAAGCAAACCGAGCCTCTATGCTCAGAACTGATAACTCCTCGATTTGGAATTTGGTTAAAGGGTACATCTCTCCACACCTCTGATTCATGTCGTTGTAATCCTTCAACGTCTTCAGAGAGGTGGAGTGTCCCAATAACTAATAACTCTAGGCACACCCCCAAACCAATGAGCCAAAACTATATGGACTATGATGCTCTTAAACATGGACCATGATGTCCTTAAACCCAATGGACCGCAACGTCCCTAAACTAAACTCTATGGATTATGATGTCCTTAATCCCAATGGACCGCAACGTCCCTAAACTAAACTCTATGGACTATGATGTACTTAAACCCAATGGACCGTAACGTCCCTAAACTAAAACGATAAAGCCCAAATGCTCTTTCGTTGGATCAAAAATGATCCCGAACCCCCGTTAAGTAGATCTTAGTCCAATATCGGATTAACGTATCCTTAACAAATATTTAAGTTGATTTTAATCTCAAATGAGGTTAACGATCCTTAAATCAAACCAAACCCAAATCTAAGAAAATAGGGATTAGGACTAATCCACGCCCTACGAGCGACAACACAAATTAGTCTCCGTATACAATCCACGGGCAACCAAAAAGAAAACAAACACACACGACACGAAGTGACCTTCTGGAGCAGGAGAAAGTGGTTATCGCTACGCGGTAACGTAATTAACTTCATGGGCTTGCGCCTGCAAGGGAAGAGCGTCCACACAATCAAAAACCCCTCACAACGAGGGGGAATCTGACGAAGTCTGCTACAACGGCCGCATCTGTTTAAACCTTCGATACAAAGTGCCATAAATTAACTTGGCATCTCGGAGAGGTATACAAATAAAACCAAATAACATCTGCCCCCAAAATTCAAACCCGATGTCCTAACGTCCCGGTTGCGTCTTTCGGCGGTAAACAGATTCTGGCACACCCAATAGGACATTTTCTTCTTTCCACTCCACACTTCGTGTGTCGTGTTTTTCCGCGATGAAATAATCGCGGTATATATGTTTGTGGTTTTCCTTGGGTGATGGGATACTGAAGCTGGCGTTTCGTCTCTATGAAGAATGGCGTTTGCTTCCACCCTGGCAACTCAGGCCCTGTCATATTCGATGGAGTCAAGTATGGGCCACTTGCAGCCTCAAATTTCTGCAATCCGTCTCTTCAAGAAATCAACATGCTTCTCTTTGGGTCGATGCTCCCACCTCCCACCCTCGGTGCCTCAATGCCAATGGAGGAAGCCCAGAGGAAGTCTGTCTTCCACAGGCTGGCTTCCCAAGCAGCAGCTTTGCCGACGGAATCAGTCCTCAAACAACCGGTACATGCCAAGGACCAGGGTCGACGCAGGGGGCAGAATATTCAAGCTCTCAATGGAAACAGGGGGCAGGCTCAGCAAAATCCTGTGGCTAATCAAATCCCGGCCGTAAAAACGGTCGACGTCGATATCGGCATCATACAAAATGAGCTGGGGGCAGTTCTCTGCATGATCCTGTTTCAACCCCAGTGGTGAATCTTGTTGTTCCAACCAGGAACAGCTTCAAACTGTTGCGAAGGGTCAGACAAAATTCTCCCACCGCAATATTGAAGAAATCTCCGCAGCCCATGGAGATCCCACGAGAGCAGAAACCAATTCGCTCCCTAAAACAACTTTCCTCATCTATATATAAGGTGTGGAAGCAGGTGAAGGTCTCTGTCATCAACCGCGGTTCTTCCCCTAAACGTCGCCATATTCTGAAAAAAAATCCCCTTTCAAATACAAGGGGGCTCATCCCAAGACGAATCCTGATACAACGGTTCCCCCCAAAACCAAAGCATCTTTTCACAAAAAAAAAAGAAGCCTAATAAAGCTCAAGTGCCCGGAGAAAACTCCAAAGGCCAAAACTCTAAACACCCCAAGCCTGGGGGCATGGTATTTCACATAGTCTATGTGGTGAATTCCAAAAACGAAGTTCGAGCTTTTATTAGACACCGACCTCAAACTCGGTCCCTGACAAAAGTTCAACTGCAACGTGAAAAGCTGCAGGAGATGCTCGCTCAAGCGGCAACAAACGCTAATCCATCGCCTAAGGAAAATCCCGAGGATGCACCCGAAGAAAGAGTAGAGAAGGAGTTGGATATTGATTTCCTAAAGCGCGCTCTAAAAAAGAGAGATGAAGAAGCGGAAGAAATGTCCACTAAAATGAACCAGATGGCCCTTCTGATTCGGAATATGGCTGGAATGATGGTTCAATCGGAACCACTGGCAGATGAACCGCCGGTAGTCGCTCTTAAAGATAAGGATGACATTTCAAATCCTCTACAAACCTCATCAACGGCTGAGGAGGAAATGATTCCTAAAAGAAAAGATGAACGAGTATATCGCTCAGCAAATCAAAGCTCACTACGCCAGTGAAGCCGCAAATAGATCAATCAAGACTGGTCGACCGTATCCGACGTGGTGCGATCAAATACAATACCCGCCAGAGTACATACTTACGACTCCACATATACAAAGGAACCGGGAATCCTCACCAGCACATCGTGCGATTTAAATCCATGTGCGGTAACACTGGAGAGAATGATATACTACTCCTCCGACAGTTCGTCAGCAGTCTGGCAGGTATCGCCTTCGTATGGTATGCGGAACTCCCAAATGATTTCGTGAAAAGATTTAACGAAATGGATATGCTCTTTTGTCAAGGATTCTCTAATAAGAACGAACATACTACCGTGACGGCGCTGGTGAACGAAAGGGTTAGACCGAATGAGACTTGGGTTCAATATGTTACCCGATGGCGAAATCTCTGGTCAAATACAAGCAATGTATCGATGAAGTTGCAGCCATGGGAATGCTCATAGCCACCCTTAACCCAAATTCAAAGGCGTCCTCGTATATGGCCCTCTTCAAGCCGACGACCTTCCAAGAACTCATGGATAAAATGGCTCGATTGGATCAAATGGGTCAAGACCCTTTCTCATCCGATGATAACGAGTGAAAAGCGAAGGCAAGATGGCGTTTGTCGCCTACGCTCAACAAAAATAAGCGGCTCTGAAGCAACCTATCGCCAAAATAGCGACGACGTGGGTACTCGTCCCCCCCCCCCGAGATATACACAGGGGGCATATTTCTCACTGGCGGAAGAATCACTATGTAGAATGGTCTTTTCTTCTCAAAGGACAGGAAGGATATTAAGGGTCCTACAAACAGGTCCTACAATCTAGTGGAATACCCCGCTCAAAAAATAATGGTACGTACACAAACAAAATAGGCACGGATGAAAACCCGAAAGGATGCCGTGAGTAAAAACAGCAGGACTGCCGGTGAGCTTGTGAAAACCCGGAAAGGCGCAATCTCGTTAAAAAAGCAAAAAAAACGGTACGTCCACAAGCAAAATGGGCAAGGATGAAAACCCGAAAGGGCGCCGTGAGTAAAAACAGCAGGACTGCCGGTGAGCTTATGAAAACCCGGAAGGGCGCAATCTCGTTAAAAAAAACCAAAAAAAACGGTACGTCCGCAAGCAAAGTGGGCATGGATGAAAACCCGAAAGGGCTCCGTGAGTAAAAACAGAAGGGGTACCGGCAAGTTTGTGAAATCCCGGAAGGACACAACCTCGTTAAAATAAATACACTTACGAGATCCTTACTACTCGTAAGGAGAATCCCCCTGTGAAACCCTCACGGTTCATAGGATTCAAAAGCTTTAAGTTCAGGGATCTGGACATGTTCTTAAGCCATCATATCCCCCAAATTGCCCTACAGGCGGTCCATATTGACCCTTGTATACAATCCAGGGGCACGAATAAATATTTCTTTGACAAGTTCTACAAATGGAAAGAAATGTCCCCATATGATGAACAACACTTGTAGGTCCTCTCGACTTATAATGAGAAAACACTCTTGGAAGATCCTTACGACTTGCAAGAGAAGACATCACTTAGGAATCCCCATGATTCTTAAGGAGAATATACGCCTACGAGATCCTCACGACTCGTAGGGAAAAAACCCTTTATGAGACCCTTACGGCTCATAAAGTCAAAAGTCTTAGTCGACAGGATCCTAACCCTGTCTACTAAGCCACCTTTGTCCAAATCGACAGGGGCAAATGATGATTCGCTCCTGGCACTATCTCAGTTGTAGCGTTGTTGATGCCTAAATCAGTATCAAATTCTGAGTCCTCTCAAGGCAAATGATGAGTCGCTTCTGGCAATATCCCAGTTGAAGCGATACTGATGCCTAAACAGGTGTCAAACTCTAAGTCAACCGCTCCGGCAAGTGTCGTCCCTACAACCATCTAATGAAGAAGGGGACCTCGTTCATTTGGGATCGTAAATGCCAAAATGCACTGGATGAAATCAAGCAATATCTGCAGAACCCACCGGTACTGGCCGCTTCGGTCAAGGGAAAGCCCCTCATCCTGTACACAACAGCCTTTGAAGGTTCTTTAGGCGCGCTATGGGCACAAGAGAACGACCAGGGGAAGGAGAGAGCTCTCTACTATTGGGGTCGAGTCCTTCTGGGGGCAGAAAACAAGTACTACCCCATCGAAAAGCATTGCCTAGCACTGATCTTCGCAGTAACGAAGCTCCGACATTATGCCTTGGCACATGAGGTCCATCTCATATCAAAGGTGCATCCTCTCAAATATTTGATATCAAGACCCATACTAACGGGAAGCCTTGCCAAATGGTCTATCGTCTTGATGGAGTTCTCGATAGTATATTGACCCCTCAAGGCAATAAAAGGCCAGGTCATCGCTGACTTTCTCGCTGAGCATCCGATAATTGCCAAATGGTCTCTCCTTTAAACTGCGAGCTGCCGGACGAACACGCGTTTGACGCAATCGATGGGGAAAAAGAAGGATGTGATACCCGATGGGAACTCTACTTCGATGGGGCATCTTCTATGAAGAAGCGAAAGCACACCTCCCCCATAATCAAATCTGGGGTAGGCCTCATCTTCGTGACTCCACAAGGAGGGATAATGCGCTTTGCCTTTTCCTTAACAGAGCCGAGGACAAACAATGAAGCCGAATATGAGGCTTTGATTGCAGGTCTTGAGATCATTGTCGATATGGGAATCGAAAACCTCCTCATATACGGAGACTCCCAGCTGGTCGTTAGCCAAGTAAACGGTGACTATCAGACGTGCAAGCCAGAGTTGGTAAAATATGGCAAAAGAGTGCAACAACTGCTGACTCAAATCCCCTCCTACGCCCTGGAAAGCATACCGCGTACAGAAAATAGCAAAGTGGACGCATTAGCCAAACTCGCAAAAGAACTGGGTGACGAAAACCTCGATGACGTAAGGATCATTGTACAAAGTCATCAGGTCCTTGCACCAGCAGAAATATCTCCGGAGTCGTCTGAAGAAAAGGAAGCGACCGAGCAAACAGCCCCTACAAATAGAGGACCAAGAAAAGGTTAAGGATTGGAGAGAAGTCTTTATAGACTACTTCAAATCCTATCGAACACCGGAAGACGCATCCTCAAGACATCAGCTCATGAAACGAGCTCTATCTTTCGCCTTCGTCAATGATACTCTATATAAGAGATCGTTCGACTCTCTGTGGCTAAGATGCCTGGTACCGGAAGAAGCAAGGATGAGTCGTCCAAGAAACTCACGACGGACTCTACGGTTCTCATCAAGCCGGGCCAAAGATGAAGCTGAAGATCAAAAGGATGGGCTATTATTGGCCTATGATGATTCAGGACTGCCTCAAATACGCGAAGCAGCGTCACTCGTGCCAAATTCATGGAGACTTCATCCATCAGCATCCAAACCTGCTACACCCGACAGTAGCTAGCTGGTCGTTCGAAATGTAGGGAACCGACATAATTGGGCCCATCGAACCAGCGTCATCCAAAGGACATCGGTTCATATTGGCGACAACTGATTACTTCTCTAAGTAGGCAGAAGCCATACCGCTATGAGAAGTGAAGGCGGAGAACATCCTCCATTTCTTCAAGACGCACATCATCTATCGGTTCGGCACTCCGCAACGGATTATCTCCGATAACGGGCCGGCCTACAGAAGTCACAAAATCAGCTGCTTCGCACAGCAGCATAATATAGACTGGAGATACTCTTCGGTCTACAATATCCGAGCTAACGATCTAACTGAGGCTTTCAACAAAACCTTGACAAAGATCATAAAGAAGACGGTGTCCAAAAATAAAAAGGACTGGCATGAGAGACTGCATGAAGCTCTCTGAGCGTATCGAACTACGTTCAAAACGGCTACGAATACAACGCCGTATGCATTGGTATTCGGCACAGAAGCAGTACTCCCCTTAGAAATAGAGCTACCCTATTTACGAGTGGTGGTTCATTACGAACTAACAAATGAAGAGAATACTCATCTTCAGTTTGAGGATCTCGACGCCCTCGATGAAACTCGTCTCATGGCACAGCAAAACTTGGAGGCTTACAAAGCAAAGATGGCACGCTCATACGAAAGATTAACTAGGCCGAGAACATTCCTCTAAGGCGAACTCATGCTAGTTGTCAAAAGACCTATAATCCTCAACCGTGCCAAATAGGGGAAATTCGAGCCAAACTATGAGGGCCCGTACATCATAGACAAAGTCTACGAAGGAGGGGCTTACTTGCTCATGGATATGCATAGGGAAACACCCTTCCGGCCAATAAATGGCCGATTCCTTAAGAAATACTACGCCTGACAAGTCACAACCCATGTTAATGATAGACGACGACGCTTGTGTCTGCTCGCTGTCTTCCTGAGTACCAAACTCTGTAAGTGCTATCCGGCAAAACTTCGCCGCAAAAACTAACAACGGACCGAAACGTCCCTAAACTAACAATGGACCGCAATGTCCTGAAACTAGCTACGGACCGTAACATCCTTAAACTACTACGAACCGCAGAATCCTTAGAATAATAAATAAAAATAAATAAAACGGTACGTCAATAAGCAAAATGGGCATGGATGAAAACCCGAAAATGCTCCGTGAGTAAAAACAGCAGGGCTACCGGCGAGTTTGTGAAAACCCAAAAGGGCGCAGACTCGTAAAAAATTTCCTATGCACTTGCAGGATCCTCTCGACTTTGTAAGGAGAAAATACCCGCGTGAGATCCTTGTTAGTGTATATGCCCTAGAGGCCATTACTGTATCATACTAGTATGTATATTACTTGATGGAAGCTTGGGATATTCACAGTTGTACAGACAATCTTGCTCAATATAGTAGTATGCTACTTGGTTTGTCTCTGCTTTAATGTGTACATGTGTGTTTATTCATTATATCACCTATACGCATTAGTAGAGCCCTTAGGATCTTTGCTTGATTACCGGCGTTGTGATGGCGATCACACTCGTGGGGGCTGGGTAATCTACAAGCACATCCTTATACACGTCCCTGGTCGTGGGAGTATCGAGATAGGGCATCGATGCTCCGGAGTAGACTAGCGTATGCGCTTCTCATCCCAGCACGGGAGACGGTCTGTCCCACAGCCGTCGGTACGTCGTACTTGAGATAGTATGGGGGTGCTCGTTAGGTTACGAGTACACTGGACAGGACTCGTCGGGAACTGATGGTTGGTATTATACCTATCGTTAGTTATCAGTTCCCAGGTGACATGAGTACAGCTTAGTCCGCTGACTTGACACTGTCACTCCGCCTCGAGTGTGTTCCCACTGTTCTTTGATTACTACCCTACCACGGCTCTTCTGAGTCGTGCAAACAGGTAGTAGTTGGGAGCAGTCCCGAAACACTTGGAGGCAGTGACGGTTAGACAGGATTCGTCTCTCGCGGTATTGGGGGTTGACATCGCGCTGTGTCTAGGAGAGCCATTACACGAGTAGTCCCTGGCCAGGGCAAGCGAGATATACTGGTAGGTTTCCAGTGTTATCTCAGGGTGTTTTTGGGCTTCACTCCGACACGACTTGTACCGCTATTGGGGGACTGACGTTTTACCGCCCCCTAGGCCCGACATGCGATGTATCAGACGAACAGACCGGACTGTACGGAGAATGTCACATTCAGACTCAGTAGGAGTTCAGATGGGGTTCACCTCGTCAGCCTTCTTGTCGGCATCTACCTGGGGACCGTTACGCACAGCTAGTGCCGCTTGCGGTCTGTGGTTAAACCCACTGCCAGCGTAGTGTCGAGTCTTTAGAGTCCCACACAGAGGGCATTCGCCTCTGGGCAAAACAGAGTAGAGGTCGCATGGTTTTGCGACAGGGTTCGTTCTCATCCGCGCACTTGTGCACGTTTGGAGTCCGGACGGATTATACTGGCAGGCTCTGGTTTGAGCCAGATACTGGTATATATATATTTGGGGTTGCTTTTATATCTTGGTATTCTTGTTCCTCGGAACGAGAATGCAGGTGTGTATGCACAGTTGCTTGAGGCGGAGGATGAGGTATTTCATTAGGGTTTCGGAACGGGTGCGTATGCACAGTTGACAGTTATCATTTTCCAAACCCTAATGGATTTATGAATTATCTATTAATAATAGTAATTAAATGAGAATAATGTTATGGTTGATTTTGTTGACTTGTTGACCATGGTTGACTTGTTGACCATGGTTGAATGTTGACCACCATCATGCTTTGAAAAGTCCTCCTTGATTCATGCTTACATTTCATTAAATGAAGCATGGTAGTGGTCATTCCAAATTACCATCAACTATTCTTATTTTGAATTATTATTATTTAGATAATTCTTTTCTTTTGGCATTATGGTTGCAAGAAAGAAAATGAGAGCTCATTCTTTTCATAATGATTCTCTCTCCTCACTTCATCTTCTTCTTCCTCTAGCTCAAGGTGATTCCTTCTCATGTGTTGAGAATCCTTCACCTTGAAAAGAAAACAACCCCTAGACACTCTCTACTCTCTCTAGGGTTCAAGGTTTAGCAAGCCGGCAATCCTAGTTCACTCAAAGATCGAGGAAGAGCCCAAAGGATGAAGCCCTCAGGTGGATCTATCTTCGGCAAAGAGGAGACGAGGAGGGGAAGCCATTCAAACTACTACAAAGAACAAGAAAGAAGAACAACCACAAGAAGAGAAGGAGTTCAAGTTGAGGTATAACCACTTTGCATAGTAGTTAACTCTTCTTTGCAAGTATGCTAGTTTAGTTTAGCAAAGATCCGGCTTTTACGGTCCATGTTACAAAGTTTAGAAAAATTTTGATTTACCGTTTCCGCAACCCCGAAAGTACCGGGAGAGGTAACGTGGACCTAACAGTGGTATCAGAGACTAACTAAACTTAAACTAGCTTGGTAGCGAAGTGTATGGAAGTTCGAAACCGAAAAATCGCAAAACCGGAAAAACCAAAACCCTAAGTTTCTGTTGAATTTTTTTCTGCTCTAAATGAAAAACTTTATACTTGTAAATTCGGCTCAGGGTTTTGTTTGAACACACAAGAAATACGATGGCCTAATTCATTTAAACCGCCGCGCTTCCGCGGCACGAGGTAGGCATGTGCCGCGGAAGCGCCGCAGTTTGTTTCCCTCTCTGCATCGTTTTTCGTGCAGTGTTCTTCTGGTGGGATTTTGGGATTTTTCAGATATATTATATGTGCCCAGATTTTCCAGAACTGAAATTCACTTTTGGGGTCCTATAATTCCGTATTTTTTTTTCCGAACTTCACTGCACTTTGGCTATGTTGGTTATATCTGTATTGCTTGCATGTATTAAACGTCGGCTAATCGCTATAAGTCGATTAGTCGGGGTTATACATGATCTGTGTTTGATATTGGAATGTGTATATGAATCTGTTGGACTGTCGCGGGTGAATAGCCGGGTTGGATGTGAGGTGAGCTTTTGTTTTTCTTTCATTCATTGTAAATGTAAATTGATGTAATAATATTATTTGTTTGGCCGCACAACCGGGTCGGGGTTGTAGCCGTCATTGTATAATTCTTTTTACTGTTTTTGCTCCTAGGATAAACCCATGGAGGGGTGCACAAACTGCCGAGTACTTGGCGGGTAGTTTGCCGCACCCGTAGGGGTCTTGGGTGGGGTATTTGGCTATTCACCGCGACCGTGTAATCCGCTTTTTCGTTGCAGGCTCGAAAGGATTGCGGATTACTAGTATATCCAATGTATTCATCTGTGATCTGTAATGTCTATCATTGCTTTACTATTTAGGCGTTGCTTATGTTTTACAGCCGCGCTAGCCCAGCCCCCGCTCTGTCGTTAGTTAAGTAACCTAACGAGTGATGACGGGACCCCGTGGCGAATGCGAATGGCATAAGCGTACGTCATATTTTGGTTGTTTTCTGCAATGGTAGGATTAAATGATGGGACGCATTAAAAGAACTAATGCAAGAATATCACGCATTAAAAGAACTAATGCAAGAAAATAAACCTAAAAGACGTTGTTGGAACAATTTTTTTTTCAAAAGCTGTTATTGCAAGGACGTTCATTTTTGTTTTGCATCGCGGTATTCGGTTATGAATACCCAGCACCTCAGTCGACGAGGCAAGGGCCGAGATCCCTTCACCGGGAGTGACCCCTTGGACAAAAGTTTGCGTCAGGGTAATAACTTCACTATAGTCGATTATTCTTGCTTTGCATCGAGGTATTCATTTTGTAATATCCTGCACCTCATTCGACGAGGAAAGAGCCGAGATCCCTTCACCGGGAGTGACCTCTTTAGCAAAAGTTTTTCGCCACTATATTTTCAAAAGGGTGTATCACGTTCCTTCAACGAAATCAAGTTCATTACGTTAACGGGTTTTTCGCCAAAAACCCAATCGTAGCCCTCCGTCGTTTCGGATTAATATTGCTTAGTATTCGTACTACGTATTTCGTGCTCAGCCGAGGCGTAGTGAACGGTAGCTATGTAATATTTTTCCGTAGGATACAAAGTGATTGGTTAGGACAGTCGTGCGGTCATTTTGGCTCAGTCAAGGACTCGTATGGGTGGGTCTAATGCAGTCAAGATAATGACGGGTTGAACTTGACTAGGATCTTTTGACATTTTGGCTCAGTCAAGGTCACTTGGATCCTAAGGGCAAAAACCACATCGGGAGTTTCAAAAGAACTGAAACTTGCAGGTTTAGCATACCTTCTGGAGTGTGGTGACTAGAGTGGATTCCATCTAGGTTATCACACAATGACAGTTGGATCCCGATCCCACTGATGAGTTGGTTTACTCTCGGGAGATTATTTCACTTAACGATCAATGCTATAAACCTAGTAGGTGTCTAGAAAGGTGTTAGCGGGGTTACGCCCCCAGGGAAAAGAGGTTCTTTAATTAAGGAACTTCGCGAAAGCGTTGGAAAACCTCCCTCGAAGTACCGACACTAGCCTGGCTGAAAGGTTAAGCAAGTATTGTGACGTGAATTAAAACCCGGCTAGTTCTTCTTTTAAAAAGGTTTTAAGAAGGATTTGAGGAAACAGTGGGAGACATCCTGGTTAGATAAATTAATAAACCAATCTAATCTTGCAAGAGCATACGCTGAGTGTTTCTTTTCTCTCTCCAGGAAGCAACCTTTTCACGCCCTAATCAAGATAATAAAATGTATCGCTTGACCGATCCGAATTTTTATTCGGGACTGGGGAAAGTTGGTTCAGCTCTAACTTGTGACAACAGTCATGAGTATGAGAATGGGAAAGAGGAAAGTATGGATTTCCAGGATGCCCAGTCGAAGAAGAAGCATGGTTTTGCATCTACTTCAGGTGTTCTTGTAATTGAGAACTGTTTTACGGTCAGCCCTACCTCCTGGGTACTTGATACCGGATCAGGATCTCATATCTGTAATTTATTACAGGGACTGAGAAAAAGTAGGAAAGTTGCACCGGGTGATATGTCGCTCAGAGTAGCGAACGGAGCACAAGTTAATGCGGCAGCCGTCGGTGAATATCACCTAGTATTGCCAAATGGCAAGACTATGATTTTGAACGATTGCTACTATGTACCCTCCATGGTTTGCAACATCATATCAGTTTCTTTACTCGATAAAGATAGATATAAGTTTGTTCTTGAAAAGAATATCATGAACATTTACCTTGATAAGGTACTGGTTGCAGAGGGTACACTGTTTAATGGTATCTACGTTCTAAATCAGAATACAGTTCTCAATATACAAAACACACGCAAGAGGAAGAATTCAGATACGAATGAATCCTACTTGTGGCATTGTAGACTTGGTCATGTCGGAGAGAAAAGACTGAGTAAGTTGCATAAAGATGGACTCTTGGATGCGTTCGAATTTTCATCTTATGAAACTTGTCAGTCTTGTCTCAAAGGGAAGATGACCAAATCTCCGTTCACCGGACATGGAGAAAGAGCAGCAGAGCTCTTGGGACTCGTACATAGTGATGTATGTGGTCCGATGTCTACACATGCAAGGGGTGGGTTCTCGTACTTCATCACATTCACTGACGATCTCTCTAGGTTCGGATATGTGTATCTGATGAAACACAAATCTGAAGCTTTTGAGAAATTCAAGGAATTCAGAAAGGAAGTAGAGAACCAGACAGGCAAAAGTATCAAGATCCTCCGGTCTGACAGGGGAGGGGAGTACTTAAGCACGGAATTCCTAGATTACTTAAAAGAGAATGGTATTCTCTCTCAGCTTACTCCTCCTTATACACCACAGCACAACGGTGTATCGGAGCGGAGGAATCGTACCCTATTGGATATGGTTCGCTCCATGATGAGTAGTGCTGAGTTGCCTCTTTCATTTTGGGGACATGCGCTTCAGACAGCGGCGTACCTATTGAACGATGTTCCGTCTAAATCTGTGCCTAAAACACCGTTCGAGATATGGAATGGTAAGAAACCGTATCTTAAAGGCATTAAGATATGGGATTGTCCGGCCTATGTAAAAGTACAAAATCCGGACAAACTTAAGGCACGTTCAGTTCTATGTAAATTTGTGGGATATCCTAAGAACTCCGCAGGATATCTGTTCTACCACACCGAGGAACAGAAAGTGTTTGTATCTCGCCACGCCACCTTTTTAGAGTGGCAATTTCTTGCAAAAGAAACAAGTGGGAGTTCGGTAGAACTGGAAGAAATTCAGCGACCACAAAATGAAACTGAAAATTTGACAGAACCTCAGAATTCAATAACCCCAGAAGAACCTCAGCCACTCCGCAGATCTGGTAGGATTTCTCATCCGCCCGAGAGATACTACGGTTTTCTCATTGACGGGGATCGAGAGGATTGCATCTTGGAAGAAGATGACCCTACCAGTTTCAGGCAGGCCATTATCAGTAGGGACTCTGATAAGTGGCAGGAAGCAATGCAATCCGAAATGGAGTCCATGTACGCCAATAAAGTGTGGACCTTGGATATTGCTCCACCTGGGGTAAAACCCGTTGGATGCAAATGGATCTACAAAAGGAAACTTGGTGTAGATGGGCAGGTGGAAACCTATAAAGCTAGACTCGTTGCAAAAGGTTTTCGTCAAAGACCTGGTTTGGACTATGATGAGACTTTTTCTCCGGTGGCTATGCTCAAATCCATTCGGATCTTACTTGCCATTGCTGCCTTCCATGACTATGAAATCTGGCAGATGGATGTTAAGACGGCTTTCCTAAACGGTTGTTTGGAAGAGTGCGTTTACATGGATCAACCAGAAGGTTTCGTAGACAGTGGGAGCAGCGGAAGGGTGTGCAAGTTGCTTAAATCCATTTATGGATTAAAGCAGGCATCGTGGAGCTGGAACATCTGTTTTGATGAGGCAATCAAGGAATTTGATTTCATCAAGAACGAAGATGAACCCTGTGTTTATAAGAAGATTGTAGGACGAACTGTCGTATTCCTAGTCTTGTACGTGGACGACATTCTTTTGATAGGAAATGACATTCCTATGCTACAATCGGTCAAGCTATTTTTTTCACAAAGGTTCTCCATGAAGGACCTGGGTGATGCCTCGTACATTCTGGGGATCAAGATCTATAGAGATAGATCCAAGAAACTGTTGGGACTTTCACAGTCCAGGTACATAGAGACCGTACTAAAGAGATTTAGTATGGAGGATTCCAAGCGCGGTAACATACCCGCATTGCACGGAATTACCCTCTCCAAGAAGATGTCTCCTAAGACTAACGAGGAGAGGGTTCGCATGAGCACTATACCCTACGCTTCGGCGGTAGGATCTATAATGTATGCGATGCTATGTACAAGACCAGATGTAGCTTACGCGTTGAGCACGGTAAGCCGGTATCAGTCAGACCCAGGGGAGGACCACTGGACAGCAGTGAAGAACATTCTCAAGTACCTGAGAAGGACTAAGGAGATGTTCCTGGTTTACGGTAATGGAGACCTCAGGGTCGAGTCCTTTACCGATTCAAGCTTCCAGAGTGACAAAGATGACAGCAAGTCTATCTCGGGTTTTGTGTTTACCCTCAACGGAGGGGCGGTATGTTGGAGGAGTTCCAAACAGGATACCGTCGCAGACTCGACGATGGAGGCTGAATACATTGCTGCAAGCGATGCCGCAAAAGAGGCGGTCTGGATTAAGAAGTTCATTTGTGAACTTCAGGTGGTTCCGTCCATTGTTGACCCAATACCTTTGTATTGCGATAACAATGGGGCTATAGCTTTAGCGAAGGAACCAAGGTCCCATCAGAAATCCAGGCACATCTTAAGGCGGTATCACCTGATCAAGGAGATCATTGATCGACAGGAGATCGAGGTGCGGAGAGTGGATACAAAGGACAACACTGCGGACCCATTCACAAAGGCTTTACCCCAGACTCAATTCGAGCGGCTGATCGAGATGATAGGTCTTCGATACGCCAGTACATGGCCTTAGTGCAAGTGGGAGATTGTTAGTGTATATGCCCTAGAGGCCATTACTGTATCATACTAGTATGTATATTACTTGATGGAAGCTTGGGATATTCACAGTTGTACAGACAATCTTGCTCAATATAGTA
The DNA here is from genome assembly GCA_030015575.1 of Agapanthus africanus. Classification (NCBI taxonomy): domain Eukaryota; kingdom Viridiplantae; phylum Streptophyta; class Magnoliopsida; order Asparagales; family Amaryllidaceae; genus Agapanthus; species Agapanthus africanus. Next base: position 207,486,014 of record CM057340.1, read on the forward strand.
GTATGCTACTTGGTTTGTCTCTGCTTTAATGTGTACATGTGTGTTTATTCATTATATCACCTATACGCATTAGTAGAGCCCTTAGGATCTTTGCTTGATTACCGGCGTTGTGATGGCGATCACACTCGTGGGGGCTGGGTAATCTACAAGCACATCCTTATACACGTCCCTGGTCGTGGGAGTATCGAGATAGGGCATCGATGCTCCGGAGTAGACTAGCGTATGCGCTTCTCATCCCAGCACGGGAGACGGTCTGTCCCACAGCCGTCGGTACGTCGTACTTGAGATAGTATGCGGGTGCTCGTTAGGTTACGAGTACACTGGACAGGACTCGTCGGGAACTGATGGTTGGTATTATACCTATCGTCAGTTATCAGTTCCCAGGTGACGTGAGTACAGCTTAGTCCGCTGACTTGACACTGTCACTCCGCCTCGAGTGTGTTCCCACTGTTCTTTGATTACTACCCTACCACGGCTCTTCTGAGTCGTGCAAACAGGTAGTAGTTGGGAGCAGTCCCGAAACACTTGGAGGCAGTGACGGTTAGACAGGATTCGTCTCTCGCGGTATTGGGGGTTGACATCGCGCTGTGTCTAGGAGAGCCATTACACGAGTAGTCCCTGGCCAGGGCAAGCGAGATATACTGGTAGGTTTCCAGTGTTATCTCAGGGTGTTTTTGGGCTTCACTCCGACACGACTTGTACCGCTATTGGGGGACTGACGTTTTACCGCCCCCTAGGCCCGACATGCGATGTATCAGACGAACAGACCGGACTGTACGGAGAATGTCACATTCAGACTCAGTAGGAGTTCAGATGCGGTTCACCTCGTCAGCCTTCTTTTCGGCATCTACCTGGGGACCGTTACGCACAGCTAGTGCCGCTTGCGGTCTGTGGTTAAACCCACTGCCAGCGTAGTGTCGAGTCTTTAGAGCCCCACACAGAGGGCATTCGCCTCTGGGCAAAACAGAGTAGAGGTCGCATGGTTTTGCGACAGGGTTCGTTCTCATCCGCGCACTTGTGCACGTTTGGAGTCCGGACGGATTATACTGGCAGGCTCTGGTTTGAGCCAGATACTGGTATATATATATTTGGGGTTGCTTTTATATCTTGGTATTCTTGTTCCTCGGAACGAGAATGCAGGTGTGTATGCACAGTTGCTTGAGGCGGAGGATGAGGTATTTCCTTAGGGTTTCGGAACGGGTGCGTATGCACAGTTGACAGTTATCATTTTCCAAACCCTAATGGATTTATGAATTATCTATTAATAATAGTAATTAAATGAGAATAATGTTATGGTTGATTTTGTTGACTTGTTGACCATGGTTGACTTGTTGACCATGGTTGAATGTTGACCACCATCATGCTTTGAAAAGTCCTCCTTGATTCATGCTTACATTTCATTAAATGAAGCATGGTAGTGGTCATTCCAAATTACCATCAACTATTCTTATTTTGAATTATTATTATTTAGATAATTCTTTTCTTTTGGCATTATGGTTGCAAGAAAGAAAATGAGAGCTCATTCTTTTCATAATGATTCTCTCTCCTCACTTCATCTTCTTCTTCCTCTAGCTCAAGGTGATTCCTTCTCATGTGTTGAGAATCCTTCACCTTGAAAAGAAAACAACCCCTAGACACTCTCTACTCTCTCTAGGGTTCAACGTTTAGCAAGCCGGCAATCCTAGTTCACTCAAAGATCGAGGAAGAGCCCAAAGGATGAAGCCCTCAGGTGGATCTATCTTCGGCAAAGAGGAGACGAGGAGGGGAAGCCATTCAAACTACTACAAAGAACAAGAAAGAAGAACAACCACAAGAAGAGAAGGAGTTCAAGTTGAGGTATAACCACTTTGCATAGTAGTTAACTCTTCTTTGCAAGTATGCTAGTTTAGTTTAGCAAAGATCCGGCTTTTACGGTCCATGTTACAAAGTTTAGAAAAATTTTGATTTACCGTTTCCGCAACCCCGAAAGTACCGGGAGAGGTAACGTGGACCTAACAATCCTTACGACTCACAAGGGAGCAAAACACTTAGGAATTCTCATGATCCCTAAGGAGAAATTACACTTACGAGATCCTCACGACTTGTAAGGAGAATCCCCCCCCCCCGTGAGACCCCCACGGCTCACAGGATTCAAAAGTCTTAAGATACAGGGACCTGAACCTGTTCTTGAGCCATCATATCCCCCAAACTGCCCTACAGGTGGTCAATATCGACCCTTGTATACAATCCACGGGCATAAATAAGTGTTCCCCCGCCCAGTTCCACCAATAGTGTGAAATTCCCCTATTTGGTTAACAACACTTGTAAGTCCTCTCGACTTGCAAGGAGAAGACACTCTTATAATATCCTTACGACTTATACGAGAATGCGCACTTAAGAATCCTCACGATTCCTAAGGAGAAAACGCACCTACGAGATCCTCACGACTCGTAAGGAGAAACACCTTTATGAGACCCTTACGGCTCATGAAGTCAAAAACCTTAGCCGACAGGATCCTAACCCTGTTTGCTAAGCCACCTTTGTTCGAATCGACAAAGGCAAATGATGATTCGCTCTTGATAATATCCCAGTTGTAGCGATGCTGATGCCTAAATCGGTAACAAATTCCAAGTCATTTCACTACAAGTGATGATTCGCTCCTGGAAATATTCCATTCGCAGCGATGTTGATGCTAAGATTGGTATCAGATCTCAGGTCCATACTCGCAACAAAATCAACAAGCCAAAAATACAAAAAAATAATAGCTGAAATGATTGGGCAACTCGCAATAAAAAGCAGCGAGTAAAAAGAAAAATAGCCGAAATGATTGGGCACCGTGAAAAATAGCTGAAATGATTGGACAATCGCGGAAAGAAATTAAAAAAATGATGAAAGAATGAAACTTTTGCCCTACAGGCGAGTCCATACTAACCCCAGTATACAATCCATGTGTCACGACCCAAAATTTGGCACGTGACCGACACTTAAACCACGAAATGTCTATAGGCGTAACGCAATTTAAGTAAGCCGAAACCCAGAAATCTAAACCATCAAAAGTAGTAAGTGATGAAAACATTGTTAAAAACATTTGGAAATCTCAAGTAAAAATCTTTAAAGTTTAAATCATTTTCTTAAAAATTTCGGCAGCACCTCCTTTGTAAAAACTAGCCCCGAAACGGGTACAACATAGGATATAAGTAAAACAACATATGATATAAACAAAGTATCCCCAAACAGGAGCAAATCACGCCCAAAGGCGAAAACAACCACCACAAGTATAATATACCACGCCGTAGCGAAGCAATGGACAATATAAGTGAAAAACGGCATAAAAGATAAAACTGCATAATAAAAGTCGGCTCACACGAGCACGAAACCCAAAGTCACCAAATATACAATAATCATCCTCACAACTTGTCTCTGAGTCAATACATGAAATGGTAAATGAAGAGTACTAGATACAATAAGATGTAGAATAAAATATAAAATCGGATAACCGCAACCCACCTACAGCAAAACGGCTCACAGCCAATCGTAGCGGTATCCGCAAAATAGAGATAATAAGCAGCCTGCCGCGACTACTCTGAGGGTCAACCTGCAAAACATTGTGGCACAACGGGGTGAGTTGCCAACTCGTGAGTAGTAAGTATCATCATACAGGTAATCGTAGGTATGCACGTACTGCGATACTCTAACACATGCAATCTGATAGCATAATATGTCAATATGGATATGCAACAATCATGAAAGGTACTGTATCAGGTGCTACGAATACATGATGCAATGCATATCAATGAATGCTGAGTATGGGATAAAACATATCATCATCACGAATCATCATCGTGGAAAACCCGGTGTCCATCAAATACACCCTAAATCCCAATACCTCAGGCGCCATCACTCTGATCGGCCCTCATAACCTGTAAATCTCATGGAACCTGAGTGCCCAACATCGGCACTCAAAAACATCATGAAATACTCGTGTTTAGCATCGACACGCAAATCCACATATATCGGGCTCCGTCTGTCCGGATCGGCCCTCGGGCTCCGGTAGTATGAATCGGCCCATATCCATCTCTCGACTCCGGTCGGTATCCTCCGGATAACCGCCAGGTCCAACCAATCACCGGTCGGTAGTAGTCCCTCTGCCAGGCTCATTGTCTACTCCACAAAAACCATTTCTTTCCCCGGGGTACCATACCGGATCCACCATGAACCCGTAAACGGATCATCCACCTCCTCGAATCGGGTTTCTATCACATGTCTCATAATCGAGAAAACGCATGGTGGATGCACTGAAATATCATATCAAGAGAACCGGGTTTTCAAAACAATGCATACTTTCTTGAAATAAAACCACGGTTCTCAAATCCATAAATCACATGAAATCCGTATCTCAATGCGTAAATCCATGCAATATGATATATGTAACATAAAACCGAAATATGAGTATATCCAGAGAAAACCGCTTTTTTAAATGAATCCAGTTTTAAAATGTATCATGCGGTTCCCAATTTCTCCAAAATCCAATGCAACATCACATATGAGCATATATGTAGCTATAGCAAGGTATGTATGTACGCAAGTATGTCTGTACGCAAGTATGTATGTATGCATAATGCAATTCATATGCGCAATAGAACAAGAATCATGTCTAATAATATGGTAAGCTAAGCAATGTATTATCCATGGCAATTCTATAATGTGAGTGTCATGGCAATTACTAACGGTGTGTATGTGGCATACAGTTTAGTGCTCGTGCAAACATGAACCGTTAGTAACAGTGCTGTATCTTATTAATACTACGTCCGTGTGCAACAGGAAATGGGGTATGCAACAACGGTACACATGCACAATCAATATATATATATAAACATGCGGCTATAATATCCTATCAAGACCTGACGCATAACGCCATACGGGTGATTTCCCCATAGATGTTAAATCTACTCACCGATGATCTCGAGCTAGATATATCCAACCACCTGCTTCCCTTTCTTCGCAGCGTCCGAAGTCCCCGCGTGCGATCCTATTAACACAAAACATAGCAAGTGCAACTCAGAATTGACCAATAATGCATACAATTACGCTCAAATCGACGCACCGACTCAAACACCCTCTTAGGTGTTCGCTTAGCGGCTAACGTGTGTGGTGACACTACTAAAACAAATCCAACGTGCAGAAATCACGCGAAGCACAGAAACTGAGTCGGATACCGTATCGCGCGTCGTCGAAACACTAAAAATAAGCTAATCGATCCCAGATTTTACACACTATAAAAACATTAAAATCTAGCAGTACCAAACATCCTAAAATAACTGCAGACAGCTACCCACAAAATTACAACACCCTAGTCCCCCAATTGGCCGAGCTCGCCGGAAAAAGACCCCATCTCACCGGCCAAAACCGCTCAGGTTGGGCTCGTGTTACTGGTGTATACTCAGGGCAACTAGTACAACTCTTCTACACTGCTAGTTTTCATAGTAAAGACTCGGGGTCACAGCAGATCACATATACCCTATAAAGGCACTAAAATACGATATCGTGCAAAAAACTAAATCTTTATCATTCTAAACTGAAACTAATAAGCCACACAACAAATTAACAACCTAAATAACAGTTAGGGACCATTACCTATCCACACTTGCTCCAAAACCCTAGCTTTCCATGCTCCAAGTGATCCTGGTGGCTTGATCTTGGCTTGTGAAGGGTTTAAGTGAAGTTTAGTGGATATTTGGTGTGGGTTTGTGAGGGTTGGGTTAGGGTTTCAGTTGAGAGATGCCAGGGAGTGAGTGAGGTGAATAAAATAAGAGAAGGAGAAAATATGAGAGTGAGAAAACAAATGAGAGTAAGAGTGAGGGAATGAGGGTGTATGTGTGAGGGGTGTGGGAATGAGGGGTGAGTTTAGCATAAGCCGTGCCTCCCTTTCCTCTCTCCTCATTAAATGCATGGCATGCTTGCCATGCCTCATCATGCCCCCCCTCTCTCTCTCTCTTCTTCTCTCTCAAGTTAACCCCAAAATTCAAACCTTATTATTTTATTTTGAAAACTAATTTAATTAACTAATTACATAATACAAAATGAAATGAGGTTAAGGTGCCATTGCTACTTAAGCATGGTTTAACACCTAATTAACCCTAGGTTAACATGCACATGTGTGTACAAGCCCAAAATAAATATTAATAAAATATTAATTAATTTTGATAAAATATTTGAAAACTATTTTGGTAACCTTTTTACTAAAAATCCGCATTATCGCTTAATTAACACTAATCGCATTCTAAGGTGTTACACCATGAGCATAAACGAGAAGGAAACTACATTTCCCAACAGACTCTGTCAAAGGGAGAGTCAGATCTCGACGGCAACATCTGCATCCCAGAAGATCAACGCGGCGTTCCTTCTCGACACTACAGAAAGTGGAGCAAATCAACCCCGACACCGCAGAAAGCGGAAACAAGTCAACCAATGACCTCCCCGCCGGAGCAATGCTCCTCCCGGAAACAAGTCAACCAATGACCTCCCCGCCGGAGCAATACTCAGTCCCGGAAACAAGTCAACCAATGACCTCCCCGCCGGAGCAATGCTCCGTCTCGGAAACAAGTCAAGCAACGACCTCCCCGCCAGAGCAAATGCTCCATCTCGGAATCAAGTCAACCAATAATCTCTCGACTCGTCTCGACTCACGGCTCATAAAGTTGGAAATTTATAGGCTATAAGGACCCTAAACTTGTCTCCTAGGCCATCAATTCTATGGTCACACATTACTTTGCACAACTTCACCCACGTACATCCATACGTGGGCAAAGTAGTGGGGGGCATTTGTTCCCGCCAAAATTTTCGGCCAAGAGCTACTTGTTCACTTATAAAAAATGGGGGAGAGTCCTCAAAATTTAGCCTCACATGTTAAACACGTGGGAGCTCATATGAAAAGCATATGAGCGCTGAAAATAAAAAAATTAATGGCCAAACAGGCCTCACGTATAAAACATGTGAGCGCTCATATGCAAAGCGTATGAGCGCTGAATAAAATAATTAAGGGCCAAACAGGCATCACGTGTTAAACACGAGAGTGCTCATATGCAAAGCGTATGAGCGCTGAATAAAATAAACTTAAAAGGCCAAACAGGCTTCACGTGTAAAACACGTGAGTGCTCATATGCAAAGCATATAAGCGCTGGACATAAATCACCAATGGCCAAACAGGCCTCACGTGTAAAACACGTGAGCGCTCATATGCTTTGCATATGAGCACTGAACATAAACAGGCCTCACGTGTAAAACACGTGAGCGCTCATATGCTTTGCATATGAGCGCTGAACATAAACAGGCTAAAACCCACAGCAGGGGTCACGTGTTAAACACATGAGTTCTCTTGCTTCTCACATGCAAAGTATGTGAGCGCCCCAATTTAAAATGCTCCTATCAAATTCTAGAATTAAAATCTATTTTGGGAAATATTTTCTTGATCTTTCTCAAACTAAAAAGATCTTCTCTGTTAAACAGAGGACCTTTGGATCAAAGATCCAACGGTGATCATCTGGTAGAATAAAGTTTTATCATAGGAAAATATTTTCCTAATCTTGTTAAATTAACAATATATTCATATGATCAGAATTCTATGTTAGAATAAAATTCTAAACTTATTAAACTAACGAGATATCTATATGATAGAATTAAATTCTATATTAAGAAAATATATTTCTGATCTTATTAAATTAAAAAGATATGATAGAATAAAATTCTAATCTTTTTAAAACTAACAAGATATTCATAATCTTGTTAAACAAACAAGAAATCTTCTCTGTTAAACAGAGGGCCTTTGGATTAAAAATCCAACGGTGAATAAAATTCACCGATTGATCTAAAAGATCATGAAATCAATCCTTATCTCTTAATGAGGGATTCCCTTAACAAATTGATTCTTTTTCTTCTCATATAAATAGGAGCAAGGGGAGGAGGAAAAAGAGACACACAGAGAGAGGGGAAGAAAAATATAGAGAGAGAATTTAATTCTCTAGAAAGAAGAGGAACCCCTCCCAAAAGCTCCCACAAAACAAAAAGAGAATTTAATTCTCAAACCAAGAGTTTAACTCTTCTCAAAAGAACTTAGTTCTTCCTCTGGTTAAGATCTGCAGAAGCAGATCTCCGCACAAGTTGAGAATTTAATTCTTATCGGGGAGATTCTGTCATGCAGATTCAAAACTTAGGGGAAAGAACTGAGTTCAAAAGAGTTTAACTCTAACAAAACGTATGGGAATTTAATTCCTCTGAAACTAGGGTTTAACCCTTTTAAAAGAATTTAATCCCTGTAAAGAACAAAAGGAGAACTTGATTCCTCGGAACCATAGAACAACAGCCTGATGATTCATTAGCGTTCAAATGCTACGTAACAGACCACGTGTTCCCACATGAGCACCTCTGAAGAACAAAAAGGAACAACTGATATCGAGTCACGTGCTATGTGACCCCCTAATAGTGCTTAGCACTTTCAAAAGGAAAAAGGGAATAAATCAAAGACAGTTCCCATTTTGGGGCGTGATCCCACGTGACCCCTTAATAGTGCTTAGCACTTGTAAAAGGAAAGGGGAATAAATCAAAACAGTTCCCATTTTTCGGGCGCCTCACGTGATCCCATGTAACCCCCAATAGTGCTTAGCACTTATAAAAGAACAAGGGAATAAACCCGAGTGAACAGCGCCAACTTTCAAAAGCCTCGCGTGTCACACATGAGCCTCGCCCAAATTTCAGTGTTTAACACTGCCTTGGAGTCTCACATGGGAGCATGTGAGCACTGGGTATACATTAGTGTTTGACACTATAAGGAACCAACTTCAACCACAAATTGGTTAAGTTCCTCCTGAGATTAAATCTCCAAGCAAACTGAGCCTCTATGCTCAGAACTGATAACTCCTCGATTTGGAATTTGGTTTAAGGGTACATCTCTCCACACCTCTGATACATGTCGTTGTAATCCTTCAACGTCTTCAGAGAGGTGGAGGGTCCCAATAACCAATAACTCTAGGCACACTCCCAAACCAATGAGCCAAAACTATATGGACTATGATGTTCTTAAACCCAATGGACCGCAACGTCCCTAAACTAATCTCTATGGACCATGATGTCCTTAAACCCAATGGACCATAACGTCCCTAAACTAAAACGATAAAGCCCAAATGCTCTTTCGTTGGATCAAAAATGATCCTGAACCCCCGTTAAGTAGATCTTAGTCCAATATCGGATTAACGTATCCTTAACAAATATTTAAGTTGATTTTAATCTCAAACGAGGTTAACGATTCTTAAATCAAAACAAACCCAAATCTAAGAAAATACGGATTTGGACTAATCCACGCCCTACGGGCGACAACACAAATTAGTCTCCGTATACAATCCACGGGCAACCTAAAAGAAAGCAAACACACACGACACAAAGTGATCTTCTGGAGCAGAAGAAAGTGGTTATCGCTACGCGGTAACGTAATTAACTGCAGGAGCTTGCGCCTACAGGGAAGAGCGTCCCCACAATCAAAAACCCCTCACAACGAGGGGGAATCTGACGAAGTCTGCTACAACGGCTGCATCTGTTTAAACCTTCGATACATGGTGCCATAAATTAACTTGGCATCTTCGGAGAGGTGGACAGATAAAACCAAATAACTCAATAAGTTATGTCGGTATATGGCTCATAACAGATCGAGAAACTACTAATAACACTTATCAGTAAATCTCAGTAACCCTGGCCAGGGACTTCCTGTTATAGAAAAACGAGCATAGCGCAACATCAACCCCCAATACCGGGAGAGACAAAACCTCTCCTATCGCTCAGTGCCTTCATGTGCCTCGGGACTGTACCAAAAATCCACCTGTTTGCACGACTCAGTATAGCCGTGGTAGGGTGGAGATCAAAGTATAGTGGGAGGACACACAAGACTCAATGACGATCTCGGGTCTACAGACTAACCTGTACCAGTGTCGCCTGAGAACTGCTATCCGACGATAGATATAATACCACATAGGAGTTCTCGGCGAATCCGTTCAGTGTACCCGGTCTCCACTGAGCACCCATATACAATCTTTGGTGTCATCATACCAGATGGATATGGGATCATCCATTGCCCATCATATGGGACAAGAATGGTATACGCTAGTCTACTCTGGAATATTGATGCCCCGTCTCGATACACCCACGACTAGGAACAGTTCAAGGATATGCTTATAAACAACACGTGTCCCACTAGTATGATCTGCATCATAGTCCCAGTAGTCAAGCAAATATCCTAAGGGCTTTATCAACATGTACCAAATGAGTAAGATGCAAGATCAAATGAACATGTCAAGATAAAGTACAACCAGATAGCATACTATCATGTCGAGCAAGAATGTCCTCTGAATATATATATACACATACCGATACATCCACTATCATATAATGGCCTCTAGGGCATACATATATCCAACAGCATGCATGCCAAAGTACTCAGGTACTGTCCTCAGATCAGTCATGCTCGGCTACTATATAATATAGTGCCCAACATGAAAATATAATGCTCAAGAGCAAAAATCAGGCTCAAAAAGCGTATCCAACATCATGTGCGTCTGGTGCGCACGGAAACAAAGCCAAATACAAGTGCTACGAATGTGCACAAAAGCCAAACTAAGTGCAACGGGTGTGCACGAAAGCATCTGTCAAGTGCAACGGGCGTGCACGACAACATATAGTGCATCTAAGATGCAGGGAAGTCTCCATCAAGTGCAACTAGTATGCACGAATAAAAATCTCAATCAAATGCATCTGGTGTGCACAAAATCTCATCGCATGCACCCTGTATGCGCGAAACATCTAAATCAAGTGTGTCAGGTCCGCACAAAAACCTCTAGTGCAGTAAATGCACGAAAATATAAATCCGGTGCCCTAAGTGCCCGAAAACTCATCAATATCTCAAATGCGCATAAAAACAACACCGAGCATACCAAAGTGTATAAAATCATAAATGTGTGCAACTGTGTGCACAAAACACGTATCAATGCACTGCAAGCACATGTGAGCTATACCGAGTGCAAAAATCAAATCGAGTGCTTACAACATGCACAAAACTAAATCGACGGTATTTAAATCCACGGAAACATAATTATGTGCAGTCAAGGTACAAAATTGATATCAAGTGCAATAGATATGTACAAATCATAAACCAATGTAACGGTGTATAAAACATAAATCAAGTGCAATAACTTTGCACAAATGAAAATATCTAGTAGGTGCAGCCATGGTGCACGAAAACAAATATCATGAAACTCAATAATCGAAACTCAAATCTAAGCGATAAAAGTGTGATGCTCGGATCACTAAATGCAAATCGCAATAAATGACATTGAGGTACACCTCCTTCAATGTCGAAAATATGCCGGTGCGCCCAAAGCTGGCAGAGCAAGAACATCCGCTTGCCTTCTGCTCACGGTCTGGCGTCCTCTGTCTCTGGTTCCTGTTTTTCTCTGTGGATTACCAATCCCACAATCTTTTTGATCATCGGCCCGGTTGGGTATAATAACGGAACATTTCTGCTCTGGTACTTCTCTGATTATCTCTTGGCCAATTAACATGTCCAATGGCAAACGACACGTTACTGATGGCGGCATCTGGCCCTCTGAATACGCGCGATACAACTGATTCTGGGTGCAAGTCTTTATCGCTGCGGCATACTAGAAGAACCTGCTTAGGGTCTCTTCCGATCTCACCTATGCCGAACTGTACGAAGGTTGGCACTCTTTACTTAAATCTTTTTCACATAACCGAACAGCTGCGTCCTCAGCACGACTTTCTTCTGGAATTTGTCCGTATCCAGCACCTCTGCATACATAACAATCTTCTGGTATCAACGGGCAATAACAACAGCTCGTTAACATCCCGCACGAACCTCTTGTTGCACCCTTTTTCATCATCATCCACTTCGATGTCATAACTTGCGGGCTAAGTGTGCAATTTGTTCTCAGCTACAGTCAATCCAAAATCTTTCACACGGACTCGAAATGAGAACTCGGGTATCATCACCACTCTATGGAAGATATCTAGCCGATTACATCCTCAGGGACTCGTCTAAATTATCGAAGGAATACGCTTCATTCGTCAGTTCTCGATCAACTCACAACGCATCTGGGTGAGGTCCTTCTATCCGAAACTGGTCAACTTACTGATCTCACATCAGAACATCCAACAAACAACGTCCTCTCTTGATCGATTTACTCTAGATCCGAGTAAAATCCTCCAAACTGAAATTCTTCAACTCAACCGAGGCTGCGTCGGCATATCAGATCAGACGAATCATCTCAGTCGCTCAACTCAAGATAGACTGGCTATCTTATGTCACATCTCTGTCTGAAAGCTCCAGTGGTTTCAGCTCATAAACTCTGGAGGCGACGTACTATCAATCTCAGCAACAGCTGGGTCATCTGTCTGCACGGTAGACAACATCGCGACCTCTGAAATAGGTTGTACATCAACAGTCTTCTCAATCAGGCGGGCTCTATCAATAGTCCGATCATCCGGTGCAAATCTGAACACTCACCTCAAACGAAAGATCACAATACAAACACTATACCGATACGTTCCTATGTCACCAGAAAACATCATGGTCAGCCCTCGTTCATGATGAGCTCGCTCTGACCGCATCTCTAGCAGCAGCTCTCTCTCTCTCTCTCTCTCTCTCTCTCTCTGCGCTCAACACCTGATAGATCGAAAGAACGAAAAGAATTAATAGGTCCGAAATGGATATATGATCATAGGAAAGAATGGAATCAACGGGAGTATGATCATAGTTACGAATAAAAGCACGGATCTCAAGAATATACATCCTAAGGTCACTTAAATGGAGCAGCGTGTCGTATGTATACCACAGAACATACACACGATACGTCACTCTACTCAAGCTACCTACTCCATCAACCTAGGTCAACCTATGCGACGAAAGTTTGGGTCTAATACCCGCTCGGCCAAATCTAAGTTCCGTAAGGTCAAGCCTAAACTTGAGCCAAGGTTAAACCTAACCCTCTGATACCTATTTTGTCACGACCCAGAATTTATCTCGTGAATGGCACATAAATCACGAAACGTCTAAAAGCATAACGTAGCTCAAGTAAGCCGAACCCCAGAAATCTAAACCCTTTTTTTTGGAAAATAGTGGAGGTGCAGTTTTGAAATAAAGGTATAATGAAATCAAGTTTTTCTTTAAATGCATAGATAATGATATATGAAAATGCAATGGATTATATACTAGAGTTGAAAACATTTTTCTTCTTTTTAAAAAATTGGGCAGCTACTCCCTTGTATATTTTGATCCAAAAACCACATGCATGCAAATAAAAGGCATCCTCAAGTAGGAGCTAGCTCTTCGCCAATTGGCGGAATCACAACTACGCAATGAATATATATATACGACGCCCTACGGCAAAAATCACACACAGAAAGAACAATATTTAAAGCAAGACATTAAAAACCTCGAAAAGCGAACATAGACCCATCGCTCTAAGTCTCGCAAACACACAAGTCTATCTAGGTCTACTAATACACAAATTCGAGTTTCTGATTGATGGAGTTTATCTAGATACAATAGAATATAAAAGTATAAGGGAGGGCATGATCCAATGTGTGTCGCACCTACTGTAAGTCGATGTACAACACCCCACGACTTGTGGGGGGCGGAATAATGAAAAACGATCTTGTTCTTTGCATAAATATCGACTAACCGAGAATCTTTGCTAAACTATAACTAACAAGAAACATAGAAGTTATGAACTACTATGATAAGTGATTATACCTAATGAACCGTGTCCTTCTCATTTTCGTTATCCACGTCCTTCTCGGCCTCCTCCATGTAATAGAAGATCCACCCGAGAGCTATACTTCAAGCTTCACCTCTAACTTGAGGTAACTAGGTTTCTTAAAGTGCTAATCTAAGTAACCTAGGTGATATAGAGAAGGGTTAAGGATTAAGTAGTCTATTCTAATCCTTGGTCTCAACACATGAGAGGGGAGGATTAGGATTTGAAGAGAGAGAGCTTGAGGAGAGAGAAGGTGAGCATTAGCATCAGAATGAGATAATGATCTCTCATGATATATATGAAGCATTATATTTATCAAATAAATAAAATAAAGGATTTAACAACAATGCTTCATAAATACAAATGAGTGATTCATCTACATGAGTCATTAAGCATTTATGATGCATTAATGACAAGGATGAATCACACAAATGAATCACTAATCTCATTTAATACTTATGCCACCTAAACCCCCAAGTCACCATCCTTCTAGAAGCTTCTCGCGAAATTACGAGAACGCCCCTCCTATCCGTGAAAACACGGAAAAACTTTAGACTGTATAAATCCAATATCCCGATACTAGAATCTGGCTTAACCCAAAGCCGGCTAGTAAAAACTATCCGAAAGTCGTACGTGCGTAAACACATGTATGCGTCCGAACCCTTGTCGTAAAACCATATGACCTCTATATCGTTTCGCCAGGAGCTGGGAAACTCTCTGTGTGGGACTCTAAAGACTCGACTACTACGCTGGCAGTGGGTTTAACCACAGACCGCAAGCGGCACTAGCTGTACGTAACGGTCCCCAGGTAGATGTCGATAAGAAGGCCGATGAGGAAACCCATCCGAACTCCTACTGAGTCTGATGTGACAATCTCCGTACAGTCCGGTCTGTTCGTCTAAGACTATCGCATATCGGGCCTAGGGCGGCAAGCGTCAGTCCCCTAATAGCGGTATAAGTCATGTCGGAGCGTAGCCCATTACACCCTGAGAAAACAACTGGAACCTACCAGTAAATCTCGCTTGCCCTGGCCAGGGACTTTGCGTAATGGCTCTCTGACACAGCGCGATATAAACTCCCAATACCGGGAGAGACGAATCCTGTCTAACCGCCACTGCCTCCAAGTGCTCGGGACTGCACCCAACTGCTACCTGTTTGCACGACTCCTTTGAGCCGTGGTAGGGTAGCAATCTAAGAACAATGGGACACAGTCGAGGCGAAGTCGCAGTGTTAAGTCTGCGGACTATGCTGTACTCATGTCACCTGGGAACCGTTAACTGACGACGGGTATAATACCAACCAACAGTTCCCCGTGAGTCCTGTCTGGGGTACCCGTAACCCAACGAGCGCCTGTATACTATCTCCAGTACTACGTACTGACGGCTGTGGGACAGACCATCTCCCCAACTGGGATGAGAAGCGTACATACTAGTCTACTCCGGAGTATCGATGCCCTGTCTCGCTAATCCTACGACTAGGGACCTGAAAAAGGATGTGCTTGTAGACTACCCAGCCCCCACTAGTGTGACTGCCATCACAACGTTGGTAGTCAAGAAAGATCCTAAGAGCTCTATCAATACGTATACTCACATATTAAGATAGATAAAACCAAGTAGCATACTACCATGTTTAGCAAGACTGTTATATAACTGTGAATATCCCAAGCTTCCATTAAGTAATATACAAACTAGTATGATACAATAATGGCCCCTATGCCATATACACTAACAATCTCCTACTTGCACTAGGGCCATGTACTGGCATATCGAAGACCGATGATCTTGAGTAGCCTCTCGAACTGAATCTGAGGTAGGGCCTTCGTGAATGGATGAGCAATGTTCTCTTCAGTAGCAACTCTCCAGACCTCGATCTCCCGACGATCAATGATCTCCCTGATCAGGTGATACCGCCTTAAGATGTGTCTGGACTTCTGATGGGACCTTGGTTCCTTCGCTAAAGCTATAGCTCCGTTGTTGTCGCAATACAGAGGTATTGGATCAACAATGGTAGGAACCACCTGAAGTTCTGTTAGGAACTTCATCATCCAGATCGCTTCTTTTCCGGCATCGCAAGCAGTAATATACTCCGCTTCCATCGTCGAGTCAGCAATGGTGTCCTGCTTAGATCTCTTATAGCACACCGCCCCTCCATTGAGGGTAAAGACATAACCTGACATGGACTTGGAATCGTCCTTATCACTCTGGAAGCTGGAATCAGCAAAGGCCTCCATTCTGAGGTCTTTTCCGCCGTAAACCAAGAACATCTCCTTAGTCCTCCTCAGGTACTTGAGAATGTTCTTTACTGCTATATATCCAGTGCTTCTTCCCTGGGTCTGACTGATACCGGCTTACCACGCTCAGTGCATAAGCTACATCTGGTCTGGTGCACAACATCGCATACATTATAGAACCTACCGCAGAAGCGTAGGGTATAATAGACATGCGTTCCCTTTCCAAATCAGTCTTGGGAGACATCTCTTTGGATAGGGTGGTTCCGTGACAAGACGGTAGATTACCACGCTTAGAATCTTCCATACTGAATCTTTTCAGTACAGTGTCGATATACCTGGACTGTGAAAGTCCCAACATTCTCTTGGATCTATCACGATAGATCCGGATCCCCAGAATGTAAGAGGCATCACCCAGGTCTTTCATGGAGAACCTTTGTGACAAGAATCCTTTGACAGATTGTAGCATAGGAATGTCATTTCCTATTAATAGAATGTCATCAACGTACAAGATGAAGAATACGACAGTTCTTGCTACAACTTTACTATATATACATGGTTCATCTGGATTTTTGATAAAGTTATATTCTTTGACTGTTTCATCAAAACAGATGTTCCAACTCCGCGATGCCTGCTTTAGTCCATAAATGGACTTAAGCAACTTGCATACTTTCCCGCTGCTCCCACTCTGATTGAAACCCTCTGGCTAATCCATATAGACGCACTCATCTAAATTTCCATTCAGAAAAGCCGTTTTTACGTCCATCTGCTAGATTTCATAATCATGGAAGGCAGCAATAGCAAGAAGGACCTGAATGGATTTGAGCATAGCCACTGGAGAAAAAGTTTCGTCATAGTCCAAACCAGGTCTTTGACGAAAACCCTTTCCAACAAGTCTAGCCTTATAGGTTTCCACCTGACCATCTACACCAATCTTTTTCTTGAAGATCCATTTGCATCCTATGGGTTTTACCCCATCTGGAGCAAAGTCCAAAGTCCATACTTTGTTGGTGTACATGGACTCCATTTCGGTCCGCATTGCATCTAGCCATCGTACCGAGTCACCGCTCTGGATGGCCTGCTGGAAGCTAGTAGGTTCATCATCATCTATGATACAATCCTCTCTATCCCCATCTATGAGAAAACCGTAGTATCTCTCAGGCGGATGAGACGGCCTACTATTCCTGCGGAGGGGTGCGAGAATGTCCTGTTCTTCTTGAACTACTGGTTCTACCAAACTTTCAGTTGTAGTTTGTGGTTCTGGAATTTCTTCCAGTTCTATTTCGCTCCCACTTATTTCCTTTTCTAAAAACTGTTGTTCTAGAAAATGGGCATTACGAGAAACAAAAACCTTTTGTTCCTCTGCGTAATAGAAATAATATCCCTTGGAGTTCTTTGGATATCCCACAAACTTACATTGTACTGATCGTGCCTCGAGCTTGTCCGCATGCTGCTTTTTAACAAAAGCTGGACATCCTCATATCTTCATATGCTGAAGATGGGGTTTCTTCCCACTCCACATATGATATGGGGTGGTAGGCACAGTTTTGGTAGAAGCCCTGTTCAAAAGATATGCCGCTGAATCTAGCGCATAACCCCAGAAAGATTACGGTAACTCAGCATTACTCATCATGGAACGTACCATATCCAATAGGGTTCGATTCCGTCTCTCCGATACACCGTTATGCTGTGGAGGGTATGGAGGAGTAAGCTGAGAGAGAATTCCTTTCTCTTTTAGGTAACCTAGGAACTCGGCACTCAAGTATTCACCACCTCGATCAGATCATAGTGTCTTGATACTTTTGCCGGCTTGGTTTCTACTTCATTCTTATACTCTTGGAATTTCTCAAAAGCCTCGGATTTATGTTTCATCAGATAAATGAATCCGTACCTTGAGTAATCATCCGTAAAATTAATGAAATAGGAAAAACCACCTCTTGCATGTGTAGACATTGGACCACATACATCGCTGTGTATGAGTCCTAAGAGCTCGCTCGCTCTTACTCCATGTCCAGTAAATGGAGTCTTTGTCATCTTTCCTTTAAGACAAGATTGACAAGTGGCATAAGTTTGATATTCGAACGACTCCAAATATCCTTCTCTATGTAACTTAGTCAACCTTCTCTCATTGATGTGACCCAGTCTACAATGCCATAAGAAAGCTTTATTTAAATCTGGAAACTTTCTTTTTAGTGTGTTCTGGACATTGAAAATTTGGAGTTGGTTTAAGACATATATACCGTTATCCAGTGTACCGGACCCAATCAAACTATGATTAAGGTGGATGTTAACAACATCACTTACAAACATGAAATCATAACCTTTATTTGATAACAAGGAAACTGATATGATATTACACGTTAAGCTAGGTACACAAAAATAGTTATGTAAAACCAAAATGTGTCCACTCGTCAATCCCAGGTGATAATCCCCTACGGACACAGCTCCCACGCTAGCTCCGTTAGCAACCATTAGGGTCATATCACTATCCTTCAGCACTCTACGGTTTCTCAGTGCCTGCAATGAATTGCAAATATGAGATCCTGATCCGGTATCCAATACCCAGGAAGTAGAGTTGATTGACAGACAATTCTCAATTACAAACACTCCTGAAGTCGAAGCCACAGCTTGCTTCGGTTCCTGGTTCTTGGCGTTCCACGCCTTGCAATCTTTCTTCCAGTGCCCTTTCCTATGACAATGGAAACACTCATCCTGGGCCACTACTGGTACCGCAAACTTTTTCTTTCCCTTCGCTCCCATCTTACTTACACCTCCTCTAGGTTTGGTGGCGACCTTCTTTTTCCTTCCTTTGGCCCTAGCCTTGGACCCGGAAGAAGAAGCACCGCTAACAAACATAGCGGGTGTTTCCCTTGCCTTCTGCAAGGTGCCCTCTGCACTCCTCAACATGTTAAGGAGTTCCAGAAGTTCAACTTCTTTTCTTTGAATGTTGAAGTTTAGAATAAACTGGGCGTAGGTGGAAGGAAGGGACTGGAGAATAAGGTCTGTATAGAGCTCATTATCCAAAGTCGTCCCAAGGTCTGCGAGCTCTTCTATGTAGCCAATCATCTTTAGGACATGTTCTCCTACCGATGATCCAACGGCCAACCTCGCTCGAAACAAGTTCTTAGAGGTCTCATATCTTGCTATACGAGATTGCTCTCCATAAAGTTCTTTTGTATGGAGAAATATGGCATCAAGATCCATATCCTCGTGCCTCCTCTGATGTTCATTGTTCATTGAGGCAAGCACGATGCACTTGGCCTTCGCGCAATCATACTCTCAGGTTTTGCAGATTTCCTTATCCGCATTACTGGATTTGGGACCTGGGACTGCAGGTTCCTTAGCGGTGAGGACGTACCCCAATTTATCATAGGTCAAAGCCATTTTGACATTCCGCAGCCAATCTTTATAGTTTGGCCCTGTCAGTATATTTTTCTCTAAAAGTAACTTAAGTCCAGTCATTTTCAGGGTCGCTGCAAGTAGGAGAGAGAGAAGAAACACTTTAGCTTGATGCTCTTGCAAGTTTAGAGTGGTTTTTAATTTATCTAAACAGGATAACTCCCACTGTTTCTCGAATCCTTCCTCAAACCATAAAAGAAGAATTAGCCAGGACTATTCTCACTGTACAATTCTTGCTTAACCGTTCAGCCAGGCTGATGTCGGTACTTCGAGGGAGGTTTTCCAACGCTTTCGCGAAGTTCCTTAATTAAATAACCTCTTTTCTCTAGGGGCGTAACCCCGCTGACACCTTTCTTGACACTTACTTGGTTTATAGCATTGATCGTTAAGTGACGAATCTCCTGATAAGTAGCATATACTCACAGTAGGATCGGGATCCAAATATCATCGTATGATAATGTTGAAGGAATCCTACCAACATTCATCAAACTCCAAATGGTATGCATCTCTTTGCAAATTTCAGTTTCTTTAGAAATTCCCGATATAGATTTTTTCCCCATGCTCTTATGATCTTGGCTTTGGTCAAAATGTCATAAGTCACATGTCAAGTTCTACCCATCATTATCTTGTCAATTTGAACCCATCCGTACATACCCCTGACTTTGGTCAAATGATAATACGACTGTCCCAAACTAACTCATCTATCTATGCAACAAATGAATACCCAGTAGCTACCAAACACTATGCTTTGACTTTGGCCAAAATGCATATCTTGAATACTACTGAATATCCAAATGAAATGACGGAGGGCTACGAATAGTTTTGGCGAAACCGTGAACGTAGTGAACTTGATATGACCGAAGAAACCTGATAGCTTTTAAAAGGAGTGATTAAAGCTCCGCAATTTAAAAATATCAACTGTTTTAAAATAACCGAGTGGTTTCTTTTAAATTGTTCCAACGATTCATCTTTTGGTTTATTTTCTTTGCATTATAAATAATGTGTCCTATCATTAACCTATCATTGCAGAAAACAACGAAAATACAATGTCCTCTTATGCCATCCGCATTCGCCACTGGGTCCCGTCATCACCTGTTAGGTTACTTAACTAACGGCAGAGGGGGGCTGGGCTAGCGCGGGTGTAAAACATAAGTGACGTCTAAATAGCTATCATATATAGATATTGTACATTCGTCAGACGCAATAATAGGCATTCCAGATCTCATATGAACATTATTGGATTTGCTAGCAATCCGCGTTTATTTAGAGCCTGCAACAAAAGACGGATTACACAGTTGTGATGAATAGCCATTACCCCACCCTAGACCCATACGGGTACGGAAAACTACCCGCAAATACCCGAAGTGAAGCGGTCTCCCTCAACAACGTGAGTAGGCCCCTAAACACTTCAAAGTACCCGGTAGTTTGTGCACCCCACCTTGGGTCTATCCTAAGAGCAAAAACAGTAAAATGAAATAATACAACGGTGGCTACAACCGCAACCTGGATGTGCCTCGCAAAATAATATCACAACATATTACAATTTCTTTGAATGAATGAATATAACAACCCACCACAAACCCCGGCTAATCATCACAACAGTCCAATACAGTTCACAACTACAAACAGTAAAAACCATTACAGAAATGTGCAACCCCCTGCCAACCGACATACTAGCAGTTAGGGGAGGTTTACGAACACATTATACAAACACAGATATAATCAAATTAGCAAACATCGTAAGATTTCGATCATGCAAACACATTAGATTCTACTCCAAAACTTCTCTGTGCACCTGAGACATGAGCAGAAAAATAAATATTCCAGAGAACACAAACATATCACAGAAGAGTTACTGGAGCAAACTGGTTTGAATCGGCTCCAACTCGGCCGTGGATCCGCGGCGGATCGGTGGGATCGGCCGCGGTACCGCGGCTGCATGGCCGATTCAGGAACCCATTTTTCTCCAGTAACCTTATAATTTCTTCCTTGTTATTTTAGAGGTCCCTGAAAAAAATTTAGTGCATGTTTTAGAATCGACAGAAACTTAGTGATATCGATGTTTTTTCCGGTTCATCTTGCGTTCGAAATTCATACGACTTTGCTAATGAGTTAATTATTGTTTAGCGAGGCTCTGATACCACTGTAAGTCGATGTACAACACCACACGACTTGCGGGGAGGCGGAATAATGAAAAACGATCTTGTTCTTTGCATAAACATCGACTAACCGAGAATCTTTGCTAAACTATTACTAACAAGAAACATAGAAGTTATGAACTACCATGATAAGTGATTATACCTAATGAACCGTGTCCTTCGCCTTTTCGTTATCCACGTCCTTCTCGGCCTCCTCCACGTAATAGAAGATCCACCCGAGAGCTATACTTCAAGCTTCACCTCTAACTTGAGGTAACTAGGTTTCTTAAAGCGCTAATCTAAGTAACCTAGGTGATATAGAGAAGGGTTAAGGATTAAGTAGTCTATTCTAATCCTTGGTCTCAACACATGAGAGGGGAGGATTAGGGTTTGAAGATAGAGAGCTTGAGGAGAGAGAAAGTGAGCATTAGCATCAGAATGAGATAATGATCTCTCATGATATATATATAAAGCATTATATTTATCAAATAAATAAAATAAAGGATTTAACAACCACGCTTCATAAATACAAATGAGCGATTCATCTACATGAGTCATTAAGCATTTATGATGCATTAATGACAAGGATGAATCACACAAATGAGTCACTAATCTCATTTAATACTTATGCCACCTAAACCCCCAAGTCACCATCCTTCTAGAACCTTCTCGTGAAATTACGAGAACGGCCCTCCTATCCGTGAAAACACGGAAAAACTTTAGACTGTATAAATCCAATATCCCGATACTAGAATCTGGCTTAAACCAAAGCCGGCTAGTAAAAACTGTCCGAAAGTCGTACGTGCGTAAACACACGTATGCGTCCGAACCCTTGTCGTAAAACCATACGACCTCTATATCGTTTCGCCTGGAGCAGGGAAACTCACTGTGTGGGACTCTAAAAACTCGACTACTAAGCTGGCAGTGGGTTTAACCACAGACCGCAAGCGGCACTAGCTGTACGTAATGGTCCCCAGGTAGATGTCGATAAGAAGGCCGATGAGGAAACCCATCCGAACTCCTACTGAGTCTGATGTGACAATCTCCGTACAGTCCGGTCTGTTCGTCTAAGACTATCGCATATCGGGCCTGGGGGTCGGCAAGCGTTAGTCCCCTAATAGCGGTATAAGTCGTGTCGGAGCGTAGCCCATTACACCCTGAGAAAACAACTGGAACCTACCAGTAAATCTCGCTTGCCCTGGCCAGGGACTTTGCGTAATAGCTCTCCGACACAGCGCGATGTCAACTCCCAATACCGGGAGAGACGAATCCTGTCTAACCGCCACTGCCTCCAAGTGCTCGGGACTGCACCCAACTGCTACCTGTTTGCATGACTCCTTTGAGCCGTGGTAGGGTAGCAATCTAAGAACAGTGGGACACACTCGAGGCGAAGTAGTAGTGTCAAGTCTGCGGACTATGCTGTACTCATGTCACCTAGGAACCGTTAATTGACAACGGGTATAATACCAACCAACAGTTCCCCGTGAGTCCTGTCCGGTATACCCGTAACCCAACGAGCACCTGTATACTATCTCCAGTACTAGGTACTGATGGCTGTAGGACAGACCATCTCCCCAACTGGGATGAGAAGCGTACACACTAGTCTACTCCGGAGTATCGATGCCCTGTCTCAATAATCCTACGACTAGGGACCTGAAAAAGGATGTGCTTGTAGACTACCCAGCCCCCACTAGTGTGACTGCCATCACAACGCTGGTAGTCAAGAAAGATCCTAAGAGCTCTATCAATACGTATACTCATATATTAAGATAGATAAAACCAAGTAACATACTACCATGTTTAGCAAGACTGTTATATAACTGTGAATATCCCAAGCTTCCATTAAGTAATATACAAACTAGTATGATACAATAATGGCCCATAGGGCATATACACTAACACCTACCATATCAAAACACCCTGAAGAAAACCGTGTGCTAGCGATACCGCTACCGATCCAAGCGGTCGTACCTGCAAGAAAACTGTGGAACAACGGGGGTGAGTTGCCAACTAGTGAGTAGAAAACATCAACGGATAGAAATCAAATATACAGCGACTCCTATGTCATACTGTAACATGAAGGTAATACTATGATATCTAGGGTGACCATGTATGCATATATGTCAACAATAGAGTCAATGCAAATGACATATACAAATAAACATATGAAATCATATGCCTGTACGCATGTGGATATCATCTGCGTGTGTCCATCAACGACACAATCAATATCATGGAACCTGAGTGTCCAATATCAACACTCAAATCATCATGAAAACATATGCCTATATGTATGAGGATATCAACCAACGTGTGTCCATCAACGACACATCAAAATCATAGATTCTGAGTGTCCAACATCAACACTCGAAACATCATGAAACCCGTGTCCAGTATCGATACGTAAATCCTCATATCTCGGGCTCCGTCAGTCCGGATCGGCCCATATCCATTTGATCTCACGATCACGGTCGGTATCCTCTGTATATCCGCCGCACCAAACTATCACCGGTAGGTAGTGCTCCCTCCTGCCAGGCTCATCGTCTACATCTCGAGCTTCTTGCCCCGGGGTACCATACCGGGTCCACAATGTACCCGCAGACGGCCCATCCAACTCCTCGAATCGGGTCTCGAAAACAATTTCAGAACCGAGAAAACTCATAGTGGACGCTTCGAAATCACATCTTGAGAAACCGCGTTTTTAAAACAATATATAATTTCCTTTGAAATATAACCGCGGTTCTCAAATCCAGAAATCTCATGAAAATAGCATCCCAATGTATATAATCATAAAGTACGATATATGCAAACATAGAACAGTAATGTGAGCATATCAAGAATATCATGCAAGCATGTCCTATGAAAGTGGTGAACAAAGAATGTACTTTTACGGTTAAGATTAATTTCATGATATAGCAGTTCTACTGTGCAAGTGGAATAGCAATTACCGATGATGAATGTGTGTGAGCCGGCAATCTGTGTAAATGTAACATGCACATAATGTTAGTGTATATGCCCTAGAGGCCATTACTGTATCATAATAGTTTGTATATTACTTAATGGAAGCTTGGGATATTCACCTTATATAGACAATCTTGCTCAAAATGGTAGTATGCTACTAGGTTTGTTTCTACTTTAATATGTGCATGTGTTTCTTTTAGCATATTGCTTATACATATTAGTAGAGCCCTTAGGATCTTTGCTTGATTACCTGCGTTGTGATGGCAGTCACACTCGTGGGGGCTGGGTAATCTATAAGCACATCCTTACACAGGTCCCTAGTCGTAGGACTATCGAGACAGGGCATCGATACTCTGGAGTAGACTAGCGTATGCACTTCTCATCCCAGCAGGGGAGACGGTCTGTCCCACAGCCGTCAGTACGTCGTACTTGAGATAGTATGCGGGTGCTCGTTAGGTTACGAGTACACTAGACAGGACTCGTCGGGAACTGATTGGTTGGTACTATACCTATCGTCAGTTATCAGTTCCCAGGTGACATGAATACAGCTTAGTCCGCTGACTTGACACTGTCACTTTGCCTCGAGTGTGTTCCCACTGTACTTTGATTACTACCCTACCACGGCTCAAAGGAGTCGTGCAAACAGGTAGTAGTTGGGTGCAGTCCCGAAGCACTTGGAGGCAGTGACGGTTAGACAGGATTCGTCTCTCCCGGTATTGGGGGTTGACATCGCGCTGTGTCTAGGAGAGCCATTACACAAGTAGTCCCTGGCCAGGGCAAGCGAGATATACTGGTAGGTTTCCAGTGTTATCTCAGGGTGTTCTGGGCTACACTCCAACACGACTTGTACCGCTATTAGGGGACTGACGTTTACCGCCCCCTAGGCCCGCCATGCGATGTATCAGACGAACAGACCGGACTGTACGGAGATTGTCACATTCAGGCTCAGTAGGAGTTCAGATGGGTTTCACCTCATCCGTCTTCTTATCGGCATCTACCTGGGGGCCGTTATGCACAGCTAGTGCCGCTTGCGGTCTGTGGTTAAACCCACTGCCAGCGTAGTGTCGAGTCTTTAGAGTCCCACACAGAGAGCTATTCGCCTTTAGGAAAAAGAGTAGATATCGCATGGTTTTGCGACAGGTCGCATGGTTTTGCGACAGGGTTCGGTCACATCTGTGCACTTGTGCACGTTTAGTGTCCGGACAGTTAACACTAGCGGGCTTTGGTTTAAGCCAGATCCTAGTGTACGTTTTGGGATTAGTTTTATCTCGTTTGTATTCGTGTTCCTCGAAACGCGGATGCGGGTGTGTATGCACAGTTGACAGAGAGACAGAGGCAGAGGATTCTCATTGGGGTTGTTGACTGTTGACTGTTGACCATTGACTTTTGCTAAACCCTAATGAGAATAAGAAATATGATTAATGATAATATTAATTAAGTATTATTGTGCCATGGTTGGGTTGAAAGGTTGACTTTGTTGACTTGTCGACTTGGTTGACCGGTTGACTAGGTTGGACTAGTTGACCATCATCATTACAATGGTTATCATTTCATGCAAAGACTTTTGCTTGCTTGTTGAGCTTTGCAAAATGAGTGCATGAAATGATAATGCCACTTGATATGATATGAAGCATCACATAATACTCAATTACTATTATTATTATTCTTTTTGGATTATGAGAGAGAGGTTGAGAAAAGTTATGCTCATTCTTTCATTTTGTTTTCTCTCTCTTGCCATCACTTGCTCAAGCTCTCCCTCTTCCTCTTGCTCTCTCTAGCTCAAGGCAAACCATTCTTATGTGTTGAGATTCATTTCCTTAGAGATAAAAACACCAAAACAATCCTCTACTCATCCTAGTTCACAAGGCCTAGCAAGCCAAGTGTTCTAGTTTCTTCAAAGTTCAAAGAAGAAGCCAAAGGTAGAAGCTTTCGGGTGGATCCATCTTCGGCGTGAGAAGATGACGAGGGGAGGCCGGTCCGTACACCACAAGAGTTGAAGACGAAGGAGTTCAAGAAAGGTATAACCCCCTAACCGAGTAGGTAAACAACTCCTAGTTAGGTTGTTAGGTAGATTGTTTAACAAAGATCCGATTATGAGTCCATGTTACAACCTTCAAGAAAAATCGTTTTACACCACTTCCGCAACCCCGTAAGTACCGGGGAAGGGTAGCATGGACTTACACATAATCGGTAATAATGCAGGTGTATTAGCAGATGATATCATAAAATGGTAAATACCGGAAACACAATACGTATACGGATGAGGGATAAGCCAACAATAACATGAACTACAATAAGGTATGCATATACACATGAACCATACGGTCAGTTTAAAATATACGAATCGTAGTTTTGAAATTGGGGGCTACGGTGTTTTTAAAGAAAAGACCCCATTTGAAAATCCGTAGCTTCCCTAGAGGTTTCCATTTAAAAGTGCATACGATTCGTCGGTTTTGGAAATAAGTATGGTTCAGGTGACAATTTTACGTTGGCGATCCAGCCTCATAGTATTCGACATGGTAATATCCTCGATCATCATGCTCAAATCACGAGCGTAGATCAATCATCCGGTAAATCTTATCGGGTACGGTAATCTATCGTACGGTGACATCAACAGAATAAGGATTCTATCGTCATATTCATCAACAAGGGTATTGATCTATGGTCTCGTACGCCATATCTTATCGATCTCTTAAGAAATCTATCTTAAATTATATCGTATTTATCGATCTCATATCATATCGATATCAATCTCATAACATGCCACTATAAATCTCATACTTGTCCTGTTCCAATTACATATATATCACGATTCACATTCTCATTTCATATCCTCATTTATCAAATCGAGTCATCCTTGGCTATCATACCATCACACTAAATCCTTGATCATATTCGTGAGTTCATACATAGGTTTCTCCAAACTACAACTTAAATACCGATTATCCATATCAAAGGTTGCGAGAGTGCTATACGCCATCCACCCGACTTCCCCCGTAGATATAAATCGACTCACCTGCTAACCCTATATGCAAAACATCCTTGCTTATCCAAAGTCGATGTGCTTCATCGTCTCGGAAGTCCACGCGGAGGTACCTACAATCAAACACATCGAAATGCAATTAAAACCAAGTCCGGAAAATTGATATGTCACACAATGTACTCATAGGTTAGAACATATAGCCTACGCATGTGATCAGTCGAAAATACTGCATCTTTAAACCGGCAATTTCCCTATCATTTGCACTCATCTAGAAGTGTTCGACATTCATATTGCACAAATTAGCAAAACAGTCGTAAAATATCAGATTGCATGTGTTAGACTTTAAAACCGGAACTTTAAGAGAAATTGACTGTATCTCATAGCATCGAATCATTCTTGCATATCACAACTTGTGTTTCGACGTCTGTGCAGGAAATTACAGAAGAATGGTCAAATTTACATAACAGACTGCTAAAGAATACGCCAACTCAAGGATTTGGAATCTTGCAATGATCTAGAAGCCAGTCAGAGATTCAACATATCAGAAAGTACACTTGAAGTCATAAGAAGTCAAAAGAAGAAATTTAATGCCCTAACCCAGCCACTTGGCCACGGAACAGCGGTCGGAGCCGCCTTGCGCCGCGGTTCCGCGGCAGCTTTGCCACGTCAGCTTCCCTGCTTGAGCTCAGCCCTCTTCTCACAGTGCCCACACTTCAGAAAGCCACTACATTTTCCATATGGATCTCGAAGCTTCTTCCAGTTCAGCAAACCTTGGGTTCTAAACTAAACACTCCAAGCTTCCACAACAAACTTCACCTAAACTCTATTAAGAACCTAGAACCTTCTCCCTAACCTCCTAGCTTAAGGTAGAAGCTAAGCTCCTAACTAACTACTTCTAGAAGTCTCTCCCTATAACAAACTTTTGGAGGGAAATTCAAAATTTAAAATCCTAGACCTAGGGTTTTGGAAACCTATAAAAAGGACCCTAGGCTTTCTTGAAGAGGTTGTTCAAAGTTGTTCAAGGTTGTTCAATAGTTTGTTCCTCAATTCATTTGTGGTTGAGTGTTGTTCTTCATCTTCAACCCAACTCTTGCCACCTCCAAACCCTAACCCTAATCCAATCAAGAAACCTCAAATTCAAGATCCTTTGAGTTCTAGCAAGCAAGTCTTCAACGATCCTTTAGAAGCGAAGCCGGACTTCAACGGAGCACGAGATCCAAGCCGATCCATGACTCAAGGAGCCGATGCAACGCTAGATTCGACAATTTTGTTCCTTCTCAAATTCTTGTAGCCTTGAGCAATGTGTAACAATTTGTGGAATAAATAAAGGTGAAGATTCTTTAAACTTGCTTATATTTCAATTCGAGCATTATGATTCATCTTCAATTCTTGAATGTATTCTTTGTGATGATGCTTGAATAAAACTCCGCTCGTGGAGGAATCGAAACGATTGTAGAATGATGATATTGACGAATCTTTAAACGTTTTCTTAAGTGCTAGAACGATTGTAAATTCTTGAAAATTGAATGATCGATGATCTAGATCGATGTGAAATGCATTCTTGATTCTTTTCGCACGATCTAGAGATCAACAATCAATCATTCAATTTCCTAGAAGCTATCTTAAGAATGCGATTCATCGAAAGGACAAAGGATAGGATGAAGAAACCCTAATTCTTCGCAAGATCCTTAATCCTCGATCAATCGACAATCGATTTAGCATCAATTCGTTAATGGATAAGAAACGTTAATTTCTAGTCTTCTTCACATCTACGATCTAATCAATTCCTACGAGCTTTACTTCAAATCTTGAAACCTAAATCGATTGGAATTCTATCTTTCTTGATTCTTGATGTTTAACGTTTTCTTGATTCTTGAATAGATTAGTTGATTCTTGAAATTCATCGATATAAATCTTGAATCGTTTTTGCTTTTCTTTTCTATTAAATTTTTGATTCAAACAAAATAAAATACGAACGAATCGCACAATCCTTGTGGACGATCCGCACTCACTAATGCGCTACAAACCGACACTGTTATTGATTGCGGTCAAATAATTCTTTGATTGTGATTTCTATTCATTTTCTAAACCGAAACACAAAGAAACGATCAATCAAATGGCGCCGTTGCCGGGGATCGCACGCTAATTCGTTTTTTATTTGAAATTTGAATTGAAAGGTTTATTACATTATAATTTTGTGATCAAAATTCGCGCAAAATCTAAACGTGTGTTGTGATTTGATTATGAGGAATTCTAGAAGCTGTGGAGAAAGTGAAAAAAATTTCAGACATTTCCAGAGAGCTGAAGGATTTAACAGCAGCTTGCTGTTGTTTTTTGGTATAGAGAGTAGCACCGACGGCGGCGTTTCCGCGGTCTGAGCCAGCATCCGCGGCGGTTCCGCGCTTTGGTAGGGTCTTCTCTGCACAAGTTTTTCACAATGAGCCTCTAACTTTCTTATCTCCTCCTCTGTCTGCTCCAAATAACATTTTTCTGCAGGCTTCTTTGCAAAAATCGCAGCGCCGCAAAAAAAAGCAAAATTAAATTGTGCGTGTTTTTAGTTTTGTGGTTGTTTGCATATTAATACGGACATTAAGGGGCAAAGACAAAATCCAGATTAGCTGGGGAGTTCATTACCCTTCCTAAGCCCCAAAAATCACAAAATTTGCATCCGCATTTACCCTCATTAACTAAAAGAAATCTAGAGATGACTCTAAGGACCGTCGCGCTCACTTAGGATAGAAGAAGGTCGTGGGTAATTCATTGCTTATCCGCGTTTCTTTTGTGGTGTCTAAGGCAAGTGTGTCGAAGGCTAGTGGTTACTTAATTAGGCCCACTACTTACGTAGTGGAGAACCTCCCACTTACCTGGCCACAGGAGAGACAAAGAGGCAGTGGAGGATTTATCCTGCGACTTGTCTTTTGGCAGTTAGGAGAGGTCTAGAGATTTGACCTAGGTGACCCCTAGAATTAGGGTTTTGTGTGTTGCATTTGTTGTGCTTGCATCATATTTTCAAAAATCCGTCCAATTTTCAAAACAAACACCGCATTCATTCATTCATTTCCCCTAATTATAAGTCACGCTGCCACTTGTACTAACCCTTTTTAGTACAACATAGGCTGGATAAGGGATTCTAGTGCCCGTTTAGTCCGCGTACCCTTTATCGACTCCGAAGTAGGTATTTCTCCATTTACTTCTTCTTTACCCACCACCACACCCACATCGATGGATCCGTCTCTATCGAATTTCTTTACCATTAATCTGCCGCCGTCCGTTGGTGCGCATAATCCACCCCGCATCTCTCTCCAAAAGAGGTGCTATTCTTTGCGAGGTCCTCTTTCGACCTACTTATCCATTCCACCAGCCAACGGGGATAATTTTGAAATTAAACCCCAATACATCAACCTTTTACCCAAATTCCACGGACTCGAGACTGAAGACGCTTATGTTTTCATCACCAAATTTGAAAATGTATGCGCAATGATGGGTACGTCACAACTTTCAGTGGATGCTATGCGTCTACGACTTCTTCCATTTACTTTGTGCGATATGGCCGAGAAGTGGCTATATAACACTACCGCACACTCTATTACGAATTGGGAAGAATTCGTTGCGGCATTCCTTAAGAAATTTTACCCTATGCAAAAGACAGCTCGAATCCGTAACGAACTAAATCAATTCACCCAACTTCCGACTGAACCATTTTCAAAATTCTTTGAACGTTTCAAGGATCTTTTGGTTCAATGTCCTCATCACGGCATCCCGAGATGGGATCTTTGCCGAATCATTTATGAGGGCATTAACCCAAACACTAAACAGAACCTTGAAAATATGTGTCAAGGCACCTTTATGACCAAGGATGATGGGGAAGCTTGGAAATTTTTAGAAGAGTTCGCTGAAAAATCACTACAGTGGGAGAGTGGAACCCAATCATTGAATAGGGGTGGCGTACACCAAATTGATGTGTCCATAGGTGTTCGAGCTGAGATGGCAGCAATGCAAAAGAAGCTCGAGGCTATGGAACACAAATTTTCAGCAGCCTCCCTAAACCCTACGACTTCTTCCAAAACTGTATGTGGGTGTTGTTCTGATCCTTCTCACTTAGCGGAAGAATGTCTATTAAACTCTCTGTTTCAAGGTCACGAGCATACCAATGCCGCATTTCAAAGACCTAGAAACGATCCATATTCTTCCACGTACAATCAGGGTTGGAGGAATCACCCGAATTTTGCTTGGAACCAACAACAATCTCAAAACTCGGTTCCAAGCCAAAATAATTTCCAAAGGGCTCTTCCACCACAACAACAACCACTTCAACTCACTCAGCACCCCTACCAGTCACAAAATTTTCAAAACCAGGTCAACACTCCTGCACCATCTAATCCTATGCAGATGACATGTTCTGACGAATTCTCTCAATTCACTCAAACCATGAAATCACTCTTGTAAAATTTCTTAGAGGTATCGGCTGAGGTTAGATCTTCCGTCAGTGAGATAAAGAAAAACTCAGCGTCCCAAGCTGAGAGTATCAGATCGATGGAAGCTGAAATTGCACAACTTAAAGCCGAAATGAGTGCGAAAGAAAAAGGGAAACTTCCGTCTCAACCCCTACCGAATCCTGGGCATTACAATGTAAATGCCGTCACAACGTTGAGATCAGGAAGAGTGCTGAATAACCATGTCGGGGAAGGAATTGATGATATTGAAAATCCTATCAATAACACCCCGGCTGAGACCTTTCCTCACACACACTTCTACTTCTGATCCTTGTTTTTCTACCCCACCGCCTTCTCGCGAGCCTATTCTCCATTTCCCACTAGGCTCGACACCTCAATATAGCCCTTCTAGTTCTCCACAGACGATCCCCATTCCTCTTTTAGGATCACGTCTACCCCCACTTCCTTCTCCTATGATGGACCCAGCGCTTATTGCGAAAGCTCCTTACCCGAATCGGTTAAGGGGTAACAAATCGAGTCCGCATATGGAGAAAATTATGGAAATGTTCAAACAGGTTAACATCAACATCCCTCTCCTAGATGAGATTCAACAAGTCCCCGCTTATTCGAAAATTCTTAAAGACTTGTGCACTAGGAACAGGGATACTCAAGTGCCGAAGAAGGTCTTCATGTCTAATAACATTAGCACTGCTTTTATCCCCCAGCTACCAAAAAACGTAAGGACCCAGGATGTCCTACGATATCGATTTCTATTGGGGGTAAAAACATAAATCGTGCTCTTTTAGACCTTGGCTCAAGTGTTAACCTACTTCCATATTCTGTATATGAGCAACTAGGGATTGGAGAGTTGAAACCTGCTCGCTGCACTCTCCAAATGGCAGACCGTTCAATCACCAAACCAAGGGGTGAACTAGAGGATGTGTTGATAAAGGTCGGGGAATTTGTTTTCCCTGTGGACTTCATCGTACTCGATACACAACCTGTAGCAAACCCCCGGAGCCAAATCCCAGTGATTTTGGGTCGACCTTTCCTTGCCACTTCCAACGCTGTTATTAACTGTAGAAATGGTTCAATAAACTTATCCTTTGGAAATATGACCATTGAACTAAACATCTACAAAATTGGAAGTCAGTCATCAGAACCCTCTGCTCATATTCTTGATGTGTGCTCTTTCCATGAGATCGCTCCCGAAAGTTGCGGAGCTGAGGAACTTTGCTTTACAGATCTCGACGACCCTACCACATCACTGTTTGATCTTGCACATGATCTTAGTGAGGACACCTTTCCTACACTTGAGTCCAACACTCCTGACTTTTCACCACCCGAGTCTGTATCTTTCACAGGCTACGAGCTTCTTTGTGACTCCAAAAATCACTCGATGATCCCACCTTCTATTATTTCTCCGCCAGCATTAGATCTCAAAATTTTACCTTCTCATCTTAAATATGCTTATTTAGGTGAGAATGAGTCTTTACCAGTTATCATATCTGCTTCTCTAGCATTAGAGCAAGAGAATGCACTTTTATCGGTATTGAGATCTAATAGAGAGGCGTTTGGTTGGACTATGGCGGACATCAAAGGGATTAGTCCCTTGATTGTTGAACATCATATACATGTGATGGATGATGCCAGACAAACCCGAGAACCACAGAGACGGTTGAACCCCGTCATGAAGGAAGCAGTGATGAAAGAGATCGTCAAATGCCTAGATAATGGTATTATATACCCAATCTCCGATAGCCAATGGGTGAGTCCTATACATGTCGTCCCTAAGAAATCCGGCATCACTGTTATTACCAATGAGGCAAATGAGTTGATTCAGACACGCGCCCAAACTGGGTGGCGTGTATGTATTGATTACAAAAAACTCAATGCCGCCACGAGGAAAGACCACTTTCCTCTACCTTTCATTGATCAAATGCTGGATCGCTTAGCTGGACGAGAGTATTATTGCTTTATGGACGGATACCCTGGCTATAATCAGGTCCCCATAGCCAAAAAGGATCAAGATAAAACCACTTTTACTTGTCCTTTTGGTACCTTTGCTTATAGACGCATGCCCTTTGGGTTATGCAATGCTCGCGCTACCTTTCAGCGGTGTATGATGAGGATATTCTCTGACATGGTCGAGAATTTTCTGGAGATCTTTATGGACGATTTCTTGATTTTTGGAGATTCTTTTTCTGATTGCCTATCGGATCTTGACGCAGTTCTTACTCGTTGCAAAGAGAAGAACTTAACCTTGAATTGGGAAAAATGTCATTTCATGGTCCAAGAGGGAATTGTGCTTGGACATGTTATTTCACAGAAAGGCATTGAGGTTGACAGAGCTAAGATAGATGTCATTCAAAACCTTCCTCATCCCAAAAGCGTCAAGGACATTCGATCATTTCTTGGCCATGCGGGCTTTTATAGGAGATTCATTAAGGATTTTAGAAAAATTGCTAGACCTTTAACTCTTCTCTTGGTCAAGGATACGACCTTCCACTTTGACTCGGATTGTGAGGCAGCTTTCGACTCACTCAAACACTCCCTCACTACAGCCCCCGTTCTATCGTCTCCAAATTGGGACTACCCCTTTGAGCTGATGTGTGATGCATCCGATTTTGCAGTTGGTGCAGTCGTAGGACAGCACATTGAAAAAATACCACACGTGATATATTATGCGAGTAAGACCCTGAATGATGCTCAAATCAATTATATAACTACCGAAAAAGAACTTTTGGCAGTTGTATTTGCATTAGAAAAATTCAGGCCTTACTTGATTGGCTCACCTATAGTTGTGTACACTGACCATTCTGCCTTAAAACATCTTCTGGCGAAGAAAGATGCAAAAGGTAAGCTAATACGTTGGATTCTTCTATTACAAGAATTTGATCTTGTTATCAAAGATAAGAAAGGATGTGAAAACGTTGTAGCCGACCATCTTTCACGCATCTCTTCTTCCCCTATGACCCTGTCGATCAATGATTCATTTCCGGACGAACAACTCTTGAGCGTATCCAATGAACCTTGGTTCAGGGATATTGTGAACTATCTTGTCACGGGACTGATACCCAGCGATTGGTCAAAACAGGACAAATACCGTTTTCTATCCCAAGTAAAACACTTTTACTGGGACGATCCATATCTGTTTAAGTATTGTCCTGATAAGATCATTCGCCGGTGTGTCCCGAAAGAAGAGTTCAAGAGTGTTCTTTCTTTTTGTCATGATCAGGCCTGTGGGGGTCACTTCGGTCCTAAAAAGACGGCGGAGAAGGTTTTGCAATGTGGATTTTATTGGCCGACCTTGTTCAAGGACGCATTTGACTATTGCAAAACCTGTACACAATGTCAGTACACGGGTAGAATTTCCTGGAGAAATGAAATGCTTCAGCAATCGATCTTAGTTGTTGAAATTTTCGATGTTTGGGGCATTGACTTTATGGGTCCATTTCCCAACTCCTTTGGGAATCTGTACATACTGCTGGCGGTTGATTATGTCTCAAAGTGGGTTGAAGCCATTCCATGTCGCACTAATGACAAGAAAGTTGTCATTAAGTTCTTAAAAGAAAATATCTTTTCGCGATTTGGACACCCATTCGCTTTCATTAGCGATAATGGGACACATTTCTGCAACAGGTCTTTCGAGACTCTGATGCGGAAATACGCAATCAACCACAGACTTTCTACACCCTATCATCTCCAAACGAGCGGGCAGGCTGAGATTTCAAACAGACAGATCAAACAAATCCTGGAGAAGACTGTTGCTAAGAATAGAAAAGATTGGTCGACCAAACTGACGGATGCTCTTTGGGCATTCCGAACTGCATTTAAAACCGACCTAGGGATGTCTCCATATAGGATAGTGTTTGGGAAGGCATGTCACTTACCTGTCGAGATTGAGCATAAAGCATTATGGGCTATTAAGGAAATCAACTTTGACCTAAACCAAGCCTGCAACTTTCGGAAGCTGCAATTAAATGAGCTAAGCGAACTCCGCGATGAAGCTTATGATAATGCTGTGATCATAAATAATAGGACTATGGTTTTTCACGATAAAAACATTTTGAGGAAAACATTTTCACCTGGTCAGCAAGTCCTTCTTTATGATTCACGACTACACCTTCACGCGGATAAGCTTCGATCTCGGTGGAAGGGACCTTTTGTTGTGCAGTCTGTATACCCGCACGGGGCAGTAGAAGTAGAAAATGTTAAAAACGGCACATTTTTCAAAGTGAATGGACATAGACTAAAGCCGAATTTTTCCACTGACCCCACGGAGGAGCTCCTGTTCTTACAGGAGCCATTTTATCTTGATTAAAATTCCTCCGTCTCACCTTCATGTCCTGTATATCACTACATCATCTTTTTGAATGGAGGTGAGTGAAAAGAATAAGTTTGGGGGAGATTCTTCACTTATATATTTTGCCCCCACTAATAAAATCCTCCCAGGCTTACAGGTTTTGTAGATATAGCTGTTGGCAACAGTGAGGACACTGTTGAAAACAAGTTTGGGGGAGGTTTGTGCTTATTTTTGCATCATTTTGCATATCATTTGCATAAGCACAAAACATTTCTTTAAAAACTTATAAAAATTTAAAAAATTTCAAAACCCATAAAAATTTAAAATTTTCAAAATATAAAAATATTTTAATATTTAACATTTTTTGTACATAAATAAGATAATAAAAGATTAGATAGTGAAAAATTACATCCATGAGATTAGAAAATTTTAAGAAAACCAAGAAAATTAGAAGTTTTCTTATACGAACTAGTAATAAGTAGTTATGAGCCGTTGTCCCAAGGGTTAGTAAGATGAAAGAAGTCACTAATCTGAGGATAAAAATAAGTCTGAAAAATAGTTCCTATTCTGGAAGCCAAACATTTTGAACGTTGATACTCTACTATTCGCACTTACAGACGTCTTGAAACTCGGGATAGTAGAGGATACCTTGAAATGCTCTTGTCTAAAAGCCAAAGTATGAAGGAAATAAAAAAATGAAGAAAATATAAAATGGTGAGAAAAATGGACACTGGTTTTGTTATCGCCAAGGCAGCAATAAAAAAATATAGCGAGCGTGCCTCTTGTTAGTTATATGTATGCCCTAGAGGCCATTACTGTACATAGGATGTATATTGTAGTGGATGCTGGGACATATATAGGGAGGACTTTCTTGCTCGACATGATAGTATGCTATCTGGTTACCCTTTACCTTAACGTGTATGCTGACTGTCTCTCTGTTACATGTTGGTAAAGCCCTTAGGATCTGTACTTGACTACCTGGACTATGATGCGGATCATACTAGTGGGGACATGGTAGTCCATAAGTACATCCTTCAAAGTCCCTAGTCGTGGGTGTATCGAGACGGGGCATCGATATACCAGAGTAGACTAGCGTATACCTTCTCGACCCATACAGATGGGCGATGGATGATCCCATATCCATCGGTGTTTGACATCAGAGATGATATACGGGTGCTCAGTAAAGACTGGGTACACTGGACGGACTCGCCGAGAACTCCCAGATGGTATTATACCTCACGTCAGATGGCAGTTCTCTGGTGACACTGGTACAGAGTTGTCTGTTGACCCGAGATCGTCATAGAGTCTTGTGTGGTTCCCACTGTGCTTTGATTTCCATCTTACCACGTCCAAGAGGGCGTGCAAAACGGTGGTTTTTGGGTACAGTCCCGAGTCACATGGAGGCAATGAGCGATAGGAGGGGATTCGTCTCTCCCGGTATAGGGAGTTGATGTTGCGCTGTGTTCGATTGGCTATAACAGGAAATCCCTGGCCAGGGTTGCTGAGATTTACTGGTAAGTGTTACCAGTAGTTTCTCGAACAGTTATAGAACTCATATCGACACGACTTATTGAGCTATTGGGGTCTGACGTTTACCACCCCTAGGCGAGATATGTGACATATCAGACGATCAGACCGGACTGTACGGTAGTGTTACTGGTCGGATTCACTGGAGTGTGAGCGGGCTTGCTCGTCGATCTTCAGATCGCTCAATACCCGGGTGGCCGTTACGTTTAGCAGACCGCTTGCGGCTTGTGGATGCTTGATATGATCATCATCTGCTGCCGGCGTATTGACGAGTCTTTAGAGTCCTACACAGAGGTTTCCTGGCTCAAGCGAAACGAAATAGGAGCGCATATGAGATATGTGCGGGACCGAGAATAATACGAGTATGTGATACTGTATTCGATTCTCGCGATGTGACATTGATCGGTTATATGCGATATAGCCGGGTTATCGGATCAAGTGTTGATTCGATAAGATGTTACTAATGATACCAGTCGGTTATGTGCGCATGACCGGATCATTAAATCAAGTGTTGATTTAATGATTTAATGTATAATTATATATTTGATATATTACCTTGCATTAACTAGTATCGGTTCACTTTAGACGGATTTTCTCACTTGGTTCGTGCGCATTGCATATGCGATATGTTTTTGTGCAATTGTATGTATCATGTTTGATGATGCATGCTAACTTGAGTTTGTGTAAAGATTAAACCATGGTTATTCAAATGGTTAGGGTTTTGTTTTTCATATTTATTTATTTATTTATTTTCTTTTTGGAAAAAGAAATGAGAAGAATGGTGGCTTTATTTGTTTTGTAGTTGCAGATTCTTGAACCTTTGACTTTGTCCACCATTCTTATCTCATGCTTAACCTAACCATTTGTTTTAACCCTAGTTCACTCTCTACAACTAACCATGGTCATGTTATGATAAGAATGAGTTTCTTTTCTAATTAAACTAATTCTTTTCATAACTATTTTCCTTCTTCTTCTTCCTTGAACTTGAAGGAGAAAGCTTACCTCATCAATGGTGATTGATGAATTAGAGTGAGAAATCCAATTCTAAAGCTAACCCAACTCCTATTTCTTCATCCTCTACCTCTTGCCAAGTAGTAGAGTGTGTTTCCTTCACAAGTTTTCATGGATTTGTGAAGGTGGAGCTTGATCTAGCGATGCTTCGATGTAGATCATCTTCGGCATGGACATCGACGACCTAGCTTGCCCATTCTCCGACGAAGCCGATCCAAGAGCCCGGATTTGATTTGGACAGGGGAGAGGACCTCGTTGCGGAGCTATGAAGGTGGAGCACCGGATCTACAAAGGTTGTATTTCCGTTTTCTCATTAGTTAAGTGTTAACTAGTTATTGTTCGCCTAGACATCTAGTTATCGATCCGTAGTTTAGGGTTTCTCGGCACCATAATTTTTGAAATTGCCATGGTTGATGGCTTGGGAGACCTCACTAGAGTGCCTAGGAACCCTACAGTAGTATCAGAGCCTAGCTAGAGCCTTAGGCGAAGTCCAGACGGAATTTGAAGTCCGATCGAACCAAAACTTAACCCGGAAAATTGCTCTCTGTCCTTTTTTGAAAACAGTGGTTTTTTCAACATTAAAAATTTTCAGAATAATAAGCAGGTGAATATAAGAAAAACTGTGAAATTCGTGCCCCTATCTCCTTCAAACTGCCGCGGTTCCGCGGCACGAGCAAGGCTCGTGCGGCGGTTCCGCGGCGGTACGGCCAAATTATTTTATTTTATTTGCACAGTAATTCTTTATTTCCAGTGCTTCTTTTTCTGGGAATTTTTAATAATTTTTCAAGAGTTGAATTCTCAGAGGTGGTTTTGGGGTTTCGGAGTTTCGATCGGAATATCAAATTTTCTCTGTGTGGCTTTCCGGATAAATCTTAGAATATGTTAAAAAGTTCGACCGGATATAAATACCCAATTTTTCCCCTGTCGGGAAATTTCCAAGTGTTGGATTTTTCCGTAGTTTGACGACGTTCTAAGTAGTGCAAGTAACGCGATGGTCCCTCTAGAAGACACAAACCTTAACTCGATTATGTGACCGTCTTGAACTGCCCTTTGAACCTTCGGGTTTGGGGCAGTACGGCATGCCACATGTGAGGCGTTGGCTTGACCCTTCTACGGCTGGACCGTTGGTACTGAGGCACGAACGGAATGTTGTTAGACTTATTTCATGTGTTGAGCTGTATCGGGAAAACTTGGGTGTTCGATTATTCGATCGAAAAGTTTAACATTTTCTATTTATCTGGAATGGGATACAATAATTGGAATTCACAATAGTTATGAGATAACTGAATGAATGTTATAAACATAGCAGTTTAATCTCACTTGATCGGTTGCCACGGAATTTTGATGTGATCAAAAGTCCGTCGCAATCACGTAGCGTACGCGGATACTCGCCGGGTAAACTTAATAGACAGCTTCACTCCATAGCCCCGACCAAGTGACTGTAGGAGAACCCCGTCGCCGAAAGCATCCGTCCGGGTGCTTGCGGTAGCGGTGTTCCGCCTTGGTGCACTTCGTCGACGGTATCGGGGGTGCAGCCGTCTACTGAAGTTTGCGACGAGCATTCGATCAGGATGTCGGGAATCTTGTTGAATTGCCCGACTCGATATTGAAAAGTGTTTTCGATAATGAGACTAAAATGCGGGGTTTATAATTGTTAGGCATGCGATGTCTAAGTAATTCATTTGGTCAGGCATGCGATGTCTGAGGTGGTTGCGGATTCCAACTGTTGTAGTTTTACACTTTCTTTTCTGTGACCGTAAGTGTAATATGTGATATCGCCGGTTTCGTTGCTATATGTCAACGACAATTGGGATGGACATATTTACTTACGTTGATGACATGTGATGTTATGTGTTGCTGGATATGTTATATTGGATCGTCGTGTTTGAATAGCCGGGGGTTTTTATGTGAGATGAGTGTTTTTCATTTTCATTCATGTAAAAACTTGTATGTAATATTCTTTTATTTGGGGCGCTTCCAGGTAGCGGAAGTAGTCACCTGTTGTATATTATTTACTTTTCCGCACTAGGATAGACCCAAGGAGGAGGGCACAAGTAACCGGGTTCTGGAGTCCAGTGGGAGACCAACTCGAGGAGTCGGGTCCGGGTCTCCTAACTCCAGAATTGGTAGGGTTGCTTGCCGCTCTCGTAGGGGTCTAGGGG
The DNA here is from genome assembly GCA_030015575.1 of Agapanthus africanus. Lineage (NCBI taxonomy): Eukaryota > Viridiplantae > Streptophyta > Magnoliopsida > Asparagales > Amaryllidaceae > Agapanthus > Agapanthus africanus. The sequence continues at coordinate 207,526,954 of CM057340.1, forward strand.
TGTGGGTTTGGCTATTCATCACGACCGTGGAATCCGTGTTTTGTACTGGCTCGTATTGAAAACACGGACGTCCTAGTATATCCAATATTTCATATGATTCTTCTGCTGCGATATCTGTGATGTGATCATGTGATGTTCTATGATAGATACAGTATATAGTATATATGATATATTATATAGACGTTACTTATGTTTTACACCCGCGCTAGCCCTGCCCTGCTCTGCCGTTAGTTAGACAACCTAACGGTGCACGAGGGGACATCGAGGCGAATGCGGATGGCATAAGTGTACGTCGTATTTATCTGTGATGTTTTGGTACTTATATGATGGGACTTCATTAATGTGATTAATGAAATAAAAGAAACCTAAGATGTTGTAGAATCGAATTTCAAATTAAAACAGGTAGCTACAGTTCTTGCTTTGCATAGCGGTATATGAGATATATCCTGCACCTTATTCGATGAGGAAAGGACCGAGATCCCTTCACCGGGAGTGACTCCATTAGCAATAACTGGCAGATGCTACACACTCGGTTTGTCTTTTGATTGCTTTTAAGAGTTTTTGCTTTGCACAGTGATATATGCGATATATCCCGCACCTCATTCGACGAGGAAAGGACCGACGATCCCTTCACCGGGAGTGACTCCTTTAGCAAAACTAGAAAAGCCTCAAAAACACTCCATTTCAAAATTCATTCGATCCTACAACGATATCAAGTTCATTACGCAATAGGTTTTCAGAAAAACCTGTCGTAGCCCTCCGTCATTTCAGATAAGTACTGGTTAGTATTCGTGCTACGTTTGTTGACCTTAGCCAAGGCGTAGTGTGCGGTAGCTGATTAGTGCTTATCTGTATAAGCATATGATGCGATTGAGTTAGGGTAGTCGTGCGACTTTGTTGACCTTAGCCAAGGGTCGTGCGGGTGGGTTTAATTCAATCGGGAAATGACGGGTTGAACTTGGCTAGCACTTATGATTTGTTGACCTTAGCCAAGGTCATAAGCTGCTAGGGGCAAAATATTATCGGGAATTTCAAGTGTTGAAATTTGCAATGAGATTGCATACCTTCTATGAGATAGTTGGATCCCGATACCCGCTGCGAGTAAGAGTTACTCCTGGGAGAGTTTTATACATTACAATTAGCCGATCAAGTAGGTGTCTAGAAAGGTGTCAACGGGGTTACGCCTCTGGGAAAACGAGGTTTACATTAATTAGGTTCGTGCGAAAGCACGGGGGACCTCCCTCAAAGTACCGACACTGGCCTGGCTGAAAGATTGGCGAACTTGTAGTGTGTAATTAATCCCGGCTAGTCTTTCCTTTTAGGGTTTGAAGGAAGATTTGATAAAAAGCAGTGGGAGCCATCCTGATTAGATAAAATAATAACCAATCTATTCTTGACAGAGCGCACGCTGAGTGTTTTCTTCTCTCTCTCTCCTGGTAGCGACCATATCACGCCTTAATCAAGATAATAAAACGGATTATTGACCGAACCCGCTTGTTATACTGAGCTGGGGAACGTTGGTCCCGCTCCAACTTATAATTGTTATAAGACAGAGCAGGAAATTGGGGAATACCAGATTTCCCGTGCCGCCCAAACGAAGAGAGTGCATGTTGATGCATCATCTTCGGGTTTGTTCATTATACAGAACTGTTTCTCAGTATCCTTTACGTCCTGGGTATATGATACCGGATCAGGATCCCAGATATGTAATCCGTTGCATAGGGCTACAGAAAGGTAGAGAACTGAGAACGGGTGATAAGTTTCATGAGGCAGAAAACAGGGCAAGTGTTGCAGCCAAGTCTGTCGGTCACTGTCACCCTGTATTACAATACATTGATTCTGAACGAATGTTATTAGATACCGAACCTGATATACAAAATCATATCAGTCTCTTTATCAGTAAAGAAAGGATATAATTTTGTATTGTTGGATAATGTTTTGAACATTTCCTATATCAAAAGTTGATCGGTTCAGGCACGTTATCTAAAAGCATTAATGTTCTAAATCAAACTACAGTTCTTAGTATACGGAACACACACAAGAGGAAGAGTTCAGAAATGAACGAATCCTTCTTGAGGTATTGTAGACTAGGTCAGATCAATGTGACCCGACTAGCTAGAGTTACATAAAGATGCATATTTAAATTAGTTTGAATTTACATCTTGTGAAACTCGCCAGTCATGTCACAAAGATAAGATGACCATAGCTCTGTTTATTGGAAACAGAGAAAGAGTTAGTGAACTCTTGGGATGATACATGTTGATGTATGTAAGGTCCCCTGTCTACACATACCAAGACTGGTTCTTTTTACTTCATTACATTCTCTGATAATCTTTCGAGATTCAGACCTATGTTCCTGTTGAAACACAAGTCCGAACCTTTTGAGATATTCACAGAATATAAGTTAGAAGTAGAGAACCAAAATACGGGTATAAGTATTATGTCCTTTGATGTGATCTAGGAGGAGAATACTTGAGCACGGAAATCCTGGACTTTTCTAAAGGAGAATGAGATTCTCTCTCAGCATTACTCCTCTGCATACACCATAGAACGATGGTAAATCGGGGCGGAGCAATAACACCCTATATGATAAGGTGTGCTCTATGATGAGTACTACTGAGTTACCTATTTCCTTTTGGGAGTTATGCGCTTGAGAAGCTGCATACCTATTGAATAGGGTTCGAATCAAATCAGTTGCCTACCACTTCATATATGATATGAAAAGGGAAGGGCCCATATCTTAAGATGGTTAAGATTTGGGGTTGTCCGGCCTATGTCTAAAAGCAAAATCTGGACAAGCTCGAGGCAAGGTCAGTTATGTAGAACTGGAAATGTTCCAGCTATACAAACTACAGCAGATGATTTGATAGAACCAAAGGATTCGGTAGTTACCAACGAACCTCAGCCTCTCCGCCGATCTAGTAGGGTTCCTCACCCACCTGAGAGATATTTCGGTTTCTCTATGACAGTGGGAGCGAGGATTACATCATGAGATGATGACCCAACTAGTTTCGAGCTGACCATCAGGAGTGAGACTCTGTAAGAATGGCTGGATGCTTAGCGATCTGAGATGGAATCCATGTACACCAACAAAGTATAGACTTTGGTTGCTATATCTGAAGGGTTAAATCCCCATCAGGAGCAAGTATATCTTGAGAAGATTACTTGGTGTGCATGGAAAAGTTGAGACTTTCAAAGCTAGACTTGTTAAAGGTTTGCATCATTGACCAGGTGTGGATAATGATGAAACTTTTTCCAAGGATCTATGCTTAAGTCCATCCAGATCCTACTTGTCACGGCTACATACCATGACTACGATATCTGGTGGTTGGGTGTCATGACTGATTTTCTAAATGATGTTTTAGAAGAGTGCGTCTATAAGTACACAGCCAGAGGGCCTCGTAGACAGTGGGAGCAGCGGAAACGTGTGCAAGATGTTTTATATGATAAAGCAGGCATCGCGGAGTTGGAACATCTGTTTTGATGAATTAGTCAAAGAAGTTGACATCATCAAAATGGTAGATGAACCTTGTATAAACAAAAAGGTAGTAGGGAGTATGGTGACGATCCTCGTAGAGTACGTGGATGACATACTCTTGATAAGAAAAGAGTTTCTTATGCTACGCTCGGTCAATCTCCGCTTATCACTAGGATTCTCCATATAGAATCAAAATGATACCTACTAAATCCTGGATTTTGATCTATGAGATAGATCTAAATGGATGTTAGGATTCTCACTAGTTGTAGTGAGATGGTATCAATCGATCTTGGAGAGAATCACTGGAAGGGTTCCAGGGTGATAAAGACGACTGAGTGTCAGTCACAGGCATTGTCTTTACCCTCAGTAAAGGGACGGTATGTTGGAAGAGTTCCAAGCTAGATACCATGACATACTAGACGATAAAGGCAGGATACATCGCTACTTAAGATGCTACCAAAGAGGAAGTCTGGGTGTATATTGGTTCATGAGATGAACTATGTTCCTACCATTGTGAGACAATGGAGTTGTGGCTTATGCCAAGGAACGCCCGTCCCATCAGTGATCCAGACATATTCTAAGGCAGTATCACTTGATCATGGAGATGGTTGATCTCCAGGGAGATCGAGGTTAGGAGAGTAGACTCAGAGGACAACACAGCGGATCCACTCACAAAGGCCTGTTCCCAGAGAGAGACTTTTATGGGATGGTTGAGTATGAGATACTACAACCACTGCTACAGATGGCCCTAGTGCAAGTGGGAGATTGTTAGTTATATGTATGCCCTAGAGGCCATTACTGTACATAGGATGTATATTGTAGTGGATGCTGGGACATATATAGGGAGGACTTTCTTGCTCGACATGATAGTATGCTATCTGGTTACCCTTTACCTTAACGTGTATGCTGACTGTCTCTCTGTTACATGTTGGTAAAGCCCTTAGGATCTGTACTTGACTACCTGGACTATGATGCGGATCATACTAGTGGGGACATGGTAGTCCATAAGTACATCCTTCAAAGTCCCTAGTCGTGGGTGTATCGAGACGGGGCATCGATATACCAGAGTAGACTAGCGTATACCTTCTCGACCCATACAGATGGGCGATGGATGATCCCATATCCATCGGTGTTTGACATCAGAGATGATATACGGGTGCTCAGTAAAGACTGGGTACACTGGACGGACTCGCCGAGAACTCCCAGATGGTATTATACCTCACGTCAGATGGCAGTTCTCTGGTGACACTGGTACAGAGTTGTTTGTTGACCCGAGATCGTCATAGAGTCTTGTGTGGTTCCCACTGTGCTTTGATTTCCATCTTACCACGTCCAAGAGGGCATGCAAAACGGTGGTTTTTAGGTACAGTCCCGAGTCACATGGAGGCAATGAGCGATAGGAGGGGATTCGTCTCTCCCGGTATAGGGAGTTGATGTTGCGCTGTGTTCGATTGGCTATAACAGGAAATCCCTGGCCAGGGTTGCTGAGATTTACTGGTAAGTGTTACCAGTAGTTTCTCGAACAGTTATAGAACTCATATCGACACGACTTATTGAGCTATTGGGGTCTGACGTTTACCACCCCTAGGCGAGATATGCGACATATCAGACGATCAGACCGGACTGTACGGTAGTGTTACTGGTCGGATTCACTGGAGTGTGAGCGGGCTTGCTCGTGGATCTTCAGATCGCTCAATACCCGGGTGGCCGTTACGTTTAGCAGACCGCTTGCGGCTTGTGGATGCTTGATATGATCATCATCTGCTGCCGGCGTATTGACGAGTCTTTAGAGTCCTACACAGAGGTTTCCTGGCTCAAGCGAAACGAAATAGGAGCGCATATGAGATATGTGCGGGACCGAGAATAATACGAGTATGTGATACTGTATTCGATTCTCGCGATGTGACATTGATCGGTTATATGCGATATAGCCGGGTTATCGGATCAAGTGTTGATTCGATAAGATGTTACTAATGATACCAGTCGGTTATGTGCGCATGACCGGATCATTAAATCAAGTGTTGATTTAATGATTTAATGTATAATTATATATTTGATAAATTACCTTGCATTAACTAGTATCGGTTCACTTTAGACGGATTTTCTCACTTGGTTCGTGCGCATTGCATATGCGATATGTTTTTGTGCAATTGTATGTATCATGTTTGATGATGCATGCTAACTTGAGTTTGTGTAAAGATTAAACCATGGTTATTCAAATGGTTAGGGTTTTGTTTTTCATATTTATTTATTTATTTATTTTCTTTTTGGAAAAAGAAATGAGAAGAATGGTGGCTTTATTTGTTTTGTAGTTGAAGATTCTTGAACCTTTGACTTTGTTCACCATTCTTATCTCATGCTTAACCTAACCATTTGTTTTAACCCTAGTTCACTCTCTACAACTAACCATGGTCATGTTATGATAAGAATGAGTTTCTTTTCTAATTAAACTAATTCTTTTCATAACTATTTTCCTTCTTCTTCTTCCTTGAACTTGAAGGAGAAAGCTTACCTCATCAATGGTGATTGATGAATTAGAGTGAGAAATCCAATTCTAAAGTTAACCCAACTCCTATTTCTTCATCCTCTACCTCTTGCCAAGTAGTAGAGTGTGTTTCCTTCATAAGTTTTCATGGATTTGTGAAGGTGGAGCTTGATCTAGCGATGCTTCGATGTAGATCATCTTCGGCATGGACATCGACGACCTAGCTTGCCCATTCTCCGACGAAGCCGATCCAAGAGCCCGGATTTGATTTGGACAGCGGAGAGGACCTCGTTGCGGAGCTATGAAGGTGGAGCACCAGATCTACAAAGGTTGTATTTCCGTTTTCTCATTAGTTAAGTGTTAACTAGTTATTGTTCGCCTAGACATCTAGTTATCGATCCGTAGTTTAGGGTTTCTCGGCACCATAATTTTTGAAATTGCCATGGTTGATGGCTTGGGAGACCTCACTAGAGTGCCTAGGAACCCTACATGGTATGTAGCCGTGGCAAGTAGGATCTGGATGGACTTAAGCATAGGCACTTGAAAAAGGTTTCATCATTATCCACACCTGGTCAATGATGCAAACCTTTAACAAGTCTAGCTTTGAAAGTCTCAACTTTTCCATACACACCAAGTAATCTTCTCAAGATATACTTGCTCCTGATGGGGATTTAACCCTTCAGATATAGCAACCAAAGTCCATACTTTGTTGGTGTACATGGATTCCATCTCAGATCGCTAAGCATCCAGCCATTCTTACAGAGTCTCACTCCTGATGGCCAGCTCGAAACTAGTTGGGTCATCATCTCATGATGTAATCCTCGCTCCCACTGTCATAGAGAAACCGAAATATCTCTCAGGTGGGTGAGGAACCCTACTAGATCGGCGGAGAGGCTGAGGTTCGTTGGTAACTACCGAATCCTTTGGTTCTATCAAATCATCTGCTGTAGTTTGTATAGCTGGAACATTTCCAGTTCTACATAACGGACCTTGCCTCGAGCTTGTCCAGATTTGATAAAAAGCAGTGGGAGCCATCCTGATTAGATAAAATTATAACCAATCTATTCTTGACAGAGCGCACGCTGAGTGTTTTCTTCTCTCTCTCTCCAGGTAGCGACCATATCACGCCTATGTCTAAAATGTTCCAGCTATACAAACTACAGCATAAGATTTGGGGTTGTCCGGCCTATGTCTAAAAGCAAAATCTGGACAAGCTCGAGGCAAGGTCAGTTATGTAGAACTGGAAATGTTCCAGCTATACAAACTACAGCAGATGATTTGATAGAACCAAAGGATTCGGTAGTTACCAACGAACCTCAGCCTCTCCGCCGATCTAGTAGGGTTCCTCACCCACCTGAGAGATATTTCGGTTTCTCTATGACAGTGGGAGCGAGGATTACATCATGAGATGATGACCCAACTAGTTTCGAGCTGGCCATCAGGAGTGAGACTCTGTAAGAATGGCTGGATGCTTAGCGATCTGAGATGGAATCCATGTACACCAACAAAGTATGGACTTTGGTTGCTATATCTGAAGGGTTAAATCCCCATCAGGAGCAAGTATATCTTGAGAAGATTACTTGGTGTGCATGGAAAAGTTGAGACTTTCAAAGCTATACTTGTTAAAGGTTTGCATCATTGATCAGGTGTGGATCATGATGAAACTTTTTCCAAGGATCTATGCTTAAGTCCATCCAGATCCTACTTGTCACGGCTACATACCATGACTACGATATCTGGTGGTTGGGTGTCATGACTGCTTTTCTAAATGATGTTTTAGAAGAGTGCGTCTATAAGTACACAGCCAGAGGGCCTCGTAGACAGTGGGAGCAGCGGAAACGTGTGCAAGATGTTTTATATGATAAAGCAGGCATCGCGGAGTTGGAACATCTGTTTTGATGAATTAGTCAAAGAAGTTGACATCATCAAAATGGTAGACGAACCTTGTATAAACAAAAAGGTAGTAGGGAGTATGGTGAAGATCCTCGTAGAGTACGTGGATGACATACTCTTGATAAGAAAAGAGTTTCTTATGCTACGCTCGGTCAATCTCCGCTTATCACTAGGATTCTCCATATAGAATCAAAATGATACCTACTAAATCCTGGATTTTGATCTATGAGATAGATCTAAATGGATGTTAGGATTCTCACTAGTTGTAGTGAGATGGTATCAATCGATCTTGGGGAGAATCACTGGAAGGGTTCCAGGGTGATAAAGACGACTGAGTGTCAGTCACAGGCATTGTCTTTACCCTCAGTAAAGGGACGGTATGTTGGAAGAGTTCCAAGCTAGATACCGTGACATACTAGACGATAAAGGCAGGATACATCGCTACTTAAGATGCTACCAAAGAGGAAGTCTGGGTGTATATTGGTTCATGAGATGAACTATGTTCCTACCATTGTGAGACAATGGAGTTGTGGCTTATGCCAAGGAACGCCCGTCCCATCAGTGATCCAGACATATTCTAAGGTAGTATCACTTGATCATGGAGATGGTTGATCTCCAGGGAGATCGAGGTTAGGAGAGTAGACTCAGAGGACAACACAGCGGATCCACTCACAAAGGCCTGTTCCCAGAGAGAGACTTTTATGGGATGGTTGAGTATGAGATACTACAACCACTGCTACAGATGGCCCTAGTGCAAGTGGGAGATTGTTAGTTATATGTATGCCCTAGAGGCCATTACTGTACATAGGATGTATATTGTAGTGGATGCTGGGACATATATAGGGAGGACTTTCTTGCTCGACATGATAGTATGCTATCTGGTTACCCTTTACCTTAACGTGTATGCTGACTGTCTCTCTGTTACATGTTGGTAAAGCCCTTAGGATCTGTACTTGACTACCTGGACTATGATGCGGATCATACTAGTGGGGACATGGTAGTCCATAAGTACATCCTTCAAAGTCCCTAGTCGTGGGTGTATCGAGACGGGGCATCGATATACCAGAGTAGACTAGCGTATACCTTCTCGACCCATACAGATGGGCGATGGATGATCCCATATCCATCGGTGTTTGACATCAGAGATGATATACGGGTGCTCAGTAAAGACTGGGTACACTGGACGGACTCGCCGAGAACTCCCAGATGGTATTATACCTCACGTCAGATGGCAGTTCTCTGGTGACACTGGTACAGAGTAGTCTGTTGACCCGAGATCGTCATAGAGTCTTGTGTGGTTCCCACTGTGCTTTGATTTCCATCTTACCACGTCCAAGAGGGCGTGCAAAACGGTGGTTTTTGGGTACAGTCCCGAGTCACATGGAGGCAATAAGCGATAGGAGGGGATTCGTCTCTCCCGGTATAGGGAGTTGATGTTGCGCTGTGTTCGATTGGCTATAACAGGAAATCCCTGGCCAGGGTTGCTGAGATTTACTGGTAAGTGTTACCAGTAGTTTCTCGAACAGTTATAGACCTCATATCGACACGACTTATTGAGCTATTGGGGTCTGACGTTTACCACCCCTAGGCGAGATATGCGACATATCAGACGATCAGACCGGACTGTACGGTAGTGTTACTGGTCGGATTCACTGGAGTGTGAGCGGGCTTGCTCGTCGATCTTCAGATCGCTCAATACTCGGGTGGCCGTTACGTTTAGCAGACCGCTTGCGGCTTGTGGATGCTTGATATGATCATCATCTGCTGCCGGCGTATTGACGAGTCTTTAGAGTCCTACACAGAGGTTTCCTGGCTCAAGCGAAACGAAATAGGAGCGCATATGAGATATGTGCGGGACCGAGAATAATACGAGTATGTGATACTGTATTCGATTCTCACGATGTGACATTGATCGGCTATATGCGATATAGCCGGGTTATCGGATCAAGTGTTGATTCGATAAGATGTTACTAATGATACCAGTCGGTTATGTGCGCATGACCGGATCATTAAATCAAGTGTTGATTTAATGATTTAATGTATAATTATATATTTGATATATTACCTTGCATTAACTAGTATCGGTTCACTTTAGACGGATTTTCTCACTTGGTTCGTGCGCATTGCATATGCGATATGTTTTTGTGCAATTGTATGTATCATGTTTGATGATGCATGCTAACTTGAGTTTGTGTAAAGATTAAACCATGGTTATTCAAATGGTTAGGGTTTTGTTTTTCATATTTATTTATTTATTTATTTTCTTTTTGGAAAAAGAAATGAGAAGAATGGTGGCTTTATTTGTTTTGTAGTTGAAGATTCTTGAACCTTTGACTTTGTCCACCATTCTTATCTCATGCTTAACCTAACCATTTGTTTTAACCCTAGTTCACTCTCTACAACTAACCATGGTCATGTTATGATAAGAATGAGTTTCTTTTCTAATTAAACTAATTCTTTTCATAACTATTTTCCTTCTTCTTCTTCCTTGAACTTGAAGGAGAAAGCTTACCTCATCAATGGTGATTGATGAATTAGAGTGAGAAATCCAATTCTAAAGTTAACCCAACTCCTATTTCTTCATCCTCTACCTCTTGCCAAGTAGTAGAGTGTGTTTCCTTCACAAGTTTTCATGGATTTGTGAAGGTGGAGCTTGATCTAGCGATGCTTCGATGTAGATCATCTTCGGCATGGACATCGACAACCTAGCTTGCCCATTCTCCGACGAAGCCGATCCAAGAGCCCGGATTTGATTTGGACAGCGGAGAGGACCTCGTTGCGGAGCTATGAAGGTGGAGCACCGGATCTACAAAGGTTGTATTTCCGTTTTCTCATTAGTTAAGTGTTAACTAGTTATTGTTCGGCTAGACATCTAGTTATCGATCCGTAGTTTAGGGTTTCTCGGCACCATAATTTTTGAAATTGCCATGGTTGATGGCTTGGGAGACCTCACTAGAGTGCCTAGGAACCCTACAGTGGTATCACCTAGTGCCCTAAGGCCAACTGGTCTGGGAGTCACTGCTAAGCCTTAGGTGGTGCAAGACGAGGAAAATATACCAAATAAGCAAGAACATGAGTAATCGGTCGGTTAGTACCTCAAGAAGTATTAACGGTCGCATGAAAGTGTGTGAGCAATCTCATCTAAATATTCATTAATTAAAAAGTACTGAGACTGATGGGCAAGAGTATGATAGCTTGAATTGAATTCTCCGGGTGTAGGGATGTCTTTACACACACGCAGGGTTATATGATCGATGTTTGGAAGAAAGATAGGAATGAAGAATAAGACGATGTTTTATTGAGGGAGGACGTGATTTCCGACATCTTTTCATGACTATTAAGATAGGGCTCATGACAACCGAAAATCTAGCTTAGTTGGAAACCCTAATTTTCAAAGTTTTTCTTTTACAATTCTTTTCTTTAAATGTAATATTCATGATCTTTCTTTTATTATTGGATTTTGTGTGTGCAATCCGCTGAAAACCCTCAGGAGACAACACTCCTCCTACTAGGGATACCAAGAGGTTTAAAGGCTTGTTGCACGTGCTCAGTGCAATCGTGTTGCCTACGAAAGTGTGCTAGTTAGTTTTTCTCTTTCTTTATTTTCTCCTTCTCTTTTTAATAAAATTGTTCGCTCGAGACGATCGAAAATAAGTTTTGGGGAATTTGATCAGTCGAAAATACTGCATCTTTAAACCAGCAATTTCCCTATCATTTGCACTCATCTAGAAGTGTTCGGCATTCATATTGCACATATGAGCAAAACAGTCGTAAAATATCAAATTGCATGTGTTAGACTTTAAAACCGGAACTTTAAGGGAAATTGACTGTATCTCATAGCATCGCATCATTCTTGCATATCGCAACTTGTGTTTCGAAGTCTGTGCAGGAAATTACAGAAGAATGGTCAAATTTACATAACAGACTGCTAAAGAATACGCCAACTCAAGGATTTGGAATCTGGCAATGATCTAGAAGGCATTCAGAGATTCAACATATCAGAAAGTACACTTGAAGTCATAAGAAGTCAAAAGAAGAAATTTAATTCCCTAACCCAGCTACTTGGCCGCGGAACTGCGGCCGGAGCCGCCTTGCGCCGCGGTTCCGCGGCAGCTTTGCCACGTCAGCTCCTCTGCTTGAGCTCAGCCGTCTTCTCTCAGTGCCGACACTTCAGAAAGCCACTACATTTTCCAGATGGATCTCGAAGCTTCTGCCAGTTCAGCAAACCTTGGGTTCTAACCTAAACACTCAAAGCTTCCACAACAAGCTTCACCTAAACTCCATTAAGAATCTAGAACCTTCTCCATAACCTCCTAGCTTAAGGTAGAAGCTAAGCTCCTAACTAACTACTTCTAGAAGCCTCTCCCTATAACAAACTTTTGGAGGGAAATTCAAAATTCAAAATCCTAGACCTAGGGTTTTGGAAACCTATAAAAAGGACCCTAGGCTTTCTTGAAGAGGTTGTTCAAAGTTGTTCAAGGTTGTTCAATAGTTTGTTCCTCAATTCATTTGTGGTTGAGTGTTGTTCTTCATCTTCAACCCAACTCTTGCCACCTCCAAACCCTAACCCTAATCCAATCAAGAAACCTCAAATTCAAGATCCTTTGAGTTCTAGCAAGCAAGTCTTCAACGATCCTTTACAAGCAAAGCCGGACTTCAACGGAGCACGAGATCCAAGCCGATCCACGACTCAAGGAGCCGATGCAATGCTAGATTCGACAATTTTGTTCCTTCTCAAATTCTTGTAGCCTTGAGCAATGTGTAACAATTTGTGGAATAAATAAAGGTGAAGATTCTTTAAACTTGCTTATATTTCAATTCGAGCATTATGATTCATCTTCAATTCTTGAATGTATTCTTTGTGATGATGCTTGAATAAAACTCCGCTCGTGGAGGAATCGAAACGATTGTAGAATGATGATGTTGACGAATCTTTAAACGTTTTCTTAAGTCCTAGAATGATTGTAAATTCTTGAAAATTGAATGATCGATGATCTAGATCGATGTGAAATGCATTCTTGATTCTTTTCGCACGATCTAGAGATCAACGATCAATCATTCAATTTCCTAGAAGCTATCTTGTGAATGCGATTCATCGAAAGGACAAAGGATAGGATGAAGAAACCCTAATTCTTCGCAAGATCCTTAATCCTCGATCAATCGACATAGATTTAGCATCAATCCGTTAATGGATAAGAAACGTTAATTTCTAGGCTTCTTCACATCTACGATCTAATCGATTCCTATGAGCTTTACTTCAAATTTTGAAACCTAAATCGATTGGAATTCTATCTTTCTTGATTCTTGATGTTTAACGTTTTCTTGATTCTTGAATAGATTAGTTGATTCTTGAAATTCATCGATATAAATCTTGAATCGTTTTTGCTTTTCTTTTCTATTAAATTTTCGATTCAAACAAAAAAAAATACGAACGATTCGCACAATCCCTGTGGACGATCCGCACTCACTAATGCGCTACAAACCGACACCATTATTGATTGCGGTCAAATAATTCTTTGATTGTGATTTCTATTCATTTTCTAAACCGACACACAAAGAAACGATCAATCAGCATGCAAAAACAACCAAATCACCCCCGTCATTGACGTACAAACATCTAACGACCAAGTCTGAAATCGAATACAAAAAACTAAGTTTCAGAAATCGGAAAACACGAATTCAGCAACATAAGAAATCTCTCCCAGATTTTATCCTAGGTCAAACTAGGACATTTTGCATATAGGGTTAGTCTACATATCTCACAACAAATCCATGCATAAAAGATCAAACCCTAACCTACAGTCCTGGCACCAATTTGCGGCCTCCTTGGATTAATCTGCAGCCTGGTTAATGAGTTGGGGTCTCAGGTCTTGGGGAAAAACTCTAGGTAGCATGCACATCTCAGGGATATGGGAACTTATTTTATGGGTCTCTCGGGTCATCCCAGATTCCAAAATACCATCACAATTCTATGGAAATTCCAATGTCGGGGAATTCTAACTTCATGTTTTTGGGTTCAAGTCTTATAGTTGTCCATAATATCATCACTAAGGGTTTGTAAACACTCACTAAACCTCAATAGCCACTTTACAAGTCAAGTCTCCCACTAAACATGAACCTAGAAAATTCCAAGATCACAATCTACACCAAAGCGAACTCTAAACTAAATTAGAAGGTTACGAAACTAATTACAAGATGAGAAGTGGAATTTATACCTCTTGTAAGAAACTCAAGAAAAACCATAAATGCTCCAAGTGCTTAATATTCAAACTTGGTTCCACTATGGGGTGTAGGATGAGGTGAGGATCATTTTTAATGAAGAGGGTGTGGTGTTTTGAGATGGTTTTAGAGATGATTCATGGAGGTAAAGGAGGATGAAGGAGGTGAAGAAGAAAAAGAAGTTGAAGAGAAAAGGAAATGAAGAAATGAGATGAAGAAAAGATGGGAGCCATCCCTCTCTCTCTCTCTCTCTCTCTTTCTCACTCACTCTCTCTCATGCTCTTGTTAGTTATATGTATGCCCTAGAGGCCATTACTATACATAGGATGTATATTGTAGTGGATGCTTGGACATATATAGGGAGGACATTCTTGCTCGACATGATAGTACGCTATCTGGTTGCTCTTTACCTTAACGTGTACACTGGTTGTCTCTCTGTTACATGTTGGTAAAGCCCTTAGGATGTGTACTTGACAACCTGGACTATGATGCAGATCATACTAGTGGGGACATGGTAGTCCATAAGTACATCCTTCAAGGTCCCTAGTCGTGGGTGTATTGAGACGGGGCATCGATATACCAGATTAGACTAGCGTATACCTTCTCGACCCACACAGATGGGAGATAGATGATCCCACATCCATTAGTGTTTTGTTAGTGTATATGCCCTAGAGGCCATTACTGTATCATACTAGTTTGTATATTACTTAATGGATGCTTGGGATATTCACCTTGTATATACAATCTTGCTCAAAATAGTAGTATGCTACTTGGTTTGTTTCTACTTCAATGTGTACTTGTGTTTATTTCAGTATATCACTTATACGCATTAGTGGAGCCCTTAGGATCTTTGCTTGATTACCAGCGTTGTGATGGCAGTCACACTAGTGGGGGCTGGGTAATCTATAAGCACATCCTTATTCAGGTCCCTGGTCGCAGGACTATCGAGACAGGGCATCGATACTCCGGAGTAGACCAGCGCATGCGCTTCTCATCCCAGTGTGGGAGACGGTCTGTCCCACAGCCGTCAGTACGTCGTACTTGAGATAGCATGCGGGTGCTCGTTAGGTTACGGGTACACTGGACAGGACTCGTCGGGAACTGACTAGTTGGTATTATACCTATCGTCAGTTATCAGTTCCCAGGTGACATGAGTACAGCTTAGTCCGCTGACTTGACACTGTCACTTCGCCTCGGGTGTGTTCCCACTGTACTTTGATCACTACCCTACCACGGCTCAAAGGAGTCGTGCAAACAGGTGGTAGTTGGGTGCAGTCCCGAAGCACTTGGAGGCAGTGACGGTTAGACAGGATTCGTCTCTCCCGGTATTGGGGGTTGACATCGCGCTGTGTCTAAGAGAGCCATTACACGAGTAGTCCCTGGCCAGGGCAAACGAGATATACTGGTAGGTTTCCAGTGTTATCTCAGGGTGTATTGGGCTTCACTCCGGCACGACTTGTACCGCTATTGGGGGACTGACGTTTACCGCCCCCTAGGCCCGCCATGCGATGTATCAGACGAACAGACCGGACTGTACGGAGAATGTCACACTCAGGCTCAGTAGGAGTTCAGATGGGTTTCGCCTCGTCGGTCTTCTTGTCGGCATTACCTGGGGACCGTTACGCACAGCTAGTGCCGCTTGCGGTCTGTGGTTAAACCCACTGCCAGCGTAGTGTCGAGTCTTTAGAGTCCCACACAGAAAGCTTTTCGCCTTTAGGCAAAAGAGTAGAGGTCGCATGGTATTGCGACAGGTCGCATGGTTTTGCGACAGGGTTCGGTCACATCCGTGCACTTGTGCACGTACAGTGTCCGGACAGTTTACACTAGCGGGCTTTGGTTTAAGCCAGATCCTAGTGTACCTTATGGGATTGGATTTATCCAGTTTGCATTCGTGTTCCTCGGAACGCGGATGCGGGTGTGTATGCACAGTTGACAGGGAGGCAGAGGCAGTGGATTCTCATTAGGGTTGTTGACAGTTGACCGTTGACTTTTGACTTTTTGCTCAACCCTAATGAGAATATGATTTGTGATTAACTATTATATTAATTAAGTATTATGGTGATATGGTTGTTGACTTGTTGACTTTTGTTGACTTGTTGACTTTGGTGACTTGTTGACTTTTGTTGACTTGTTGACCGGTTGACTAGGCTTGACTAGTTGACCATCATGATGACCATGGTTATCATTTCATGCCAAAGACTTTTTTCTTGCTTGCTTTTTGGAGTAAAATGAGTGCATGATATGATAACCTTATGGTTGCTTCTAACCATCACCAAAAGACTTTTTTGATATGATGAGTTATGATCACTTTGGATTATGAGAGGGTGAGAGAGAAAAGAGAGCCTCATTCTTTCTTGCTCATTCTCTCTCTTGTTCTTGAGCTCTCCTCTTGCTCTCACCCTCAACCTCTTGCTCCCTCTCTTGATCTATGGTTCTCTTGTCTCATGAGTTGAGAATCAAGAACCATAGATAAAATCCCATTCTATTTCCTCTCTACTCATTCTAGTTCACTAGGTTTAGCAAACCAAGTGAACTAGTTTCTTCAAAGACCGAAGAAGGAGCTAAAGGTTGGAGCTTTCAAGTGGATCTATCTTCGGCGTACGGAGACGACGAGAAGGAGCCATCGGACCACCACCGGAGCTTGAAGAGAAGGAGTTCAAGTTTAGGTATAACCATCTCTATCCGAGTAGCTAAATATCTTTAGCTTAGTTTGCTAGTTTTAGTTTAGGTAACGATCCCGACCATAAGTTAGTCCATGTTGCCTCTTGCGATAAAAATTTTGTTTTTATACCGTTTCCGCCTCCCCGTAAGAACCGGGGGTCGCAATATGGACTTACAGTGGTATCAGAGCCTAACTAAACTTAAACTAGCTTGGTAGTGAAGTGTAACGAAGTTCGGAACCGGAAAAATCCAAAAATCAAACTTTACAAAATCTGAGTTTCTGTTGAAATTTTTCCTGGTCAAAATGAAAAACTTTATACTCCTAAATTCGGCTCAGGGTTTTGTGTGAACACCCAAGAAAAACGATACAGTGATTCGCCTAAAGTGCCGCGCTTCCGCCGCGTGATCCTTCTTGGCCGCCGCGGAACCGCCGCGACTTTGTTTCTTCTCTGCATCGTTTTTCGTGCAGTGTGTTTGTGTGTTGGTTTTGGGATTTTTAAAATATATTATATGTGCCCAGATTTTCCAGAAAAGAAATTTCCTTTTGGGGTCCTATAATTCCGTATTTTTTCCGAACTTCACTGCACTTTGACTATGATGGTTATATCTGTGATGCTTGCATGTATTGAACGTCGGCTAATCGCTATAAGTCGATTAGTCGGGGTTATACATGATCTGTAATGTGCTGGAATGTGTATATGAATGTGTTGGACTGTCGCGGGTGAATAGCCGGGGTGGATGTGAGATGAGCTTTTGTTTTTCTTTCATTCATTGTAAATGTAAATTGATGTAATAATATTATTTGTTTGGCCGCACAACCGGGTCGGGGTTGTAGCCGTCATTGTATAATTCTTTTTACTGTTTTTGCTCCTAGGATAGACCCATGGAGGGGTGCACAAACTACCGAGTACTTGGCGGGTAGTTTGCCGCACCCGTAGGGGTCTTGGGTGGGGTATTTGGCTATTCACCGCGACCGTGTTATCCGCTTTTCGTTTCAGGCTCGAAAGGATTGCGGATTGCTAGTATATCCAATGCATTCATCTGTGATCTGTAATGTCTATCATTGCTTACTATTTAGGCGTTGCTTATGTTTTACAGACGCGCTAGCCCAGCCCCCGCTCTGTCGTTAGTTAAGTAACCTAACGGGTAATGACGGGGCCCAGTGGCGAATGCGAATGGCATAAGCGTACGTCATATTTTGGTTGTTTTCTGCAATGGTAGGGTTAAATGATGGGACGCATTAAAAGTACTAATGCAAGAATATCACGCATTAAAAGAACTAATGCAAGATAATAAACCAAGTTAAAGTCGTTGGAACACTTTCGAAAAACCACTCGGTTCTTTTCAAAATAACTTTTAAATGCGGAGCTTGAGCCACTCCTTCTAAAAGCTATCTCGTTCCATCGATTAAATCAAGTTCACTACGTTCACGGTTTCGCCAAAACCATCCGTAGCCCTCCGTCGTTTCACATGAATAGTCAATAGTATTCAAGCTGTGTTTGTTGGCCAAAGTCAAGGCACAGTGATTGGTAGCTATTGGGTATTCATGTGCAGCATAGATAGATGCGTTGGTTTGGAACAGTCGTACTGCCTTGTTGGCCAAAGTCAAGGGTAGGTGCGGGTGGATTCAAATTAACCTGGAGAACGACGGGCAGAACTTGACATGTGACTTATGATTTGTTGGCCAAAGTCAAGGTCATAAGAGCATGGGGCAAAAATCCACATCGGGAGTTTCATAAGTACTGAAACTTGCTAGATTTGCATACCATTTGGAGTGTGATGATTCTGGTAGGATTCCTTCAGTTTCGTCACGCGATGATATTTGGATCCCGATCCTACTGTGAGTATATGCTACTCCTCGGGAAATTTCTCACTTAACGATCAATGCTATAAACCTAGTAGGTGCCTAGAAAGGTGTTAGCGGGGCTACGCCCCCAGGGAAAAGAGGTTCTCTAATTAAGGAACTTCGCGAAAGCGTTGGAAAACCTCCCTCGAAGTACCGACACCCGGCCTGGCTGAACGGTTAAGCAAGTATTGTACGGTGGGATTGATCCCGGCTAATTCTTCCTTTATGGTTTGAGGAGGGATTCGAGAAACAGTGGGAGCCATCCTGTTTAGACAAACTAAAAACCACTCTAAACTTGCAAGAGCATCATGCTGAGTGTTTCTTCTTCTCTCTCCTAATTGCAGCGACCAATCAACATGACTGGACTTAAGTTACTCCTAGATAAAAACAAACTGACAGGGCCAAACTACAAAGATTGGCTCAGGAATGTCAAGATAGCAATCACTTATGACAAGCTGGGGTATCTTCTTACCACCAAAGCTCCCCCTGTCCCTGGTCCAACTTCCAGCGTCGCGGATAAGGAAATCCGTAAGACTTGGGAGATTGATAGCGCGAAGGCCAAATGCCTCCTGCTTGCCTCGATGGACAACGAACATCAGAGGAGGCATGAGAATATGGACATGGAGTCTATATTGCTCCATACAAAAGAACTGTATGGAGAGCAATCACGTATCGCAAGATACGAAGCGTCGAAAAAGTTGTTTTCGACAAGAATGGCCGTCGGATCATCAGTAGCCGAGCATGTGCTAAAGATGATCGGCTTCATTGAGGAGCTCGCTGACCTAGGGATCACATTGGAGAGTGAGCTATATACGGATATAGTTCTCCAGTCCCTTCCTTCCACTTACGCCCAGTTTATACTGAACTTCAACCTACAAGAAAAAGAGGTTGAACTATCAGAGCTCCTCAACATGCTGAGGAGCGCAGAGGGCACCCTACAGAAAGGTAGGGAAACATCCACTTTGTTTGTAGGAGGATCATCTTCTTCTAGGTCCAAGGCGAAAGCCAAGGGAAAGAAGAAGAAGGCCCCCGCCAAACCAAGGGGCGGTGTTAGTAAAGTGGATACGAAGGGAAAAGGTAAAGCAACAAAGATAGCGGGGAAGCTTGTGGATAAAGAAGAATGCTTCTATTGTCATAAGAAAGGACACTGGAAGAATGATTGCAGGGCCTGGAAGGCCAGAACACAGGAATTGAAGCAGGTTGCAGCTTCAGCTTCAGGTGTGTATGTTATTGAAAATTGTCTTTCAATAAACTCTACTTCCTGGGTATTGGATACCGGATCAGGATCTCATATCTGTAATTCTTTGCAGGCGTTGAGAAACCGTAGGGTTTTGAAGGCAGGTGACATGACCCTCAAAGTTGCGAACGGAGCTAGCATGGATGCTAAAGCCGTGGGGGACTATCACCTGGGAATGTCAGATGGACATGTTTTGGTTTTGCGTAATTGCTTTTTTGTACCCAACGCAACTTGTAATATCATTTCTGTATCTTTAGTTTCTAAAGAAGGTTATGAATTTGCGTTTGTAAGTAATGTTGTAAACATTCACCTTAATCAAGTTTTGATTGGGTCAGGTACATTGAGTAATGGTATATACGTGTTAAACCAACCACAGATTTTCAACGTCCAGAATACACACAAAAGAAAGTCTCCGGAAATAAATCAGACTTTCTTATGGCATTGTAGATTGGGTCACATCAATGAGAGAAGGTTGACTAAGTTACATACAGAAGGATATTTGAATGCGTTCGAATATCAATCGTATGCCACTTGTCAATCTTGTCTCAAAGGAAAGATGACAAAGACTCCGTTTACTGGACATGGAGTAAGAGCGAGCGAGCTCTTGGGACTCGTACACAGTGACGTGTGCGGTCCAATGTCTACACATGCCCGAAGCGGACATTCTTACTTCATTACTTTTACGGATGACTTCTCAAGGTACGGTTATGTCTTCTTGATGAAACATAAGTCCGAGGCCTTTGGAAAATTCCAGGAGTATAAGAATGAAGTAGAGAAACAGACCGGCAAAAGTATTAAGATTCTAAGATCGGATCGAGGTGGAGAATACTTAAGTGCCGAGTTCCTGGACTATTTAAAAGAGAACGGAATTCTCTCTCAGCTTACTCCTCCATACACCCCGCAACATAACGGTGTATCGGAGAGACGGAACCGCACCCTATTGGATATGGTGCGGTCCATGATGGGTAATGCTGAGTTACCGCGATCATTCTGGGGGTATGCGCTAGAATCAGCAGCGTACCTTTTGAACCGAGTTCCGACTAAGACTGTGCCTTCCACACCATATGAAATGTGGTGTGGGAAGAGACCCTATCTTAAGCACATTAAGACATGGGGATGTCCGGCTTTTGTCAAAAAGCAGCATGCGGACAAGCTCGAGGCACGCTCAGTACAGTGCAAGTTTGTGGGGTATCCAAAGAACTCAAAAGGATATTTCTTCTACTGTGAAGAGGAACAAAAAGTTCTTGTTTCTCGTCATGCCTACTTCTTGGAAACTGAGTTTTTGGAAAACCAGATAAGTGGGAGCACAGTAGAACTGGAAGAAATTCCAGAACCACGGACTGTTACTGAAAGTTTAGTGGAACCAGAAGGTTCGGAAGAACAGGACATTCCTACGCCGCTCCGCAGAAGTAGTAGGCAGTCTCATCCGCCTGAGAGATACTACGGTTTTCTCATAGACGGGGATAGAGAGGATTGCATCATAGATTATGATGAGCCTACTAGCTTCCAGCAGGCCGTTCAGAGCGTTGACTCAGTGAAATGGCTGGATGCAATGCGGACCGAAATGGAGTCCATGTACACCAACAAGGTATGGACGTTGGACATTGCTCCAGACGGGGTAAAACCCGTAGGATGCAAGTGGATCTTCAAAAGGAAGATTGGTGTAGATGGACAGGTTGAGACCTATAAAGCTAGGCTGGTAGCAAAGGGTTTTCGTCAAAGACCTGGCTTGGACTACGACGAAACCTTTTCTCCAGTAGCCATGCTGAAATCCATTCGGATCCTTCTTGCCATTGCTGCCTTCCACGATTATGAGATTTGGCAGATGGACGTAAAAACCGCTTTTCTAAATGGAAATTTAGAGGAGTGTGTCTATATGGATCAGCCAGAGGGTTTCATTCAGAGTGGGAGCAGCGGAAAGGTGTGCAAGTTGCTTAAGTCCATCTATGGACTAAAGCAGGCATCGCGGAGTTGGAACATCTGTTTTGATGAGACGGTCAAGGAATTTGGCTTTATCAAAAATCCAGATGAACCATGCATCTATAGTAGATTTGTAGCGAGAACTGTAGTATTCCTCGTTTTATACGTGGATGACATTCTCTTAATAGGAAATGATATTCCTATGCTACAATCTGTCAAGGGGTTCTTGTCACAAAGGTTCTCCATGAAAGACCTGGGTGATGCCTCATACATCCTGGGGATCCGGATCCATCGTGATAGATCCAAGAGGATATTGGGACTTTCTCAGTCCAGGTACATCGACACCGTACTGAAAAGATTCAGTATGGAAGATTCCAAGCGCGGTAACCTACCGGCTTGTCACGGGATCACCCTCTCTAAAGAGATGTCTCCCAAGACTGATTTGGAGAGGGATCGCATGTCTATTATACCCTACGCTTCTGCGGTAGGCTCTATAATGTATGCGATGTTGTGTACCAGACCGGATGTAGCTTATGCACTGAGTGTGGTAAGCCGGTATCAGTCAAACCCTGGGGAGAAACACTGGATAGCAGTAAAGAACATTCTCAAGTACCTGAGAAGGACTAAGGAGATGTTCTTGGTGTATGGCGGAAAAGACCTCCAGATCGAGGCCTTTGCTGACTCCAGCTTCCAGAGTGACAAGGATGATTCCAAGTCCATGTCGGGTTTTGTCTTTACCCTCAATGGAGGGGCGGTGTGTTGGAAGAGTTCCAAACAGGAAACCGTTGCAGACTCGACTATGGAAGCGGAATACATCGCTGCATCTGATGCCGCAAAAGAAGCTGTCTGGATGAGGAAGTTCTTGAAAGAACTTCAGGTGGTTCCGTCCATTGTTGATCCAATACCTCTGTATTGCGACAACAACGGGGCTATAGCATTAGCGAAGGAACCCAGGTCCCATCAGAGATCCAGGCACATCTTGAGGCGGTATCACCTGATCAGGGAGATCGTGGATCGCAAGGAGATCGAGGTTCGGAGAGTCGCTTCAGAAGATAACACTGCAGATCCATTCACCAAGGCCTTGCCCCAGACTCAGTTCGAGCGGCTGATCGAGATGATAGGTCTTCGATACGCCAGTACATGGCCTTAGTGCAAGTGGGAGATTGTTAGTGTATATGCCCTAGAGGCCATTACTGTATCATACTAGTTTGTATATTACTTAATGGATGCTTGGGATATTCACCTTGTATATACAATCTTGCTCAAAATAGTAGTATGCTACTTGGTTTGTTTCTACTTCAATGTGTACTTGTGTTTATTTCAGTATATCACTTATACGCATTAGTGGAGCCCTTAGGATCTTTGCTTTGATTACCAGCGTTGTGATGGCAGTCACACTAGTGGGGGCTGGGTAATCTATAAGCACATCCTTATTCAGGTCCCTGGTCGCAGGACTATCGAGACAGGGCATCGATACTCCGGAGTAGACCAGCGCATGCGCTTCTCATCCCAGTGTGGGAGACGGTCTGTCCCACAGCCGTCAGTACGTCGTACTTGAGATAGCATGCGGGTGCTCGTTAGGTTACGGGTACACTGGACAGGACTCGTCGGGAACTGACTAGTTGGTATTATACCTATCGTCAGTTATCAGTTCCCAGGTGACATGAGTACAGCTTAGTCCGCTGACTTGACACTGTCACTTCGCCTCGGGTGTGTTCCCACTGTACTTTGATCACTACCCTACCACGGCTCAAAGGAGTCGTGCAAACAGGTGGTAGTTGGGTGCAGTCCCGAAGCACTTGGAGGCAGTGACGGTTAGACAGGATTCGTCTCTCCCGGTATTGGGGGTTGACATCGCGCTGTGTCTAGGAGAGCCATTACACGAGTAGTCCCTGGCCAGGGCAAACGAGATATACTGGTAGGTTTCCAGTGTTATCTCAGGGTGTATTGGGCTTCACTCCGGCACGACTTGTACCGCTATTGGGGGACTGACGTTTACCGCCCCCTAGGCCCGCCATGCGATGTATCAGACGAACAGACCGGACTGTACGGAGAATGTCACACTCAGGCTCAGTAGGAGTTCAGATGGGTTTCGCCTCGTCGGTCTTCTTGTCGGCATTACCTGGGGACCGTTACGCACAGCTAGTGCCGCTTGCGGTCTGTGGTTAAACCCACTACCAGCGTAGTGTCGAGTCTTTAGAGTCCCACACAGAAAGCTTTTCGCCTTTAGGCAAAAGAGTAGAGGTCGCATGGTATTGCGACAGGTCGCATGGTTTTGCGACAGGGTTCGGTCACATCCGTGCACTTGTGCACGTACAGTGTCCGAACAGTTTACACTAGCGGGCTTTGGTTTAAGCCAGATCCTAGTGTACCTTATGGGATTGGATTTATCCAGTTTGCATTCGTGTTCCTCGGAACGCGGATGCGGGTGTGTATGCACAGTTGACAGGGAGGCAGAGGCAGTGGATTCTCATTAGGGTTGTTGACAGTTGACCGTTGACTTTTGACTTTTTGCTCAACCCTAATGAGAATATGATTTGTGATTAACTATTATATTAATTAAGTATTATGGTGATATGGTTGTTGACTTGTTGACTTTTGTTGACTTGTTGACTTTGGTGACTTGTTGACTTTTGTTGACTTGTTGACCGGTTGACTAGGCTTGACTAGTTGACCATCATGATGACCATGGTTATCATTTCATGCCAAAGACTTTTTTCTTGCTTGCTTTTTGGAGTAAAATGAGTGCATGATATGATAACCTTATGGTTGCTTCTAACCATCACCAAAAGACTTTTTTGATATGATGAGTTATGATCACTTTGGATTATGAGAGGGTGAGAGAGAAAAGAGAGCCTCATTCTTTCTTGCTCATTCTCTCTCTTGTTCTTGAGCTCTCCTCTTGCTCTCACCCTCAACCTCTTGCTCCCTCTCTTGATCTATGGTTCTCTTGTCTCATGAGTTGAGAATCAAGAACCATAGATAAAATCCCATTCTATTTCCTCTCTACTCATTCTAGTTCACTAGGTTTAGCAAACCAAGTGAACTAGTTTCTTCAAAGACCGAAGAAGGAGCTAAAGGTTGGAGCTTTCAAGTGGATCTATCTTCGGCGTACGGAGACGACGAGAAGGAGCCATCGGACCACCACCGGAGCTTGAAGAGAAGGAGTTCAAGTTTAGGTATAACCATCTCTATCCGAGTAGCTAAATATCTTTAGCTTAGTTTGCTAGTTTTAGTTTAGGTAACGATCCCGACCATAAGTTAGTCCATGTTGCCTCTTGCGATAAAAATTTTGTTTTTATACCGTTTCCGCCTCCCCGTAAGAACCGGGGGTCGCAATATGGACTTACATGTTTGACATCAGAGATGATATACGGGTACTCAGTGGAGACTGGGTACACTGGACGGACTCGCCGAGAACTCCCAGATGGTATTATACCTTACGTCAGATGACAGTTCTCTGGTGACACTGGTACAGGTTAGTCTGTAGACCCGAGATCGTCATAGAGTCTTGTGTGATTCCCACTGTGCTTTGATTTCCACCTTACCACGTCCAAGAGGGCGTGCAAAACGGTGGTTTTTGGGTACAGTCCCGAATCACATGGAGGCAATGAGCGATAGGAGGGGATTCGTCTCTCCCGGTATAGGGAGTTGATGTTGCGCTGTATTCGATTGGCTATAACCGGAAATCCCTGGCCAGGGTTGCTGAGATTTACTGGTAAGTGTTACCAGTAGTTTCTCGAACTGTTATAGACCTCATATCGACACGACTTATGGAGCTACTGGGGTCTGACGTTTACCACCCCTAGGCGAGATATGCGACATATCAGACGAACAGACCGGACTGTACGGTAAGTGTTATTGGTTGGATTCACAGGAGTGTGAGCGGGCTTGCTCGTCGATCTTCTGATCACTCAATACCCGGGTGGCCGTTACGTTTAGCAGACCGCTTGCGGCTTGTGGGTGTTTGATATGATCATCACCTGCTGCCGGCGTATTGACGAGTGTTTAGAGTCCTACACAGAGGTTTCCTGGCTCAAGCAAAACGAAATAGGAGCGCATATGAGATATGTGTGGGACCGAGAATAATGCGTGTATGTGATACCGTATTCTATTCTCACGATGAATGTATCGATTGGTTGTATGCGATATAACCTAGTTATCGAATCGAGGATTGATTCGATAAGTCGATACATTGGATATTAGTCGGTCATATGCGATATGACCGGATCGTTAAATCAAGTGTTGATTTAATGATTTAATGTATAATTATATATTAGATATATTACTTTACATTAACTAGTATTTGTTCACTTAAAGATGGATTTTCTCACTTGAAATGCACAAGTTGTATATGTGATATATTTTTGTGCACTTGTTTGTATCATGTTTGATGATACTTGCAAACTTGGGTTTGTGTTTACTTTAAACCATGTTTAAGTGAATGGTTAAGGTTTTAAATGTTTTATTTATTTTCTTTAATTCATTTTTGGCAAGAAAGAAAATGGTTGCTTCTTTTGTTTTCTTTGACGCTTCATGAAGCTTTGAAAAGTTCAACCATTTTTGTTTCTTTTGCTTAACCTAACCATTCACCTAACCCTAGTTTTTTTCTCTACACTTAACCATGGTTGCATTATGATAACCATCACTTGTTTTTCTATTAAAAATAATTCTTTTTCTCTTCTTTTTCTTCTTCAAGAGAGAGAAAAAGAAAAACCTTTGCTTGAAATTTCTAAGTGATGATTCCAAGTGAGAAATCAAAATCAAAAGTGAACCCACTTCCTATTTCTTCATCCTCTACCACTTGCCATGTAGTATAGGGTGTTTTCTTCACAAGTTTCATGACTTGGTGAAGGTGGAGCTTGATCTTGAGTTGCCTCGACGTAGATCATCTTCAGCATCGAAGTCGACGACCTAGCCCGATCATTTCTCCGACGAAACCATCGCCAGAGTCCGGGATCCGATGATCGCAGCGGAGGGACGTCAACACGGAGCTAGAGAAGTGGAGGACCGGATCTACAAAGGTTGTAGCCCCTTTCACTTAGGAGTAAAGCAGTTTACTAGCTTGTTGTTTCGCCTAAATTCTAGTTAATGGTCCGTATTAGGGTTTCTCGGCACCGGAAAATTTTGAATTTGGCATGGTTGATGCCTTGTGAGACCTCATTAGTGTGCCTAGGAACCCTTCAGTGGTATCAGAGCCTAGCTAGAGCCTTAGACGATGCGTAGACGAAGTTAGAAACCCGATTGAACCCGAAACCCTAATCTAAAATCCTTCTCTGTACATTTTTCCAAACAGTGGATTTTTGTGAATTAAAAATATCCAGAAAATTCAGCAGGTTCTTTTGTGAATTACTGTGAAGCACGTGAAAGTAACTCAACCACATGGCCACGGAACCGCGGCACGAGCAAGGCATGTGCGGCGGTTCCGCGGCCATATAGGAGTATCTTGGCTGTATCTTTGCACAGTAATTCCTATCTTTTAGTGCTGTGTTTTCTGGGAATTTTTAACTTCTACTCAAGAGTTGAGTTTTCTGGGTTGTATTGGGAATTCGTAGATTTGATCGGATTGTCTAATTTTGTCTATGTGTTTTTCCGGGTAATTTTAGAATATGTTAAAAAGTTCGACCGGATATAAATACCCACTTTTTCCCCTGCCGGGAAATTTCCAATTGTTGGATTTTTCCATAGTTTAATGACGTTCTAAGTAGTGCAAGTAACGCGATGGTCCCTCTAGAAGACAACAAACCTTAACTCGATTATGTGACCGTCTAGAACTGCCCTTTGAACCTTAGGGTTTGGGGCAGTACGGCGTGCCACATGTGAGGCGTTGGCTTGACCCTTCTACGGCTGGACCGTTGGTATTGAGGCATGAACTGGATGTTTTTAAACATATTTCATGTGTTGAGCTGTTTCGGGAAAACTTGGGTGTTCGATTGTTCGATCGGAAAGTTTAACATTTTCTATTTATCCGGAATGTGATACAATATTTGGAATCCACAAGAAGTTATGAGATAACTGAATGAATGTTATAAACGTAGCAGTTTAGCCTCGATTGATCGGTTGCCACAGAATTTTGATGCGATCAAAAGTTCGTCGCAATCACGTAGCGTACGTGGATACTCGCCGGGTAAACTTAATAGACAGTCATGCCCCATAGCCCCGACCATGTGACTGTAGGAGAACCCGTAGCCAAAAGCATCCGTTTGGGTGCTCGCGGCAGCGGAGTTCCGTCTTAGTGCACTTCGTCGACGGCATCCGGGGGTGCGGCCGTCTAATAAAGTTTGCGACGAGCATTCGATCAGTATATCGGGAATCTTGTTGAATTGCCCGACTAGATATTGAAAAGTGTTTTCGATATAGAGACTAAAATGCGGGGTTTATAATTGTTAGGCATGCGATGTCTAAGGAATTCATTTGATTAGGCATGCGATGTTTAACCAGGTGGCGGATTCCAACTGTTGTAGTTTTACACTTTCTTTTCTGTGACCATAAGTGTAATATGTGATATCGCCGGTTTCGTTGCTATATGTCAACGACAGTTGGGATACGCATGTTTACTTACGTTGATGACATGTGATGTTATGTGTTGCTGGATATGTTATATTGGATCGTCGTGTTTGAATAGCCGGGGGGTTTTTATGTGAGATGAGTGTTTTTCATTTTCATTCATGTAAAAACTTGTATGTAATATTCTTTTATTGGGGCACTTCCAGGTTACGGAAGATGTCACCCTTTGTATATTATTTACTTTTCCGCACTAGGATAGACCCAAGGAGGAGGGCACAAGTAACCGGGTTCTGGAGTCCAGTGGGAGACCAACTCGAGGAGTCGAGTCCGGGTCTCCTAACTCTAGAATTGGTAGGGTTGCTTGCCGCTCTCGTAGGGGTTTAGGGGTGTGGGTTTGGCTATTCATCGCGACCGTGGAATCCATGTTTTATACTGGCTCGTATTAAAAACACGGACGTCCTAGTATATCCAATATTTCATATGATATTTTCTGCTGCGTTATCTGTGATGTGATCATTTGATATGTTGTGATAGATATTGTATATAGTATATATGATATATTATATAGACGTTACTTATGTTTTACACCCGCGCTAGCCCTGCCCCACTCTGCCGTTAGTTACCTAACCTAACGGTGCATGAGGGGACATCGAGGCGAATGCGGATGGCATAAGTGTACGTCGTATTTATCTGTGATGTTTAGGTGATTTAAATGATGGGACTTCATTAATATGATTAATGAAAGAAAAAGAAACCTAAGATGTTTTGGAATCGAATTTCAAAAATAAAACAGGTAGCTACAGTTCTTGCTTTGCACAGCGGTATATATGATATATCCTGCACCTTATTCGATGAGGAAAGGGCCGACGATCCCTTCACCGGGAGTGACCCCTTTAGCAATAACTGGCAGATGTTACAACCCTCGGTTTGTCTTTTGATTGCTTCTATAGTTTCTACTTTGCACAGTGATATATATGATATATCCCGCACCTCATTCGATGAGGAAAGGGCCGACGATCCCTTCACCGGGAGTGACCCCTTTAGCAAAACTAGAAAAACCTCATAAACACTCCATTTTAAAATCATTTGATTCTACAACGATATCAAGTTCATTACGCAATAGGTTTTCAGAAAAACCTGTCGTAGCCCTCCGTCATTTCAGATAAGTAGTAGTTAGTATTCGTGCTGCGTTTGTTGGCCTTTGTCAAGGCGTAGTGTGCGGTAGCTAACTGGTGCTTATCTGCTTATGCATATGATGCAGATTGGGTTAGGGTGGTCATGCGACCTTGTTGGCCTTTGTCAAGGGTCGTGCGGGTGGGTTTAATTCAATCAGGAAATGACGGGTTGAACTTGACTAGCATCCTATGGTTTGTTGGCCTTTGTCAAGATCATAGGAGGTTAGGGGAAAATTTATTGGGAATTTCAAGTGTTGAAATTTGCAATGAGATTGCATACCTTCTATGAGATAGTTGGATCCCGATACCCACTGCGAGTAATTGTTACTCCTAGGAGAGTTTTACACATTACAATTAGCCGATCAAGTAGGTGTCTAGAAAGGTGTCAATGGGGTTACGCCTCTGGGAAAACGAGGTTTACATTAATTAGGTTCGTGTGAAAGCACGGGAGACCTCCCTCAAAGTACCGACACTGGACTGGCTGAAAGATTGGAGAACTTGTAGCGTGTAATTAATCCCGGCTAGTCTTTCCTTTTAGGGTTTGAAGGAAGATTTGATAAAAACAGTGGGAGCCATCCTGATTAGATAAAATAATAACCAATCTGATCTTGCAAGAGCGCACGCAGAGTGTTTTCTTCTCTCTCGCTCCAGGTAGCGACCATGTCACGCCTTAATCAAGAAAATAATACGGATGTATTGACCGAACCCGCTTGTTATACTGAGCCGGGGAACGTTGGTCCCGCTCCAACTTATAATTGTTATAAGACAGAGCAGGAAATAGGGGATTACCAGAATTCCCGTGCCGCCCAAACGAAGAGAGTGCATGCTGATGCATCATCTTCGGGTGTGTTCATTAAAAAGAACTGTTTCTCAGTATCCTCTACGTCCTGGGTATTAGATACCGGATCAGGATCCCGCAATGTAATTCGTTACATGGGCTACAGAAAGGTAGAGAACTGAGAACGGATGATAAGTTTCATAAGATAGAAAACGGGGCAAGTGTTGCAGCCAAGTCTGTTGGTCACTGTCACCCTGTATTATCAGAATAGATTGATTCTGAACAAATGTTATTAGATACCGAACCTAATATACAAAATCATATCAGTCTCTTTATTTAGATAAAGAAAGGATATAATTTTGTATTGTTGGATAATGTTTTGAACATTTCCTATATCAAAAGTTGATCGGTTCAGGCACGTTATCTAAAAGCATTAATGTTCTAAATCAAACTCCAGTTCTTAGTATACGGAACACACACAAGAGGAAGAGTTCAGAAATGAACAAATCGTTCTTGAGGTATTGTAGACTAGGTCATATCAATGCGACCCGACTAGCTGAAGTTACATATAGATGCATATTTAAATTAGTTTGAATTTACATCTTATGAAACTTGCCAGTCATGTCACAAAGATAAGATGACCATAGCTCTGTTTATTGGAAACAGAGAAAGAGTTAGTGAACTCTTGGGACTGATACATGATGATGTATATAAGGTCCCCTGTCTACATATGCCAGGACCGGTTCTTTGTACTTTGTTACATTCTCTGATAATCTCTCAAGATTCAGACATATGTTCCTGTTGAAATACAAGTCCGAACCTTTTGAGATATTCACAGAATATAAGTTAGAAATAGAGAACTAATACGGGTATAAGTATTATGTTCTTTGATGTGATCAAGGAGGGGAATACTTGAGCACGAAATTTCTGGACTATTCTAAAAGAGAATGAGATTCTCTCTCAGCATTATTCCTCCGCATACACCACAACACGTCGGTGTATCGGGACGGAGCAGATACACCCTATTTAATATGGTGTGCTCTATGATGAGTACTACTGAGTTACCTTTTTCCTATTGGAGTTATGCGCTTGAGAAGCTGCATACCTATTGAATAGGGTTCCAATCAAATCAGTTACCTACCACTTCACATGTGATATGGAAAGGGAAGAGTCCATATCTTAAGTTTGTTAAGATTTAGGGTTGTCCGGCCTATGTCTAAAAGCAAAATCCGGACAAGCTCGAGGCAAAGTCTGTTATGTCGAACTGGAAAGGTTCCAGCTATACAAACTGCAGCTGATGATTTGACAGAACCAAAGGATTCAATAGTCCCCGACAAACCTCAGCCTCTCCGCCGATCTAGTAGGGTTCCTCATTCGCCTGAGAGATACTTCGGTATCTCGACTACAGTGGGAGCGAGGATTGCATCATGAGATGATGACCTAACTAGTTTCGAGCTGGCCATCAGGAGTGGGACTCTGTAAGAATGGCTGGATGCTTAGCGATCTGAGATGGAATCCTTATACACCAACAAAGTATGGACTTTGGTTGCTTTATCTGAAGGGTTAAATTCCCATCAGGAGCAAGTATATCTTGAGAAAATTATTAGGTATAGATGGAAAAGTTGAGACTTTCAAAGCTAGACTTGTTAAAGGTTTTCGTCATCGACCAGGCGTGGATAATGATGAAACATTTTCTAAGGAGCTATGCTTAAGTCCATCTAGATCCTACTTGCCACGGCTACATACCATGACTACGAAATCTGGCGGTTGGGTGCCATGACTGTTTTTCTAGATGGTGTTTTAGAAGAGTGCGTCTATAAGTACACAGACAGAGGGCCTCATAGATAGTGGGAGCAGAGGAAACGTGAGCAAGATGTTTTATGTAATAAAGCAGGCATCGTGGAGTTGGAACGTCTGTTTTGATGTGTTAGTCAAAGAGTTTGACATCATCAAAATGGTAAATGAACCTTGTATAAACAAAAGGGTAGTAGGGAGTATGGTGGTGATCCTCGTAGAGTACGTGGATGACATACACTTGATAAGAAAGGAGTTTCCTGTGCTACGCTCGGTCAATCTCCGCTTATCACAATGATTCTCCAAATAGGATCAAATTGATACCTCCTAAATCCTGGGTTTTGGACATATGAGATAGATCTAATTGGATGTTAGGATTCTCACTAGTTGTAGTGAGATGGTGTCAATCGATCCTGGGGAGAATCACTGGAAAGGTTCCAGGGTGATAAGGACGACTGAATGTCAGTCACAGGCATTGTCTTTACCCTCAGTAAAGGGACGGTATGTTGGAAGAGTTCTAAGCTAGATACCGTGGCAAACTAGACAATAAAGGCTGGATACATCGCTACCAAAGATGCTACCAAAGAGGAAGTCTGGGTGTATAATGGTTCATGAGATGAACTTCGTTCCTACCATTGTGAGACAATGGAGTTGTGACTTATGCCAAGGAAACCCATCAGTGATCCAGACATATTCTAAGGCAGTGTCACCTGATCATGGAGATGGTTGATCTCCAGGGTGATCGAGGTTGGGAGAGTAGACTCAGAGGACAACACGGCGGATCCACTCACAAAGGCCTATTCCCAGAGAGAGACTTTTATGTGATGGTTGAGTATGAGATATTGCAACCACTGCTACTGATGGCCCTAGTGCAAGTGGGAGATTGTTAGTTATATGTATGCCCTAGAGGCCATTACTATACATAGGATGTATATTGTAGTGGATGCTTAGACATATATAGGGAGGACTTTCTTGCTCGACATGATAGTATGCTATCTGGTTGCTCTTTACCTTAACGTGTACACTGATTGTCTCTCTATTACATGTTGGTAAAGCCCTTAGGATGTGTACTTGACTACCTGGACTATGATGCAGATCAAACTAGTGGGGACATGGTAGTCCATAAGTACATCCTTCAAGGTCCCTAGTCGTGGGTGTATTGAGACGGGGCATCGATATACCAGAGTAGACTAGCGTATACCTTCTCGACCCATATAGATGGGCGATGGATGATCCCACATCCATTGGTGTTTGACATCAGAGATGATATACGGGTGCTCAGTGGAGACTTGGTACACTGGACGGACTCGCCGAGAACTCCCAGATGGTATTATACCTTACGTCAGATGACAGTTCTCTGGTGACACTGGTACAGGTTAGTCTGTAGACCCGAGATCGTCATAGAGTCTTGTATGATTCCCACTGTGCTTTGATTTCCACCTTACCACGTCCAAGAGGGCGTACAAAACGGTGGTTTTTGGGTACAGTCCCGAATCACATGGAGGCAATGAACGATAGGAGGGGATTCGTCTCTCCCGGTATAGGGAGTTGATGTTGCGCTGTGTTCGATTGGCTATAACCGGAAATCCCTGGCCAGGGTTGCTGAAATTTACTGGTAAGTGTTACCAGTAGTTTATCGAACTGTTATAGACCTCATATCGACACGACTTATGGAGCTACTGGGGTCTGACGTTTACCACCCCTAGGCGAGATATGCAACATATCAGCCGAACAGACCGGACTGTACGGTATGTGTTACTGGTTGGATTCACAGGAGTGTGAGCGGGATTGCTCGTCGATCTTCTGATCGCTCAATACCTGGGTGGCCGTTACGTTTAGAAGACCGCTTGCGGCTTGTGGGTGTTTGATATGATCATCACCTGCTGCCGGCGTATTGATGAGTCTTTAGAGTCCTACACAGAGGTTTCCTGGCTCAAGCAAAATGAAATAGGAGCGCATATGAGATATGTGCGGGACCGAGAATAATGCGTGTATGTGATACCGTATTCTATTCTCGCGATGAATGTATCGATTGGTTGTATGCGATATAACCTAGTTATCGAATCGAGGATTGATTCGATAAGTCGATACATTGGATATTAGTCGGTCATATGCGATATGACCGGATCATTAAATCAAGTGTTGATTTAATGATTTAATGTATAATTATATATTAGATATATTACTTTACATTAACTAGTATTTTTTCACTTAAAGATGGATTTTCTCACTTGAAATGCACAAGTTGTATATGTGATATATTTTTGTGCACTTGTTTGTATCATGTTTGATGATACATGCAAACTTGGGTTTGTGTTTACTTTAAACTATGTTTAAGTGAATGGTTAGGGTTTTAAATGTTTTATTTATTTTCTTTAATTCATTTTTGGCAAGAAAGAAAATGGTTGCTTCTTTTGTTTTCTTTGAAGCTTCATGAAGTTTTGAAAATTTCAACCATTTTTGTTTCTTTTGCTTAACCTAACCATTCAACTAACCTTAGTTTTTTCTCTACACTTAACCATGGTTGCATTATGATAACCATCACTTGTTTTTCTATTAAAAATAATTCTTTTTCTCTTCTTCTTCTTCTTCTTCAAGAGAGAAAAAGAAAAACCTTTGCTTGAAATTTCTAAGTTGTGAGAAATCCAAATCAAAAGTGAACCCACTTCCTATTTCTTCATCCTCTACCACTTGCCATGTAGTATAGGGTGTTTTCTTCACCAGTTTCATGACTTGGTGAAGGTGGAGCTTGATCTTGAGTTTCCTCGACGTAGATCATCTTCGGCATCGAAGTCGACGACCTAGCCCGATCATTTCTCCGATGAAACCATCGCCAGAGTCCAGGATCCGATGATCGCAGCGAAGGGACGTCAACACGGAGCTTGAGAAGTGGAGGACCGGATCTACAAAGGTTGTAGCCCCTTTCACTTAGGAGTAAAGCAGTTTACTAGCTTGTTGTTTCGCCTAAATTCTAGTTAACGATCCGTATTAGGGTTTCTCGGCACCGGAAAATTTTGAATTTGGCATGGTTGATGCCTTGTGAGACCTCATTAGTGTGCCCTGGAACCCTTCAGCTCTCATATGCCATCATGTGTCCCCTCTCTCTCCTCAAAGTCATCATGTCTCTTTTCGTTTCTTTTCTCTTTTCTCATTCACAAATAAATCACAAATGCAAATGGAAACATGCAACCAAAATGCAACATGTCATGGTGCAGCAGCCATGGCTAATTAAAAATACGGATTTTGCTTAATCATGATTAGTAGTGCACTAATCAAGTTTAATTTAAACTTGCATATAATAATTGCATGATTATTTATAAAATGCCCAAATCCGAATAAATACCTTTTTAATAAATAAATCATTTTAAATCTCCAATTATTTTCCAAATATTGGTATTTAATTATACCCTATTACGAAAACCCCAATTCGCAAATCGAACAGTTTTCGTGAAATATTTACGAAAACCCCAATTCTAAAAATAATATTTTATTTTTCTGAAATGTTATGGGATCATTGATATCTAATCAAGGATATAATTTTTCACTTGAAAGCAATGTCATAAACATTCACCTGAATCATGAAATGGTTGGGTTGGGTACACTAAATAATATACTTACTCAATCAATATCAAGTTTTCAACGTCCAAAACATACTAAAATGAAAGACTCTAGAATTAACTCAAGATTTCTTATGGCATTGTAGACTTGGTCATATCAATGAAACACGATTAACTAAGTTTCATAAAGAGATATTTAAATCCATTTGAATTTCTATCCTATGCAACTTGTCAATCATATATCAAAGAAAAGATGACCAAAACTCCATTCACTGGACACGAATAAAGAGCCACTGAGCTCCTGAGATTCATACATAGCGACATGTGTGGACCGATGTCTACACATGTAAGAAATGGTTATTCCTACTTCATCACTTTTACCGATAATTTCTCAAGGTATAGACATGTATTCTTGATGAAACATAAATCCGAGACGTCTGAGAAATTACAGAAGTATAAGAATGAAGTGGAATAACAAGCAGGTAAAAGTATCAAGATGTTTCAACTTGTGTGGAGATTTTCATTGCAAATCTCATATCAGAGGAAGAACTAAGTTCTTTTTTATGAAGGGTTAAACCCTTATTTTCTTTATGCTAGACAGAGGAGATATGTTTTATCTCTGCTTTTTTCTTTACCTAAGATTTGGAAGAGCGAGGATCATCTTGTTTGAGAAGAGAATTAAATTCTCAGTTTTGTGGAAAACTTATTGGGTTCCTTCCAATTCGAGACTTGATGTCTTGGATCCAATATATAGGTGAGGCAAGTTGTTAGTTTGAGAAAATCTCTTATTTGAGAGACACCAATTGATTTAATTGGCCTCAAACATTATTTGGGGAATTTTATCAACCATTGGATTTTTGATCCAGTGATTTTTGTTTCACAGAATATATATAAACTTGTTTTTAACAAGATAAGGAAAATATTTAACCATAGATAGAATTTAATTCTTTCAAATGGTGATTTTTAATCACCATTGGATTTTTTTTGATTCAAGGGTTCAGAATTTATCTCTGATTTAGAAAGAATAGGAAAAAAATTTCTCATTGGATCTTTGATCCAACTCTCTGAATATCTTTATCTTTTAGAAAGATCAAGAGAAGCATTTTCCCAAAAAAAAAATAGAATTTAATTCTATTATTGAATTTTTGATCCAACCGAGAATATATTTCTCATTTAGAAAGATTAGGGAAATATTTTCCCTTAATAGAATTTAATTCTACCATCGGATCTTTGATCCAACGACTCTTTTTAACAGAGAAGAGATTTTTTTTTTATTTAAAAAGATCAGGAAGATATTTTCTCCTAATAGAATTTAATTATATCATTTGATGTTTTTTTAATCACCACGGGATCTTTGATCAACCGGCTCTGTTTAACAGAGAATATCCCCAGTTTTTGCATAGAATTTAATTCTACTCTCTTTAATTTGGTGCAGATGGACGCTGCCCTAAGAATTTAATTATTATATCACAGGCACCACGTGCTTTGCACGTCGGTGCTCACGTAAGCTTTAGTGAGGCGCCAGCATAGGACTTTTTTAATCCTAATAAATGCTGGCCGTGACGCTCATGTGTTAAACACGTGAGGGGCCACCTGGTAGAATTTTTTATGTGGAAACAGGTAACATTACCTTAGTTTTGATATTGGACAAGACACTACTTGAACTATGTTACACACTAACTATACTTGTGATTAAATTTTATATATTTCAGTGTGAGAGACGTAACAACTTTTGCAAATCAATGAAAGGAACAAGTATAGCGAAATCAAAGAGCAAATGGATATGGATATGATTTTTCAAGACGTACGGATAAAGAAATCAAGAGAACGAGCTATAAATATGTCAGAGCAAAAAATCATAACGATTTATCGAAAATGAAGAGCAAAGTATCAAAGGAACATATTTTCGGAGATAAAGACTCATAGCGACTCCGAGAACATACTACAATGGTGTTAAATTTGTATCTCTTTTATCTGAGTCATAGGTATCTCACATGGGTCATACGATCTTAAAATCTTTAAGTTTTTCTCATGGACCTGAAACATCAGTTTTTGAGATTTCTCAACCTTCTTTGAGACGTCTCACATACTTCTTGGATCTTTTATTTTTAATCTGTTACTATGAGACGTCTCTTGTCCTGCTTGAGACGTCTCAAAACTTGCATGCATTCAACTTTTTTGATATGTTGTTATAAGACGTCTCGTGTCCTGATTGAGATGTCTTACAAATTGCTTGCATTTAACTTTTCTGCTCTGTTGATTTAAGACGCCTCTTATTTTAGTTCAGACGTCTAAAAAAGATTCCCTATAACTCATTTCTGATTTGTCTGAGACGCCTCACATTATCTTAAGACGTCTCAACAATTGCCTGCTATTAGTATTTTTTTGCTCCGTCTCTTTGAGATTTCTCAAGTCTATTTTAAGACGTCCCAAATTCTAACTGTATGAAATCCCTGAATTGATTCTGAATTTTTTTCTTTCTGATTTTAGGAGATTCTTTCCCAATTCTTTAAATATGCCTTTGGACGAATTAATTCACAGCAATTCTACAGATTATTCATTATCTCTATTGCTCTCATTTTGTTATCATGTCTTAAGTTTTCGAAACCCTGGATGTCACCTAGTTTGAATATATTAGGGTTTTTGGAAAACTTTTTGTAAACTGATTTTGAATCTCCTTCCTTTGCAAAATCTTGATCTCATATTTTAAACTCTATATAAAATTGTTTTGAGATCAAAAATATGCTACAAACTTTATCCGGTTTTAAAATTATGATTGATTTATATACGAGATTAGGAGTTAGTTTGAGTGTCTTGTATTATAATTGTGAGTTGTAGAGATTTGATCTGAGCCCGTTGAAAAGATTACCCGGTGGAAATTGCCCTTCTGTGTAAGTTGTAAAGGTTTGATCTAAAACTGTTGAAAAGATTACAAGGTGGAAGTGGTCTATCTGTTATAAAGGTTTTTACACCTAAAGAAGGTTTAAATAGTGGATGTTTTTACAGGGAGACCTAGGCGGTGTAAGCCCCTGGTGCCCTCGCCGAAGCGGAAAACAAAAATTAACGAGGGGGCAATTAGAAACTAAAACTTCGAATCGTTCCAAACACATAAAACTAGAAACTAACATGCAATGGTTTAGAAAATACAACTTTCAACGCGTGTCCACCTAATTGTGGAAGACCCCTCCAAGCTCGTAGACGCCGGGAACGTGCTTGAGAGACGACCGCCCTTGCCAAAGATGATCCACCAGAGGGAAACTGATCTAGGCTCCGACCGACACACCAAACTCGCTAAGAATGGATTGTGGGTGACGGAGGAATTTTTCACTAACTTTTTCTCTCAATGTTCATGCTCAAGAGAGCAAGAAGAAGAGGAGGTTGAAGGAGGCTAAGCCATGACATGAGAAAATGGCTAAGTCTTTTGTGTGTAAGAAAAATCTAGTAGAAAAATTGGCTCACATTTCTTTTTTACAACCATACTACAATAGTATACCCAAATGATTTTATGAATATAAAATCATAGCCATGCCTCTCTACCATGCTCCTTGCCACCTCATTATTTGAATTTCCGAAAAGAAATTATGAGGTGTCTTTCTTCTAGAAGCATTCCCATATAAATAATGAATACTTCACCCGATATATGTGTTGCTACATATACGTATATCCGTATAAAAATACAGATAGCAACAAAAAGAGAAAATGAATAGTGAACAGTAATACTGAAATATATATATCAATATATATAAATTATTAAATCAAAACCTGATTTAATAATATGGCTTAATCCTAAGACGGCTAATATTATCAACCGTCCGATTAAAGTCCGTGTATCCCGTATATGTATTTAATCAGACTCCTGCACGTACCAATGTACGGCCTCTACATCTATCGCCTGAACTGAGAAAACTCTCTGTGTGGGACTCTAAAGACTCAACAATACGCTGGCAGTGCGTTTAACCACAAGCACGTCAGCGGCAATAGCTGTACGTAACGGCTACCCAGGTACTTGCCGAAAGAGGGTCGACAATCATGTACGTCCTACACTACTGAGCTTGAATGTGACAATCTCCGTACAATCCGGTCTCTTCATCTAAAAGTATCGCATACAGGGTCTAGGGTGTGGATAACGTCAGACCCCTAATAACCCGATAAGTCGTGTCGGAGTCAAGCTCATCACTAACAGAGAAACTATTGAACAACTATCGGTAAATCTCATCAACCGTGGCCATAGATTTAAGACGAAGGCCAACCGAACACAGCTCGACATCAACTCCTAATACCAGGAGAGACGAATTCCTGACAATCAATCACTGCCTCCATGTGGTTCGGGACTGTATCCAACCAAAATCTATTTGCACAACTCTTTTAAGCCGTAATAGGGTAGTGATCAAAATACAGTGAGAACTCACACGAGACAAATGACGAACTCAGGTCAAAAGACTGACTTGTACTAATGCCACCTAAAAAAATTTCATCTGGCGATAGATATAATACCATCTAGAAGTTCTAGACGAGTCCGTCCGGTATACTCACCTCCAGTGAGCACCCATATACTATTTTAGGTGACACAACACCAGTGGCTTGTGAGACCGGCCACCGTCTCTCGTCGGGGTCTAGAAACGTATACACTAGTCTACTCCGGAATATCGATGCCCAGTCTCGATACTCCGACGACTATGGGCATTTAAAGATGTGCTTATGGACTACTCAGCTCTCACGTATATGATCGTCATCATAATACTGGTAGTCAAGCAAGAATCATATGGGCTTCATCAACGATGAAAATAAACCAGATAGCATACTATTATTTCGAGCAAGACTGTTCACCTGTATAGTCCTCCCTCAATTATCATAATCGCCTACTTGCAATCATAATAATTGCCTTGAAGGCACTGTATCCAGCAATCTCCCACTTGCACTTAAGGCCAATTATTGTGGTATCGCATACCCACAGCTCGTTTGCTACCGAATACCCAACTTCTCAACTAATCAGTTTCGCAAACCATATTTGTGAAACTAATGTGTTCGAGAAATAGCCTAAGTGAGTGGATCCGCTACAATGTTCCAACTTTGTCTCTCTATATCTCAACTTCGCGGAAATCAACAATCTTCCGAACCGAGTCATAATTTGTCTGGATACTTTATAGGACCAAGTTCACAAATGAATAATTTTATCCAACAAACTTCTTGGGCTGTATCATCCATTGAGTCATAACCAGTAACATGCACCATGTCTGTCTTAGTATCCCTATTGGAACACTATCCAATATACTGCTCCTAAGAATAAGGCAAACTTGTCATGACCCGAAATAGCACGTGACTGGCCTTGAATCATATGAAGTCAATATGACCCCATCTAATTCAAGTAAGCCAAAAGCCCAGAAATCTAAAACCATTTTAAGGAGTAAATAAGGAAAACTAATTTTTAAGAAGTAAGGAAAACATGTTTTAAAAACAAGGTTTTTAAATAAGTAAGCCGAATATGCATTTTTAAAGTCTAAAGTCTTTTCTAAAAATTTCGGCAGAGTTTCCTTTGTAAATACTGGCCCCTGACGGGGTACAACATGAATAATATATATACAATGAAAAAAAGCATCCCCAAGCAGGAGCTAGCTCTTCATCAATCGACGGTCACAACCACGCAAGCAGTATAATATACAACGCCGAAGGGCGAGGATCAAAACTCAAAGGCAAACTCAAAATCAGCATGAAAACCATAATACTACAACGCGCGACTCTAAGGTCGAAATAATACACAAGTTTTCTAAGTCTGAAATAATATACAAGTTTGGTTGATGGAATTACTAGATACAACTGAATAATACATGTACAATGGTGGTTCTGATGCAAAAGAACCCACCTACCAAAGCAAATCACCTGTAAGGGAAGTAGTGTGCCAGGAGCCGCAATGGAACCTGTACGGCAAAACCTGCAAGAACTATGGCACAACGGGGGTGAGTTGCCAACTCATGAATAGAAAACATCACAGAGCAGAAATCGTATGTATGACTCATCCTAGGTCAATACGATCAGATATATATATATAAACCTCAAATGAATAAGTCTGAAGCATGATAAAATGGCAATGTAATATCTATACATGAGTGTAGTGCCAAGTGCTCATGCCAGTGCCTCAGGTAATAACATATCATAAATATGAGGTATGATCAATGTCGACTATATCATGAAGTCTATAAGTATGTGGATATCATCCCACTATGTAATCAATGTCATCATGTATGTGGATCTCGTCCAACTATGTGATCAATGTCATCAATGTCAATATATGTATGTGGAAATCATCCACGTGTCACCCAATGACAATAAGCATCATGCATGTAAATATCATAAACATATGCATGGAAGTATGAGGATGTAAATCAACATGTGTGGCTCGCGACATATCAAAATCATGGAACCTGAGTGTCAAGCATCGACACTCGAAAACATTATGAAACCTGTGCCTAGCATCGGCACGTAAATCCTCATATACATAGGGCTCCGTCAGTCCGGATCGGCCCATCTCATCTCTCAACTCCGGTCGGTATCCCCCAGATATCCGCCGAGCTCAAAACAATCACCGGTAGGTAGTACTCCCCTGCCAAGCTCACCGTCTAACATATACGAGTCTTCTTGCCCCGGGGTACCTCACCGAGTCCACCATGTACCCGCAAACGGTGCCTACCGCTCCTCGAATCGGGTTTCACATGCCACTCTCAGAACCGAGAAAACACATGGTGGACGCACTAAAATAACATATCAAGGGTAACCGGGTTTTTAAAACAATACATACTCTCCTTTAAAATACCCACGGTTTCCAAATTCAGAAATATCATGGAAACAACATATTTCAATGCGTATAATCAGAAAGCATGATGTATGCGACATATAAAAGAAATGTAAGCATATCAGTATATCATGCAACATGGAAGAGTAACATGCACATATTTAGGGAAGACCGCTTCTTTAAAATGAATCAGTTTTAAAAAGTATCTTGCGTTTCCCAAATCCTCAATTCAAGCCAGAATCATCTATGTATGTGCAAATGTGTATGTGTACAAGTATGGGTGTACAATATATAAGTACACGAGTATGAATGTACAATAGGTATGTGCACAAGTATGCGTGTACAATATGTAAGTACACGAGTATGAATGTACAATAGGCATGTGCACAAGTATGAGTGTACAATATGTAAGTACACGAGTATGAATGTACAATAGGTATGTGCACAAGTATGAGTGTACAATATGTATGTACACAAGTATGAATGTACAATAGGTATGTGCACAAGTATGAGTGTACAATATGTAAGTACACGAGTATGAATGTACAATAGGTATGTGCACAAGTATGACATGCAAGGGTCATATCCTGAATGCAACAGTACTACAGTGTAGTAACATGGCAATTATCGATGATGAAGTGTGTGAGCCGGCAAGCAGGTGTACGTGAAACATATGCATCATCGATAATGGTGTTGGTGTCCTAACAGCATGGATTTGATACAATAATAAACATATTTAACATGCAATGTGATGCAAACAGTAAGAATCTGCGGCAAATGAATAATAAACACAACAGTGTAGAATCTACATCAATGTATCTATGTCATACTGTTTTTGCCATTTGAAATAAAACGAATCGGGGTTTTTAGGAAAATAAGGGCTACGGCGGTTTTAAGAAAAGATGCGTCTTTTGAAATTATCAGTAGAATCCCTTGCCTGTCTTTAAAATACTCCGGATTCGTTAGATTTTGAAATAGGTATGACATCGGCCTAGCCTAACATCGACTGGCAAGACTACGGCTTTAACTAACAAGTCAATCAGGAGAGGTATGGAAACCACCTAAATCTGAGTCGATATATATATATATATATATATATAATAGTCGGTGATCCCACCTCAAAGGTACCGCGTACGATACGATATCATATGACATTCTCGAGTCATGGGTGCGGTGTTAGTTGTATGTATGCCCTAGAGGCCAGTATTGTACAGATGATGTATATTATATTGGATACTTGGACATATATAGAGATGACTTTCTTGCTCGATATGATAGTATGCTATCTGGTTGCTCTTTATCTTAACATGTATACTAGTCCCTTTAAACTGTCTTATAGTTACATGTTGGTAAAGCCCTTAGGATGTGTACTTGACTACCTGGACTATGATGCAGATCATACTAGTGGGGACATGGTAGTCCATAAGTACATCCTTCAAGGTCCCTAGTCGTGGGTGTATCGAGACAGGGCATCGATATACCAGAGTAGACTAGCGTATACGCTTCTCGACCCATGAGATGGGCGATGGATGATCCCATATCCATTGGTGTTTGACATCAGAGATGGTATGCGGGTGCTCAGTAGAGACTGGGTACACTGGACGGACTCGCCGAGAACTCCCAGTTGGTATTATACCTCACGTCAGATGGCAGTTCTCTGGTGACACTTGTACAGGTTAGTCTGTAGACCCGAGATCGTCATAGAGTCTTGTGTGATTCCCATTGTACTTTGATTTCCACCTTACCACGTCCATGAGGGCGTGCAAAACGGTGGTTTTTAGGTACAGTCCCAAGTCACAAGGAG
Organism: Agapanthus africanus; assembly: GCA_030015575.1. Classification (NCBI taxonomy): domain Eukaryota; kingdom Viridiplantae; phylum Streptophyta; class Magnoliopsida; order Asparagales; family Amaryllidaceae; genus Agapanthus; species Agapanthus africanus. The sequence goes on from CM057340.1 coordinate 207,571,095, forward strand.
GCAATGAGCGATAGGAGGGGTTTCATCTCTCCCGGTATTGGGGGTTGATGTTGCGCTGTGCTCGATTGGCCGTAACAAGGAAGTCCCTGGCCAGGGCTGATTGGAGATTTACTGGTAAGTGTTACCAGTAGTTTCTCGACCCGTTATGAGCCTCACATCGGCACGACTTATCAGTTATTGGGGTCTGACGTTTACCACCCCTGGACTTGATATGCGACATATCAGACGAGGAGACCGGACTGTACGGGAAGTGTTGCCGATTGGCTCGACGGGAGTTGTAGCAGGTTCGCTTGTTCTCTTCTGATCGCTCAATACCCGGGTGGCCGTTACGTTTAGCTGACCGCTTGCGGCTTGGGGGTGCTTGATATGATCAACACCCACTGCCGGCGTATTGACGAGTCTTAGAGTCCCACAATGGAGTTTCGTAGTCAAGGCGAAATGTTGTGGTGCGCGTATGTGATATGCGCATGGACCCGATTAAAATGCGCGTATAGGATACCGTATATTGATCGGGCGGCTTGCTTTTGGTGGGGTCATATGTGATATGACCGGATTGATAAATCAAGTGTTGATTTATTAATTAACCATTAGTTTCTCACTTGAAATCCTTTCTTGAGTTTGATGGATGTATGCATGCTTGTATGCCTTCTTTTTGATTCATGCACATATGGATGTACATATACACATACATACATACATACATACATCCTTCATGGTTGTACATACATGAAAATGGTGGCAATATAAGACTCACACCATGGTTTTATTTATGGATTTTATTGCATTTGATTTAAAACAAAAAGGAAAAGGGAAAATGGTAATTATTGATTTGTTTCTACACTCTTCTTTTGACCTAACCATCCTCACCCACCTTCTAACCTAGGGCAAACTTTCCTTTTGTCTTTTAACTCAAGTTCAATTATATATTCATTATTTAAACCATGGTTTGAGATGAGAACAAGAAAATATATAAACATATATTTTCATTTTTCTTGGATAAGAATTATTCATTCACTCTTGAAAAAGATATAGCCATCATCTTCTTCTTCCTCTCTCATTTTGCTCTCTAGATTTTTGTAGTGAGCAATATACTCATCAAGAAAGGATTTTGAAGTGAGAAAGAGAACCACAACACCATTCTACACAAGTCTAGCCCACTTGTTTGGAGTGTTAGCTTCATTTCATTCTCTTGATCGGGTGAAGTTGGAAGCTTGGACAAAGCGGACTCCGGATGGATCATCGGTGACCTAGAGGAGTTCAAGCGGACCCGTTTTCAAACCCCAAGTAGCCAAGGAGTCTAGCGTAGGGAGCTACAAAGGTTGTACTCTCAAAACCCTAGCTTTTCTTGCTTATGTTGATATGCAAAAGTTTTAGAAACCCTAATTTTCTAGGATACATCCTTTGTATGTTTACTTAGCACCATAAAGATTCCATCTTTGGTACATATGATGCTTCCAAACCCCTCATAGGGTGCTAAGTAAACCCTTCATTGGTATCAGAGCCATCCTAGAACATTAGGCGACACTTTTACGAAGTAAAAATCCCGATCGGATCAAAATACGACTTTTCGAGACCTTCTCTGGACAAATTTTAAAATATGATATTTTTCAGAATTAAAAATACTTAAAAAATACAACAGGAAAAACTAAGAAACACTGTGAAATTCGAAGCCCTGATCCGTACAAACCGCCGCGGAACCGCGGCAATTACTTGCTTAGGCCGCGGCTCCGCGGCCGTACAGAGGCATCATTGCTTCAAATTTGCACAGTAATTCTTATAACTGCTTGTATAGTGTTTTAGGTATGTTTAATCTGAATATAGTACTGTATTTTCTGGAGATGGTTTTGGACTCGTCGATTCGATTGGAATTTTCATTTCGTGGCTTTTCCGGATAAATTAGAAAGTATTGAAGTGTTTAAACGAGTATCATTTGCTCACTTTTCACGGGGTTTAAATATTTTGGAGATACGTGCAAGTTTTGTGGTGGACCCTCTAGAAGACAACAAACCTTAACTCGATTATGTGACCGTCTTGAACTGCCCTTTGAACCTTAGGGTTTGGGGCAGTACGGCGTGCCACATGTGAGGCGTTGGCTTGACCCTTCTACGGCTGGACCGCTACTACTGTGTCACACTCCGGGTTTTTGAACTCCGCTCAAGTGTTGAGCTTTAGGGAATCTTGGGTATTTGATCATTCGTTCGAAAACTTTAATACTGTCTAATTATCTGGAATGTGATGCAATGTGTGGAATTCATATTACTAGACATGAAATACGAAGTATGTGATATTTCGCATTTACGATGTCTAAAGAGAATGTGGATTCCAGATATTGCAGTTTTACACTTTCTTTTCTGTGACCGTAAGTGTAGTATGTCGATATCGCCGGTTTCGTTGCTATACGTCAACGACAATCGGGGTACGCATACTTACTTACGTTGATGATATGAGATATTATGTGTTGCTGAGATATGATGTGCAGGATTGTCGCGATTGAATAGCCGGGGTTTTTTTTATGTGAGATGAGAGTTTTATATTTTCATTCATGTAAATTCAAATGTAATGTAATATTCTTTTATTTGGGGCACTTCCGGGTTGAGGTTGATGCCACCAGTATTGTATATTATTTACTTTTCCGCATTAGGATGGACCCAAGGAGGGGAGCACGGGTGACCGGGTTCTGGGGTTCAGTGGGAGGCCATCTCGAGGAGTCCAGACCGGGTCTCCTAAACTCCAGAATTGGTAGGGTCGCTTGCCGCTCTCGTAGGGGTCCAGGGTGTGGGCTTGGCTATTCATCGCGACTGTGGAATCCGTATTTTCTATTGTTGGCTAGATACTAAATACGGACATCCTAGTATATCCCACATTATATCTATATTTCTGCTGCGATATCTGTGATGTGATCATGTGATGTGCTGTGATAGATACTTTATATAGTATATATGATATATTATATAGACGTTACTTATGTTTTGCACCCGCACTAGCCCTGCCCTGCTCTGTCGTTAGTTACCTAACCTAACGGTGTACGAGGGGACATCGAGGCGAATGCGGATGGCATAAGTGTACGTCGTATTTATCTGTGATGTTTAGGTGACTTAAATGATGGGACTTCATTAATGTGATTAATGAAATAAAAGAAACCTAAAAGATGTTGTATAATCAAATTTTAAATAAAAGGGTAGCTACAGTTTTGCTTTGCATAGCGGTATATATGATATACCCTGCACCTTATTCGATGAGGAAAGAGCCGAGATCCCTTCACCGGGAGTGACCTCTTTAGCAAAACCGGCAGATGCTACAACACTCGGTTTGCCTTTTGACTGCCTTTTGGAGTTTTGCTTTGCACCGTGATATATATGATATATCCCGCACCTTATTCGATGAGGAAAGAGCCGAGATCCTTTCACCGGGAGTGACCTCTTTAGCAAAACTAATAAAAGCCTCAAAATCGCTCCATTTCAAACTTCACTTGATTCTACAACGATATCAAGTTCGTTACGCAATAGGTTTTCAGAAAAACCTGTCGTAGCCCTCCGTCATTTCAGATAAGTCCTGCTTAGTATTCGTGCTGCGTTTGTTGACCTTGTCAAGGTGCAGTGTGCGGTAGATGACCAGTATTTATCTGCTTATGCATATGATGCAGATTGGATTAGGGTAGTCGTACGGCCTTGTTGACCTTGTCAAGGGTCGTGCGGGTGGGTTTAATTCAATCAAGAAGTGACGGGTTGAACTTGACTTACGGTCTATGGTTTGTTGACCTTGTCAAGGTCATAGATCGTTTGGGGCAAAATATTATCAGGAATTTCAAGTGTTGAAATTTGCAATGAGATTACATACCTTCTATAAGATAGTTGGATCCCGATACCCACTGTGAGTAATTGTTACTCCTGGGAAAGTTTTACACAGGACAATTAGCCGATCAAGTAGGTGTCTAGAAAGGTGTCAACGGGGTTACGCCTCTGGGAAAACGAGGTTTACTTTAATTAGGTCCGTGCGAAAGCACGGGGAACCTCCCTCAAAGTACCGACACTGGCCTGGCTGAAAGATCGGCGAAGTTGTAGGGTGTAATTAATCCCGGCTAGTCTTTCCTTTTAGGGTTTGAAGGAAGATTTGATAGAAACCAGTGGAAGCCATCCTGATTAGATAAGATAATAACCAATCTGATCTTGCAAGAGCATACGCTAAAGTGTTTTCTTCTCTCTCTCTCCAGGTAGCGACCATGTCATGCCTTAATCAAGATAATAATATGGATGTATTGACCGAACCCGCAAGTTATACTATGCTGGGGAACGTTGGTTCCGTTCTTTCTTATAAGAGTTATAGGAATGAACAGGACATAGGGGAATACCAGGATTCCCATGCCACCCGAATGAAGAAAGTACATGTTGATGCATTTTCTTCGGGTGTGTTCGATACAGAGAACTGTTTCTCCATTTGCCCTACGTCCTGGGTATTAGATACCGGGTCAGGATCCCATATATGTAATCAGTTACATGGGCTTAGAAAAGGTAGAGAACTTGGAGAAGGTGATAAAGACATAAGAGTTGGAAATGGTGCAATTGTTGAAGCTAAGACTGTCGGAGAATATCACTTTGCATTACCAACTGGTAATACATTGATTCTGAACGAATGCTATTACATGCCGAACCTGATATGCAACATTATATCGGTTTCTTTATTAAGTAAAGAGGGATATAATTTTGTATTACAGTATAATGTTATGAACATTTTCCGTAACCAAAAGTTGGTTGGATCAGGCACGTTGTGCAATGGCATTTATGTTCTAAATCAATCAACAGTTCTGAGTATAACAAACACACACAAGAGGAAGAGTTTAGATCTGAACGAATCCTTCTTGTGGCATTGTAGACTAGGTCACATCAATGCGACACGACTTGCTAAGTTGCATAAAGATGGATATTTGAAACCGTTCGAATTTTCATCTTATGACACTTGCCGGTCATGTCTCAAAGGAAAGATGACCAAAACTCCGTTTACGGGACACGGAGAAAGAGTTACCGAACTCTTGGGATTGATACATAGTGATGTATGCGGTCCCATGTCTACACATGCCAGGGATGGTTCTTCGTACTTCATTACATTCACTGACGATCTCTCTAGATTCGGATATGTGTTCCTGATGAAACACAAATCAGAAGCTTTTGAGAAATTTAGAGAATATAAACAAGAAGTCGAGAACCAAACCGGAAAAAGTATTAAAATCCTTGGATCTGATCGAGGAGGTGAATACTTGAGCAATGAATTCCTGGACTTCCTAAAAGAGAATGGGATTCTCTCTCAGCTGACTCCTCCATATACACCACAGCACAACGGTGTATCGGAATGGAGGAACCGCACCCTATTAGATATGGTGCGCTCTATGATGAGCACAGCTGAGTTACCTATTTTCTTCTGGGGATATGCACTGGAGACAGCAGCATACCTATTGAATCAAGTTCCATCTAAATCTGTACCTACCACACCATATGAGATATGGAGTGGGAAGAGGCCATATCTTAAACGAGTTAAGATATGGGGTTGTCCAACATATGTCAAAAGACAAAATCCGGACAAACTCGAGGCACGGTCAGTTCTTTGCAAGTTTGTGGGATATCCAAAGAACTCATATGGGTATTTTTTCTACCACAGTGAGGAACAAAAAGTGGTTGTTGCTCAACATGCCACCTTTTTAGAAAAGGAATTTCTTGTAAAAGAAATTAGTGGCAAAGTGGTAGAGCTGGAAGAGGTTCAAGATACATAAACCGTAACTGAAGATTTAGTGGAAACAGAAAATTCAGTAGCTCCCAACGAACCTCAGCCTCTCCGCCGATCTAGTAGGGTTCCTCGCCAACCTGAGTGATACTACGGTTTTCTCATGGATGGTGGGAGTGAGGATTGCATCATGGAGGATGATGACCCAACTAGCTTCGAGCAGGCCATCACGAGTAGGGACTCAGTAAAATGGATGGATGCTATGCGGTCCGAGATGGAATCCATGTACACCAACAAAGTATGGACTTTGGAAGATGCTCCTGAAGGGGTAAAACCCATTGGGAGCAAGTGGATCTTCAAGAAAAAACTTGGTGTAGATGGGAAAGTGGAGACTTTCAAAGCTAGACTTGTTGCAAAGGGTTTTCGTCAAAGACCAGGTGTGGACTATGACGAAACCTTTTCTCCAGTGGCTATGCTTAAATCCATCCGGATCATGCTTGCCATCGCTGCATATCATGATTACGAAATCTGGCAAATGGATGTTAATACCGCCTTTCTAAACGGTGATTTAGAAGAGTGCGTGTACATGACTCAGCCAGAGGGCTTCGTAGATAGTGGGAGCAGCGGGAAGGTGTGCAAGCTGCTTAAATCCATTTATGGATTAAAGCAAGCATCGCGGAGTTGGAACATCTGCTTTGACGTCGTTATCAAAGAGTTTGATTTCGTCAAAAACGTAGATGAACCTTGTATCTACAAGAAGGTGGCAGAGAGTAAGGTTGTCTTCCTCGTATTGTACGTGGACGACATACTCTTGATAAGAAATGACATTCCTATGCTGCGATCGGTCAAGCTCTTCTTATCACAAAGATTCTCAATGAAAGATCTTGGTGATGCCTCCTGCATATTGGGAATCAGGATCTATATAGATAGATCCAAACGGATATTGGGATTGTCCCAATCCAGGTACATTGACACCATACTAAAGAGGTTTAGTATGGAAGAATCCAAGCGTGGGAACTTACCCACGATCTCTGGAGTCACTCTCTCCAAAGAGATGTCTCCCAAGACTGATTTGGAGAGAGCTCGCATGCAAGGGATACCCTATGCTTCGGCTGTAGGCTCTATCATGTACGCGATGCTATGTACCAGACCCGATGTAGCATACTCACTAAGTGTAGTGAGTAGGTATCAAGCTAATCCTAGAGAGAGTCACTGGACAGCTGTGGAGCATTCTGAAGTACTTGCGAAGGACTAAAGAGATGCTCTTGGTGTATGGTAATGGAGAACTCCAAGTGGAGTCCTTTACCGATTCGAGCTTCCAGATTGATAAGGACGACTCTAAGTCGCTGTCGGGATTTGTCATTACCCTTTACGGAGGGGCGGTTAGCTGGAAGAGTTCCAAGCAGGAAACCGTGGCAGACTCGACGATGGAGGCTGAATACATCGCTGCCAACGATGCTGCCAAAGAGGCTGTCTGGATCAAGAAGTTCACTACTAAACTTGGAGTGGTTCCATCCATTGAGCATCCAATACCTTTGTATTGCGATAACAATGGAGCAGTGGCTTTGGCCAAGAAACCCAGGTCCCATCAGCGATCTAGGCATATTCGGAGGCGGTATCACCTGATCCGGGAGATAGTTGATCGCCGGGAGATCGAAGTCAGGAGGGTTGACACGAAGAATAACACAGCGGATCCACTCACGAAGGCCATTCCCCAGATACAGTTTGAGAGACTCTTCAGGATGCTCGGTATGCGATACTACAGTAGCTGGCCCTAGTGCAAGTGGGAGATTGTTAGTTGTATGTATGCCCTAGAGGCCAGTATTGTACAGATGATGTATATTATATTGGATGCTTGGACATATATAGAGATGACTTTCTTGCTCGATATGATAGTATGCTATCTGGTTGCTCTTTATCTTAACATGTATACTAGTCTCTTTAAACTGTCTTATAGTTACATGTTGGTAAAGCCCTTAGGATGTGTACTTGACTACCTGGACTATGATGCAGATCATACTAGTGGGGACATGGTAGTCCATAAGTACATCCTTCAAGGTCCCTAGTCATGGGTGTATCGAGACAGGGCATCGATATACCAGAGTAGACTAGCGTATACGCTTCTCGATCCATGAGATGGGCGATGGATGATCCCATATCCATTGGTGTTTGACATCAGAGATGGTATGCGGGTGCTCAGTAGAGACTGGGTACACTGGACGGACTCGCCGAGAACTCCCAGTTGGTATTATACCTCACGTCAGATGGCAGTTCTCTGGTGACACTTGTACAGGTTAGTCTGTAGACCTGAGATCGTCATAGAGTCTTGTGTGATTCCCACTATACTTTGATTTCCACCTTACCACGTCCATGAGGGCGTGCAAAATGGTGGTTTTTAGGTACAGTCCCTAGTCACATGGAGGCAATGAGCGATAGGAGGGGTTTCGTCTCTCCCGGTATTGGGGGTTGATGTTGCGCTGTGCTCGATTGGCCGTAACAGGGAAGTCCCTGGCCAGGGTTGATTGGAGATTTACTGGTAAGTGTTACCAGTAGTTTCTCGACCCGTTATGAGCCTCACATCGGCACGACTTATCAGTTATTGGGGTCTGACGTTTACCACCCCTGGACTTGATATGCGACATATCAGACGAGGAGACCAGACTGTACGGGAAGTGTTGCCGATTGGCTCGACGGGAGTTGTAGCAGGTTCACTTGTTCTCTTCTGATCGCTCAATATCCGGGTGGCCGTTACGTTTAGCTGACCGCTTGCGGCTTGGGGGTGCTTGATATGATCAACACCCACTGCCGGCGTATTGACGAGTCTTAGAGACCCATAATGGAGTTTCCTAGTCCAGGCGAAACGTTGTGGTGCGCGTATGTGATATGCGCATGGACCTGATTAAAATGCGCGTATAGGATACCGTATATTGATCGAGCGGCTTGCTTTTGGTGGGGTCATATGTGATATGACCGGATTGATAAATCAAGTGTTGATTTATTAATTAACCATTAGTTTCTCACTTGAAATCCTTTCTTGAGTTTGATGGATCTATGCATGCATGTATGCCTTCTTTTTGATTCATGCACATATGGATGTACATATACACATACATACATACATACATCCTTCATGGTTGTACATACATGAAAATGGTGGCAATATAAAACTCACACCATGGTTTTATTTATGGATTTTATTGCATTTGATTTAACACAAAAAGGAAAAGGGAATATGGTCATTATTGATTTGTTTCTACACTCTTCTTTTGACCTAACCATCCTCACCCACCTTTTAACCTAGGGTAAACTTTCTTTTTGTGTTTTAACTCAAGTTCAATTATATATTCATTATTTAAACCATGGTTTGAGATGAGAACAAGAAAATATATAAACATATATTTTCATTTTTCTTGGATAAGAGTTATTCATTCACTCTTGAAAAAGATATAGCCATCATCTTCTTCTTCCTCTCTCATTTTGCTCTCTAGATTTTTGTAGTGAGCAATATACTCATCAAGAAAGGATTTTGAAGTGAGAAAGAGAACCACAACACCATTCTACACAAGTCTAGCCCACTTGTTTGGAGTGTTAGCTTCATTTCATTCTCTTGATCGGGTGAAGTTGCAAGCTTGGACAAAGCGGACTCCGGGTGGATCATCGGTGACCTAGAGGAGTTCAAGCAGACCCGTTTCCAAACCCTAAGTAGCTGAGGAGTCTAGCGTAGGGAGCTACAAAGGTTGTACTCTCAAAACCCTAGCTTTTCTTGCTTATGTTGATATGCAAAAGTTTTAGAAACCCTAATTTTCTAGGATACATCCTTTGTATGTTTACTTAGCACCATAAAGATTCCATCTTTGGTACATGTGATGCTTCCAAACCCCTCATAGGGTGCTAAGTAAACCCTTCATGCGGATCTATCATCAATAAAAAGCTCGTACGGTAAATCATCGTACGGCATCCCAAAAGCTGGGTATGGGTCAATATCGCATCCGTCTCATCAATTGTATAGTATCCTTATCATCATATCTCATGATCTGGGGTTCTGATCTAAGTCTAGTACAAATCGATACCATCTATGTAAATATAAATGCGTATGTGAAACACACGTCCAAAGGCCCACTACAATCTCATGTCGTATCCCAAATACGAATAACATTACATCACCGATCTTATAGCACTATGCCCAATCTCATCGACTCATTTCCAAATATCATCCACTATCATCATCATCCAGGTATATGTATAGCAAATAAGCATGTTTGTGTGTGTGAGTGTAAACCTATTCTAGGGTTCGTGTCTAGGAAACTATACTAGTTTACATCTAAACCCTATTCTATCCATAGTACAGCTAATCACATCTGAATATCCAAGTCACACATAACGCTATCATACATATATATAGTATATATCTAGCATACTAAGTATCGAACTGTGGGGTTGCTATACGCCATCCACCCGACTTCCCCCATAGATATAATCTACTCACCTTGCATCCTGCGTGTCGGTGTCGATTTCGCTTTCATCTTCTTCGTAGTTTGAAGCCCTCGAGAAGGTACCTACTAGATAACATAATCGCAATGCACCTTAAAATCACATCGAGAAAACCAAACGACGCGCTAAGGCCTATAGGTTAGAACCTATGGACTACCCTTTCAAAATCATCAAACAACCCTCGATGTCGTCGTGCAAATGTCAAGCGATCGAGGTAAAACACAAATACGCAAATCCAGAATTCAAAATATGAGAAACGAGACTCCGAATCAAAACAGCAACTCAGGAAAAAGGCTCCAGATTCTACCCTAAGCCAAATTGGTCAATTTTGCATATACCAAGGGTCTATTTTACATGAAATAAAGCTACAAAACCAACACGAATCAAATTGGTGGGACCCAGGCCGCAATTTGCGACCATACAGAATAAATCTACGGCCAGAAAAAGGATTCTGGGGTTAGGGTTTTGGTTGTAGCTTCCTAGGTGCCTGCATGTATCATTGTCCTTGCAAAATAATTTTCTGAGTCTCGGGGTGATAGCAGATTCCATTTTACATCCACAGAATTCATAATTTCCCGATATAGGCTTTTCTAAATCCATATTCCGGGGTTCTAGTCTCTGGTTTAGGTCTTAATTCTAGCACTAGGGGGTTGGTGAGGCCTCTACTGAGCTCAATTGTCCATCACAACTTTCAATTTCCAATAACCCTAACTAGAATTCTTCTAAGTCCACAAAACCATTCGATATCGGTTCTAATCTAACATGGGGGTGAAAGTAATGGAAACACTAAGCTTATGCTTCAGAAAATACCTCATTTGGAAACTCAAGAAAATTCTTGAGTTGCCCCAAGTAGCCAAAATCCTTGCTTTCTTGGTCCAATGTGCTTCCCTTGAGCTTGTGCAACTTTTTTGTGAAAAGGGTAATGGGTTTTGAGTTGATTTTCATGGTATTTTGGGGGATTTTGTGGAGAGGGAGAGGAGGGGAACAGCAGCAGCAGTAGCAAAGGGAAGAGAGGGGAGAGAAATGAGTGAGGAAAATGATGAGGGATGGCTCAAGACAAAGGGTTGACCCTCACCCACTCTTTCTCTCTCTTGCCCACTCCTCACTATTCTAATCATATCCTTTTCTTTTCTTTTCTTTTTCCCTCTCTAATAAATCAATAACCATGCTATAAAACATGTAGGAAAGCCATGGAAATAAATGTAACAAGTGAAAAAAAAAGATATGGTGCATGTTTTGCACAAATATGCTAAAAATCCGATTAGCGATTTTTAATCGCGATTAACACTAAATTAGCATATAATTACTCATAAAAACTTAAAATTTGCATAATTTACATAAAACACCCACTTTTAAATATTTTCCATAATTTTCCAAATTTTCCCCCATTTATCGGTATTTAATTATACCGCTTTATTTAAAATATTCAATATTTTATTATTAAATTATAAAAATTCCCCAAAAATAATATTTTATTTTTTTGAAATATTACAATCTTCCCCCCTTAAAGAAATTCGGTCCCCAAATTTAAATTTAAACCCCCAAATTCTAAAACATTTCAATAAAAGTCTAAGTCGTCGGGGCTCCGAAATCATCAATACATAAACGTATTATAACGCAAGGCATGCGCATGAACAATGAGCAGATAACTCAAAATCAAAACTCCGTCAAGCATCCCGCAAACATCGGAGTCATGGTAAAGACACAATGTCAAATCCAAAATAAAACCAATATGATATAAATCAAAACCATACATGTAGACATCAATTCTATACATGTAAATATCTGAAAGAAATGCATGCTAAACCTTTTTAAGTCGTTGTGCGATGCGCATAACACTGCACAGTGGCGGAAGTCTATGGTAAAAAAATAACCATGTATGTATATATCTTTCGTTTAATATGTACGTTCTGCCGTTTTGAAAATAATTTAGAAGGGTTTCCTTATTTTAAATGTTTCGTGTCATATCAGACACGTAGGTAAATACTGAGACTATAGCTCGCTTTTTGGAAATCCCTTCGATAACTATCAATGCATACAAAATATATCCAGATACTGTCCTCTCACTAGTCCTGCTCAGTACGAAAACCAATAGCAATATCATAGAAATGTACTGCTCCATAAGGAATCAATCCCAAAATGTATATACGAATACCGTGTGCGTCTGGTGCGCACGGAAATCAAAATCCATATATGTGCCATACATGTGCACAGAAACAACATCTAGGTGCAACGGGTGTGCACGAAACATCTGTCATAGGAAACGTGTGTACCTGACAGCAAAATCAGGTGCATCTGACATGCACGAAGAATCCCGAATTAGTGCATCTGGTGTGCACCAAAATCGCATCTCAAAACATGCACTCAACACGCGCTAAAATCCAAATCAAATGCACGGAGTGCAAGAAATCAACATCAATAGTAGAATCAAAATCGACGGTATACAATACGGCTCAATCAAAAATAGGTATACCGCGTATATAAGCTCACAACCATGTGCATCAGCATGCACAAATCAAATCAAAACAGTAAAAGTGCATGTAAACGATGCCGAAGGCATAAGTCAAATCGCGTGGATAACATAGGCATGATGTCAAAATCAATATGTCGAATGACATCAAATCGAAGTCAGGTGCAACCGTAGTGCACAAAATATAAATCCGGTGCAACAAAGGCACGAAATATAAATCTGGTGCGACAAACGCACGAAGTATAAAACTGGTACATCCTGGGCAAGAAATACAAATACGGTGCATCCTGTGCACAAATACCTAACAATAACTCAAATGCGTAAGCAGCAACACAGAGTGTACCCAAGTGTAAAGAAAATCATAAACGTGTGCAACTGCGTGCACAAAACACATATCAATGCACTACAAGCACATATATGTTATACCGAGTGCAAAAAGCCAAATCGTATGCAAACCATGTGCACAAAACCAACCCAACGGTAAGAAATCCATGAAGTCATAAGCATGTGCAATCAAGGCACAAAAACGATATCAGGTGCAATAACTGTGCACAAATATGAATACCCAGTAGGTGCAACCATGGTGCACGAAAACAGAAATCATGGAATTCATCCATCAAGGCTAAATCATGTGAACAGATCGCCCAAAATACCGAAATTCAAGATGACTGATACGTGATAATCAAATCACCAAATCACAAATCATAAATACCGCCGTCGATATTTCCTCCTTCAAAGTCGAGAAGGTGCCGGTGCATCCAATGCTAGCAGCGTAAGGTATCTACTTGCCTCTTGCTCACGGTCTGGCGTCCTCTGTCTCTGGGCCCTTATCTTCTCGGTAGATTACTAATCTCGCAATCCATCGACTCATCGGCCGTGTCAGGTGTGCTAACAGGGATGATTCCATCCTGGCACTTCTCTGGTCACCTCTCGGTCAATCCTCACGGCCACTCGTAAAGCAGCACGTCACTGGCGCTGACCTCTGGTCCTCTGAATACACATCACACATCTGATCCTGGTGCAAATCCTATCGCAGCAGTGTCATGGAAGGAATCCTGCTTAAGGTCTGTTCCGACCTCGCCTATGACAAACTGTACGGAGGCTGGTACTCTTGCATATTCTTTTCTCGCTCTCTGGACATCTGCGTCCTTAGCACAGCATTTCCTCGGAAACTGGTCGCATCCCAACGCCTATGTAGACATATCCGACCTTTAATCTTAACGGAGAGTAACAACAGCTCGTCGGCATCTCGCACGAACCTCTTGTCCCGCTTGTCTGTATCAGCGTCCACTTCGACGTCACGTCTCTATCTGCGCGCTGCAAATATCCTCGGCTACGGTCAATCCGAAGTCTCTCACATGGACTCGAAATCACGAACTCGGTATCTTCATCACTCTGTGGAAGATATCTAGCCGAACACGCCCTCAGGAACTCTTCCCAACCTGCGGAGGTATACTCTATACGCGTCCATTCTTGCTCAACTAACAACGCATCTGGTTGAGATCCTTTATCCGAACCTGGTCAACTATCTCGTCGACGTTGCCGAACTCTGGCCTGCTGGGTTTGCGCAATATGACCACTCCTGGGTCCAAGTCTTCTCGTATAGTATTCCAGAAAGGTCCTATCGAGGTCTCTCTCAAATCTTGTTTCTGCCGAATTGCCCAGAAGTTATCATCCTTCGCTATATCTGTTTCTTGTTCCGGAACGGCTATATACTCATTGCGCCTCCTTCTGGAAAATATGTCAATAATCAACGCCTCTGCATGCGTATCGCATTTATGATGTCAGCGGAGTGGAACGTCATCTCGTCGAATTCTCGTGCGAACTCTTTACTCCACTCTGTTCCAATATCGACTGATTCGGACTCGTCTTCTCGTGGCTGTATGGATTGCGCTCCAACGGCTATACTCGTATCTGGAGTCTCCCAAGCAATGTGTCCCATCACATGAAATCCGAATGATGTCGAACCATCCGATCGATTTGTCAAAACCTCATAATCCCCCAAGAGATCAACATCTTGAGTACAGTTTAACAGTATTCCAGTACATGCCACAGTATCAGTGGATCAACCGTAGAAGGGCAAACCCAAGCCTCACAAATGGCACCGCTAAACTGCCATAAACCCTAAAGTTCGAAGGCGTTCCATGGTCATTACGTCGAGTTAGGGTTTCATTCTTCTAGAGGGTCCATAGCATTACTTGCATTGTCTTTCGAATACTTTAAACTTGGAAATGGGTTCCTGACATTCGATCATCTCTATCGACTCTCAACGAATCTGCGTGAAGTCGTCTCTAGCTGGAATCAATCAATCTGATGACCTCGCATCGGGGTAAGCGAACGAACCACATGTCCTAGTCATTCATCCTTGGGTGACTAGCGACCTCCGATCATATCTCTAAGTATATACTCATGCTGCAGTAGCTCCAATCATTTGGGCGATATCTCGTCATTTGCAGCAACAACTGGCTCATTCGTATGTACGCTGAATAGCGCCTCAATCATCATGAATAAGCGATGAATCAATGGTCATCACATTCTGGCTGGCCTCTATCAGTGGTTCAATCCTCTGGTGATGATCTTCATGTCCGAGAATTCTCGTAAAAGCGATCTGTCAAACGCTCATGGCGAGAAAACACAATGAAACGACGCCTCTCTATGCAATCGTACGTCCCTGGAATCTCGCCCTGGTCAGTCCTCGTCCATGACGAGCTCATGCTGACGCAACTCTGGCCGTATCTCTCTATGCCCATGTAATCGTGGCAGCAAAATCATAACCAACATCGATGAGGATAGATCATAGGAATGAATATAATACTGTGCAAAGAAATGTACATCCTAAGGCTCCTTAAGCGGAGTGGCGTGTCGTAAGTATACCGCGGAACATACAAAAGGTACATCACTCTACTGAAGTCACCTACTCCATAAACCAAGGGTTATCCTGCACGACGAAAGTTCGGGTATAATACCCCCTCGATTAAGTCTAAGTTCCGTAAGGTTAAGCCTAAGTTCCGTATATATATAAACGCTCTAGGCTCCGCATAGTCAAACTTAGATTTGAACCAAGGTTAACCTAGTGCTCTGATACCAACTTTGTCACGATCCGAAATAGCACATGACTAGCCTTGAATCATATGAAGTCTATAGGACCCCATCTAATTCAAGTAAGCCAAAAACCCAGAAATTTAAAACCATTTTTAAGAAGTAAATAAGGAAAACTAATTTTTAAGAAGTAAGGAAAACATGTTTTAAAAGCAAGGTTTTAAAATAAGTAAGCCGAATATGCATTTTTAAAGTCTAAAGTCTTTTCTAAAAATTTCGGCAGAGTTTCCTTTGTAAATACTGGCCCCTGACGGGGTACAACATGAATAATATATATACAATGAAAAAAGGCATCCCCAAGCGGGAGCTAGCTCTTCGTCAATCGACGGTCATAACCACGCAAGCAGTATAATATACAACGCCGAAGGGCGAGGATCAAAACTAAAAGGAAAACTCAAAATCAGCGTGAAAACCATAATACTACAACACGCGACTCTAAGGTCGAAATAATACACAAGTTTTCTAAGTCTGAAACAATATACAAGTTTAGTTGATGGAATTACTAGATACAACTGAATAATACATGTACAATAGTGGTTCTGATGCAAAAGAACCCACCTACCAAAGCAAATCACCCGTAAGGGAAGCAGTATGCCAAGAGCCGCAATGGAACCTGTACGGCAAAACCTGCAAGAACTATGGCTCAACGGGGGTGAGTTGCCAACTCGTGAATAGAAAACATCACAGAGCAGAAATCGTATGTATGACTCATCCTAGGTCAATACGATCAGATATATATATAAACCTCAAATGAATAAGTCTGAAGCATGATAAAGTGGCAATGTAATATCTATACATGGATGTAGTGCCAAGTGCTCGTGCCAGTGCCTCAGGTAATAACATATCATAAATATGAGGTATGATCAATGTCGACTATATCATGAAATCTGTAAGTATGTGGATATCATCCCACTATGTAATCAATGTCATCATGTATGTGGATCTCGTCCAACTATGAGATCAATGTCATCAATGTCAATATATGTATGTGGAAATTGTCCACGTGTCACCCAATGACAATAAGCATCATGCATGTAAATATCATAAACATATGCATGGAAGTATGAGGATGTAAATCAACATGTGTCGCTCGCGACATATCAAAATCATGGAACCTGAGTGTCAAGCATCGACACTCGAAAACATCATGAAACCAGTGTCTAGCATCGGCACATAAATCCTCATATACATAGTGCTCCGTCAGTCCGGATCGTCCCGTCTCATCTCTCAACTCGGGTCGGTATCCCCCAGATATCCGCAGAGCTCAAAACAATCACCGGTAGGTAGTACTCCCCTGCCAGGCTCACCGTCTAACATATACGAGTCTTCTTGCCCCGGGGTACCTCACCGGGTCCACCATGTACCCACAGACGGTGCCTGCCGCTCCTCGAATCGGGTTTCACATGCCACTCTCAGAACCGAGAAAACACATGATGGACGCACTGAAATATCATATCAAGGGTAACCGGGTTTTTAAAACAATACATACTATCCTTTAAAATACCCATGGTTCCCAAATCCAGAAATATCATGGAAACAACATATCTCAATGCGTATAATCAGAAAGCATGATGCATGCGACATATAAAAGAAATGTAAGCATATCAGTATATCATGCAATATGGAAGAGTAACATGCACATATTTAGGGAAGACCGCTTCTTTAAAATGAATCAGTTTTAAAAAGTATCTTGCGGTTCCCAAATCCTCAATTCAAGCCAGAATCATCTATGTATGTGCAAATGTGTATGTGTACAATATGTAAGTACACGAGTATGAATGTACAATAAGTATGTGCACATGTATGGGTGTACAATATGTAAGTACACGAGTATGAATGTATAATAGGTATGTGCACAAGTATGCGTGTACAATATGTAAGTACACAAGTATGAATGTACAATAGGTATGTGCACAAGTATGAGTGTACAATATGTAAGTACACGAGTATGAATGTACAATAGGTATGTGCATAAGTATGAGTGTACAATATGTAAGTACACGAGTATGAATGTACAATAGGTATGTGCACAAGTATGAGTGTACAATATGTAAGTACATGAGTATGAATGTACAATAGGTATGTGCACAAGTATGACATGCAAGGGTCATATCCTGAATGCAACAGTACTACAGTGTAATGACATGGCAATTATCGACGATGAAGTGTGTGAGCCGGCAAGCAGGTGTACGTGAAACATATGTATCATCGATAATGGTGCTGGTGTCCTAACAGCATGGATTTGATACAACAATAAACATATTTAACATGCAATGCGATGCAAACAGTAAGAATCTGCGGCAAATGAATAATAAACACAACAGTGTAAAATCTACATCAATGTATCTATGTCATACTGTTTTTGCCATTTGAAATAAGACGAATCGGGGTTTCTAGGAAAATAAGGGCTACGGTGTTTTTAAGAAAAGATGCGTCTTTTGAAAATATCCGTAGAATCCCTTGCCTGTCTTTAAAATACTCCCGATTCGTTAGTTTTTGAAATAGGTATGACATCAGCCTAGCCTAACATCTTCTGGCAAGACTACGGCTCTAACTAACAAGTCAATCAGGAGGGGTATGGAAACCACCTAAATCTGAGTCGATATATATATATATATATATATATATATATATATATATATAATAGTCGGTGATCCCTCCTCAAAGGTACCGCGTACGATACAATATCATATGACATCCTTGAGTCATGAGTGCGGATCTATCATCAATAAAAAGCTCGTACGGTAAATCATCGTACGGCATCCCAAAAGTTGGGTACGGGTCATTATCGCATTCATCTCATCAATTATCTGGTATTCTTATCATCATATCTCATGATCTGGGGTACTGATCTAAGTCTAGTAAAAATCGATACCATCTATGTAAATATAAATACGTGTGTGAAACACACGTCCAAAGGCCCGCTACAATCTCATGTTGTATCTGTCACGACCCGAAAGTACGGAACGTAACTGGCACTTAGATTACGAGACGTCTAAAGGCGTACCGTAACCTAAGTCAGCCAAAGCCCAGAAAAATCTAAACCAAAATCAAAAGAGAGTGAAGGAAAACCTTTAATGAAAACGATTTTCAAATCAATTAAGTTGCAAAGAATCCCTTCTTAAAAACATCATAAATTTCTGAAAATTTCGGCAGAGTCTCCCCTGTATTTTCTATCCCCCAAAATGGGTACAACAAGATAATAAACCTGTAATCATAAAATGGCATCCCAAAGCGGGAGCTAGCTCTTCGCCCAAGGCGGATCACAACCACATGCAATATAATAGTAATATCAAGAAAAGAGCATAAAGAAACGCAAAATATCAGAAAACACATCCCCGGCTCAAGTGAGCTCGACCCAAAAGAAACCACAAATATACAACCTCTCAGTCTCACCACTAGGTCACATATACAATATAAAGTGGTAGATGGAGAATACTAGATACAATGATAAAGCAAAAGAAATAAAGTGTGCTCGCAACCCACCTACGGGCGATGTCGCGAGTCTGAGCAAAAGAAACTGATGATAAGATAGCCCGCCGCTACAAGAGTGACGGGTCCGACCTGCAAGACACTGTGGCACAACGGGGGTGAGTTGCCAGCTCGTGAGTAAATATAACATCTAATAAGGCAATCATAAGAATGCACGCAATGCACCACAACATGCATGTCCATATGTGATATAATATCTCTATTATGCATGCACATGTATGCAATATCATTACTAAATCTTTAAGTGTTTTAAATGCTAAGGGTATTGAATTCTTAACTTTAGAAAATGAATATCTGTATAATAGCTAAGTACCATCAAGAAATCATCTGAAAACCCGTGTCAAGCATCGACACCAAATAGGAATCATATCTGTCTCAATATCGGCCTCCGTCAGTTCGGATCGGCCCATATCATAAATCTCACGACAACAGTCGGTATCTTCCGGATATCCGCCGTGCCAGACATCACCGGTAGGTAGTCTTCCCCTGCCAGGCTCATCGTCTACAACTCGATCTTCTTGCACCGGGGTACCATACCGGGCCCACCATGTACCCGAGACGGTTCATCCACTCCTCGAATCGGGTCTCGAAATACAACAGAAAACATGAAAACTCATGGTGTACGACACATACATCACGAGAAAACCGCAACTTTGTTTTGAAAATGATAATATAAGGTTTTGTTAAATTCTTGCGGTTTTCCCCAAAAATCCAGAAATCGCAGCAATACTGAAATCCTCAAGAAAAACATAATGTCCACATGTTATATATGATAAATGTCTATGATATCAATGCATACGATGTGAATTCTGCTAGAAATCTATATAAATATGATGATGATGCGAGGTATACGTATGCTATGCAATTTCATATATCAAGTATGAATGCAAGTGGCGATATTATGATAAACAGGTTCTATAGTGCACGTGGCATGGCAATTACCAAAGGCGTGTGTGTCACATGAATAGTGCGCGTGCAACAGATGCCAATGGTAATGGTGTTCGTGTCCTACAAAGTGATATCGCATAAGTATGGATGAATGTCCATGCAATCTACTATACTGTTCGCTATAAGGGTATGCAATGTCAATGAAGGGGTAAGCTAACTAACAACATGAATCTTACAAGAGATAAGGAAATCCTAACTAGGGGGCGCATCGCGCCATCCAGACGATTCCCCCATAGATGAATACATCTACTCACCTGAAATCCCCGCTAATCCGATCCGGCCACCGCCTTGCCTTTTCGCGCCGTGTCCGAAGTTTTCCCGACCGATCCTATATTTGCACAATATCAAGCATAAGATTACAAAACCTAAGACGATGCAAGTCACAACATACAATTATCAACGCTCTCAAATTAAACATAGCATACACTCGGTGCGCGGGAAAACGCACGAAAATCGCTAATCGTTAACTAGAATCGTCATTTCGGGGAAATCGACAAAACTAAAATCCGGCTAGACAAAACCCCGCGTTCGCACACTCTAATAGTCCTATACGAAGCTAATTATATCGCTAACATAACGCAATTTGATCGCATTCTAATTTTTGAAAAAATCTAGTAAGCAATTTGCTTACCGATTCGATACAAACATCGCCATTTTGTCAATTTAGCGAGCATAACACTACACAATTAACCACTCCAATCAATTAGATAACAAAACCCTAACTTAATCCAACCACCATGCTACAAACCCTAATTTTAAAATCAAATCCTTCTCTTGATTTTCCTAAACAAACATTTACTACTAAACTAATGCTTCAACTTTCAATTCTAGCATATTTAAACTACAAGTTAACAAAAAGATTAGAATCTTCACCTCACAAGCTTGAATCCTAGCTTGATCAAGTCACCAAGAAGCCTCCTTTCATCAAGTTTTTGAACTAATTTGGGTTGAAGAGAGAGTGGATTAGGGTTTAGTGTTGAATGGAGATGGAAATTTGTGAATTTTGTATGAATTTTGACATGAAAAATGAAGCAAAATGAAGTGAGAAGAGAGGGGATTTTCTGCAGTGAGCTCGGCCAGCAGGTGAGGGAGGGAGTTGTGGAGAAATTCGGAGAAGTTTCTAGGTCAATAAACATCATATGTTATCATTTAATGCTTTCACATCAACAATTTACAAAAAAAACCTCATTTTACATCATTTTTCCATTAAATTTCCCACCCTAAAACCAAAAGTTTGCAAGACATGATATAATTTTATTAACACCATATTTTAGCTTATAAAGATTCCTAATTATGAAATTTACCTAATTAAATTTGTATTTATCCCTAATTTAATGTATTTAAAAAGGCTTAAAATAATAAAAAAAATAATTAATTACGAGATTTTTTTTATTTAACTAGATAATTATAAGTGACATTTTAGTGACAAAATTATAGTAATATCTTATCTAAATTTTGTATAATTAAGTCTACAATGAAAAATACCTAATTTGACTTTTTACGGAAAAAGCCGAAAAATTAGCCGATTACCGAAAAACTGCCTAAACGATTTTCGAAAGGTTACAGTGTCGCAAATACGAATCACATTACATCACCGATCTCATGGCACTATGCCCAATCTCATCGACTCATTTCCAAATATCATCCACTATCATCATCATCCAGGTATATGTATAGAAAATAAGCATGTGTGTGCGAGTGGGTGTAAACCTATTCTAGGGTTCGTGTCTAGGAAACTATACTGGTTTACATCTAAACCCTATTCTATCCATAGTACACCTAATCACATCTGAATATCCAAGTCACACATAACGCTATCATACATATATATAGTATATATCTAGCATACTAAGCATCGAACTGCGGGGGTGCTATACGCCATCCACCCGACTTCCCTCGTAGATATAATCTACTCACCTTGCATCCTGCGTGTCGGTGTCGAGGTCGCCTACATCTTCTTCATCGTATGAAGCCCTCGAGAAGGTACCTACAAGATAACACAATCGCAATGCACCTTAAAATCACATCGAGAAAACCAAACGACGGCTAAGGCCTATAGGTTAGAACCTATGGACTATGCTTTCAAAACCATCAAACAACCCTCGATGTCGTCGTGCAAACGTCAAGCGATCGAGGTAAAACACAAATACGCAAATCCAGAATTCAAAATACGAGAAACGAGACTCCGAATCAAAACAGCAACTCTGGAAAAAGGCTCCAGATTCTACCCTAGGCCAAATTAGTCAATTTTGCATATACCAAGGGTTTATTTTACATGAAATAAAGCTACAGAACCAACACGAATCAAATTGGTGGGACCCAGGCCGCAATTTGCGGCCATATAGCTTAAATCTGCGGCCATAAAAAGGATTCAGGGGCTGGGGTTTTGGTGGTAGCTTCCTAGGTGCCTGCATGTATCACTGTCCTTGCAAAATAATTTTCAGAGTCTCGGGGTGATAGCAGATTCCATTTTACATCCACAGAATTCATAATTTCCTGATATCGGCTTTTCTAAATCCGTATTCCGGGGTTCTCGTCTCTGGTTTAGGTCTTAATTCTAGCACTAGGGGGTTGGTGAGGCCTCTACTGAGCTCAATTGTCCATCACAACTTTCAATTTCCAATAACCCTAACTAGAATTCTTCTAAGTCCACAAAACCACTCGATATCGGTTCTAATCTAACATGGGGGTGAAAGTAATGGAAACACTAAGCTTATGCTTCAGAAAATACCTCATTTGGCAACTCAAGAAAATTCTTGAGTTGCCCCAAGTGGCCAAAATCCTTGCTTTCTTGGTCCAATGTGCTTCCCTTGAGCTTGTGCATCTTTTTTGTAAAAAGGGTAATGGGTTTTGAGTTGATTTTCATGGTGTTTTGGGGGATTTTGTAGAGAGGGAGAGGAGGGGAACAGCAGCAGCAGCAAAGGGAAGAGAGGGGAGATAAATGAGTGAGGAAAATGATGGGGGATGGCTCAAGACAAAGGGTTGACCCTTACCCACTCTTTCTCTCTCTTGCCCACTCCTCACTATTCTAATCATATCCTTTTCTTTTCTTTTCTTTTCTTTTCTTTTCCCCTCTCTAATAAATCAATAACCATGCTATAAAACATATAGGAAAGCCATGGAAATAAATGTAACAAGTGAAAAAAAAAGATATTGTGCATGTTATGCACAAATATGCTAAAAATCCGATTAGCGATTTTTAATAGCGATTAACACTAAATTAGCATATAATTGCTCATAAAAACTTAAAATTTGCATAATTTACATAAAACACCCTCTTTTAAATAATTTCCATAATTTTCCAAATTTTCCCCCATTTATCGGTATTTAATTATACCGCTTTATTTAAAATATTCAATATTTTATTATTAAATTATAAAAATTCCCCAAAAATAATATTTTATTTTTTTGAAATGTTACAATCTTCCCCCCTTAAAGAAATTCGGTCCCCGAATTTAAATTTAAACCCTCAAATTCTAAAACATTTCAATAAAAGTCTAAGTCGTCGGGGCTCCGAAATCAACAATACATAAATGTATCATAGCGCAAGGCATGCGCATGAACAATGAGCAGATAACTCAAAATCAAAACTCCGTCAAGCATCCCGCAATCATCGGAGTCATGGTAAAGACACAATGTCAAATCCAAAATAAAACCAATATGATATAAATCAAAACCATACATGTAGACATCAATTCTATACATGTAAATATCTGAAAGAAATGCATGCTAAACCTTTTTAAGTCGCTGTGCGATGCGCAAAACACTGCACAGTGGCGGAAGTCTATTGTAAAAAAATAACCATGTATGTATATATCTTTCGTTTAATACGTACGTTCTGCCATTTTGAAAACAATTTAGAAGGGTTTCCTTATTTTAAATGTTTCGTGTCATATCAGACACGTAGGTAAATACTGAGACTATAGCTCGCTTTTTGGAAATTCCTTCGATAACTATAAATGCATGCAAAATATATCCAGGTATTGTCCTCTGACTAGTCCTGCTCAGTACGAAAACCAATAGCAATATCATAGAAATGTACTGCTCCATAAGGAATCAATCCCAAAATGTATATACGAATACCCTGTGCGTCTGGTGCGCACGGAAATCAAAATCCATATATGTGCCATACATGTGCACAGAAATAACACGGGTGTAGACGAAACATCTGTCATAGGAAACGTGTGTACCTGACAGCAAAATCAGGTGCATCTGACATGCACGAAGAATCCCGAATTAGTGCATCTGGTGTGCACCAAAATCGCATCTCAAAACATGCGCTCAACACACGCGAAAATCCAAATCAAATGCACGGAGTGCAAGAAATCAACATCAAAAGTAGAATCAAAATCGACGATATACAATACGGCTCAATCAAAAACAGGTATACCGCGGTATATAAGCTCACAACCATGTGCATCAGCGTGCACAAATCAAATCAAAACACTAAAAGTGCATGTAAACGATGCCGAAGGCAAAAGTCAAATCGCATGGATAACATAGGCATGATGTCAAAATCAATATATCGAATGACATCAAATCGAAGTCAGGTGCAACCGTAGTGCACAAAATATAAATCCGGTGCAACAAAGGTACGAAATTTAAATCTGGTGCGATAAACGCACGAAGTATAAAACTGGTACATTCTGGGCAAGAAATACAAATACGGTGCATCCTGTGCACAAATACCTAAAAATAACTCAAATGCGTAAGCAGCAACACAGAGTGTACCCAGGTGTAAAGAAAATCATAAACGTGTGCAACTGCGTGTACAAAACACATATCAATGCACTACAAGCACATATAAGCTATACCGAGTGCAAAAAGCCAAATCGTGTGCATACCATGTGCACAAAATCAACCCAACAGTAAGAAATCCATGAAGTCATAAGCATGTGCAATCAAGGCACAAAAACGATATCAGGTGCAATAACTGTGCACAAATATGAATACCCAGTAGGTGCAACCATGGTGCACGAAAACAGAAATTATGGAACTCAACCATCAAAGCTAAATCATGCGAACAGATCGCCCAAAATACCGAAATTCAAGATGACGGATACGTGATAATCAAATCACCAAATCACAAATCATATATACCGCCGTCGATATTTCCTCCTTCAAAGTCGAGAAGGTGCCGGTGCATCCAATGCTAGCAGCGCAAGGTATCTACTTGCCTCTTGCTCACGGTCTGGTGTCCTCTGTCTCTGGGCCCTTATCTTCTCTGTAGATTACCAATCTCACAATCCATCGGCTCTTCGGCCCTGTCAGGTGTGCTAACAGGGACGATTCCGTCCTGGCACTTCTCTGGTCACCTCTCGGTCAATCCTCACGGCCACTCATACAGCAGCACGTCACTGGCGCCGACCTCTGGTCCTCTGAATACACATCACACATCTGATCCTGGTGCAAATCCTATCGCAGCAGTGTCATGGAAGGAATCCTGCTCAAGGTCTCTTCCGACCTCGCCTATGCCGAACTGTACGGAGGCTGATACTCTTGCATATTCTTTTCTCGCTCTCTGGACATCTGTGTCCTTAGCACAGCATATCCTCGGAAACTGGTCGCATCTAATGCCTCTGTAGACATATCCAACCTTTAATCTTAACGGGGAGTAACAACAGCTCGTCAGCATCTCGCACGAACCTCTTGTCCCGCTTGTCTGTATCAGCGTCCACTTCGACGTCACGTATCTATCTGCGCGCTGCAAATGTCCTCGGCTACGGTCAATCCGAAGTCTCTCACACGGACTCGAAATCACGAACTCGGTATATTCATCACTCTGTGGAAGATATCTAGCCGAACACGCCCTCAGGAACTCGTCCCAACCTGTGGAGGTATACTCCATACGTGTCCATTCTTGCTCAACTTACAACGCATCTGGTTGAGGTCCTTTATCCGAACCTGGTCAACTATCTCGTCGACGATGCCGAACTCTGGCCTGCTGGGTGTGCACAATATGACCACTCCTGGGTCCATGTCTTCTCATATAGTATTCCAGAAAGGTCCTATCGAGCTCTCTCTCAAATCTCGTTTCTGCCGAATTGCCCGGAAGTTATCATCCTTCGCTATATCTGTTTCTTGTTCCAGAACGGCTGCATACTCATTGCGCCTCCTTCTGGAAGATATGTCAATAATCAACGCCTCTGCATGTGTATCGCATTTCTGATGTCAGCGGAGTGGAACGTCATCTCGTCGAATTCTCGTGCGAACTCTTTACTCCACTCTGTTCCAATGTCGACTGATTCGGACTCGTCTTCTCGTGGCTGCATGGATTGCACTCTAACGGCTATACTTGTATCTGGAGTCTCCCAAGCAATGTGTCCCATCACATGAAATCCGAATGATGTCGAACCATCCGATCGATTTGTCAAAACCTCATAATCCCCCAAGAGATCAACATCTTGAGTACAGTTTAACAGTATTCCAGTACATGACACAGCACCTGTGGACCAACCGTAGAAGGGCAAACCCAAGCCTCACAAATAGCACCGCTAAACTGCCGTAAACCCTAATGTTCGAAGGCGTTCCATGGTCATTACGTCGAGTTAGGGTTTCATTCTTCTAGAGGGTCCATAGCATTACTTGCATTGTCTTTCGAATACTTTAAACTTGGAAATGGGTTCCTGACATTCGATCGTCTCTATCGACTCTCAACGAATCTGCATGAAGTCATCTCTAGCAGGAATCAATCAATCTGATGACCTCGCATCGGGGTAAGCGAACGAACCACATGTCCTAGTCTAACTTTTATTTCTTGTCTTGTAATTTTAATTCCTAGTCTAACTTTTATTTATTGTTGTTAAATAGTTGATGTTATTTCTTGCTCTTTTTCTTTTCTTCTTAACCGTATTTTCAAGCCATGATACTCTACGGAGTCCCTTGCTTAGGTGAAGGCCCAAGTAGTTAGCTTGCTACCATTTTGTAAAACCGTATTTTCCTTTCTTTCTTTGCTTCCTTCTTGTTTGGTTTTGTTTTTCATTTAAATCTGTGAATAATTGCACAATTGTTATGGGCTAAGGAAGGTTAGTATGAGGGACGGAAAAATCCCTTGTGCTTCACTTCGCCAAACACCTTGAAACGAACCTAGACCAAACTAACACAACCCTCTCACTTAGGCGCACTATACGTGACATATAGCCGCGACTTAAGTCGAGAAGTCCCTTGGGCGCACTACAACGTGACATGTAGTTGTGACTTAATTGGATACATGGTTGTGGATGGTTGGCCTAGGGTTGGAAATAAGCGCACATAGCGGAAGGACAAGTGGCACTAGGAATGGATTTAGCGTTGAAAAGCTTGCTTAAACTCGCAAATCCCATTCCTATGTCCTCCTAATACCCGCTACGTTTGATTATCCCAACATCGTTTTAAGAATGGAAAAAAACAAGTACAAGACTAATCCTAACTCTACTAACCAAGCTTAACCCTAACAAGCTTACTTGAATATAAATACGAACACTTAGGATAGAATTGAACGCATATATACATTCTTTCATTAACTCGTCTAAGACAAGAACGGACATACAACCATCTCCCTGTGGATCGACCCGTGCTCAACCGGCTAGCTGCAAAGTGACACCGTCTTGATTGCGGTAAGTAGATAACGGAGTAGAACGCATATCATAAAACGTATCGCGTCTCCGCTGCCAATCAAATGGCGCCGTTGCCGGGGAGACGGTAATGTATTTCTTTCTTGTTATTCGGGTTAATATTTTTTTGTATATATAAAAAAAATTAAATAAATATAATAAAAACCATTTTGTTATTTTTGACAATTTTTTGTGTGCAAGTATGCAGGCTATCTGGAGCAAGTACAGTAATCAAATTAGAAAACAGAGATTTTTATTTTGGAGTAGAGAACAAGGAGAGTGCAGGAACCAGAGAAGAAGCACCAAGTCTAAAGTTTGACCGCGGAACCGCGGTCAAAGCTTAGGTTTCTCGGCGGTTCCGCGGTTGTATTGAGGCTTCTGACCCCAGTTTTTTTCCTCCCTTTCCCTTTACTCTAAAACCCCTCTGTGAACTCACCGAACTGTATTTTCTGCAGGTTTATTTGCACAGATTGCGCCGCCGCAAAATAAATTTTTGTTGTTTTATATTTTGTTTGTTTATACGCTTTGCAAATAATAATACGGACATTAAGGGGCTTGAACACCAATTAAGATTTGGTGGGGATTTCATCACCCTTCCTAAGACCCCACAAATCACAAAAGGCATACGCATCACCTTGAGTTAATAAAAAATATCTAGACCAAACCTTTAAGGACTTATCGCTCCCATTTAGGACAAGTGAAGGTTGCGAGGAATCGGTCGTTTATCTAAACTTAAGTTTGTGGTGCCTAAGCTAGACAAGTGAGGAGGTAATTTTAAAAGGCCTGTATTACGGTGATTCGTGAGCGGAACCCTCCTTACCTCACTTGTGCTTACCTGACCACAATTGGCAGTGAAGAAGCGATTCGAGGGTTATCTTGCAATTTGTCGCTTGGAAGTCTAGGAGCAGTCTAGTTGGAATTTGAAGACCCTAGTTCTAGGTGTTATTTGTGCTTATTGTGATTGTGATTGTATAAAGTTTAGTCCCATAATTCCGTATTCTTTCAAAAAACCAAACAAACAATTTCAAAAATGAAAAAAAATCAAAAATTTATAAAAATTCACCCACTTTCTTCCCTCCCTACCTTTTCATCTGGGTATACCAAAACGACCAACTCTTGCCGAACTTTAGTACCCGCAACCAGACATTTCTTCTTACGGTTCTTGCTTTGGCCGAACTTCGAACGATCCATCCATGCCTAAATTTCTTTAAGAGATCGGATAGACGCGTTTAGGACAAACAATTGGACTCCGCAAACCACTTCGTATCAACTATTTCAAACATTCACCCCTTCTCATGTTGATACCCCATCTGAGAGTCATGTTGCGATTCCGAGACCAATGTCCATTGCTGAACATATTGCACAATCCCGTAGCCGATCTTTCATACCTTTCACCACTTCGAAATCGTTAGGACAACAATTCCAATCACCTTTTTATCATAATGTTGATCCTAATCCTGTCCAACCATTCGATTCCTATCAATCCTACCTGACTTTTACACCTTCCCTAGACATTGTTTCTGAACAGCCATTTGGGAGTTTCACATATCCAAACGAATTTGAATCATTTACCGAAACCCCCTCACAACCCATGTCTAGTCTTGAGCGAACTTTGGAAGAATTTCGGATAGCGTCGTGCCAAATGGAGAAAGTGAATGCGTCCATGGCCGCCCTCATACAACCTAACGAACCGTCAGCTAGTTTCCAACCAGCTCCGAATTTTCCAATGTATGATGAGGCGATTGGACAGTTTGAGAATTTTAGTAGTGAGAGTGAGTAGTACACCCTTCCAAACCAAACCTACCCGTTGCAAATTTAATTCCACAACTCCGGTTTCGAAAGTCTATCGAGTGTCCCACATGAATCACCAATTGAAGATAGAATGTTTGATGAGTTGTGCGACTTTTTAGTGTTTGATTTACCCGATTGTGAAGGGTCCAATTCAAGTGAAACCATTGCCAATCCCGTTGATCTCTACACCTCCACGCTAGAACCAGAATTGATTGAAAACCATGCTTTAGATGAGGTGTCTGAGAAATTTGATTTTCACTTGATTAGTGATATCGATGCTGGGAATATTTCGGATAATGAACCCACAGCTTTGGATGAGTTTTTCTCACCAGTTCATCATATCCTTTCACTTCCGTGTGGGCATCATCCTGAACCATTAACTGTCTTTTCCGAACTCCATTTGCGTCTAGAAATTGATGATGAATGCATGGATGAGCTAAATTTTAAGGAGAATTTTGAGGATAGTATTAAGGATGAAACGGTTTTACTTGATGAGTCGGATTTTTCAATTCATCCCGTCCCTTGACTGTGCACACCCTTTTGAACCTTTAACCGATACCATTCCTCGATCACTTACATCCATCCTTTCCATCGTTCCCACCTTGCAAGACACTGTATCACCTTCATTTCCTGTGACTGGTTTACTAAATCTGGTCAGCCCATGTTTTCTTACGAATCTTGAGAGGCTTGACCCCATTTCTCAACGGGTTGATAGATTAGTACAATCACTTTTTACACATCGGTTATTACAAATTGTACTAATTTATTCACTCCATTTCCACCCTCAAGTTCGTATTCCATTTGTTTTCCCCTCCGCCATTCTTCTCCTCCATCGAGACCGTATCCCGCTTCCATCCACACACGGTCTCGCGTATTCTTCATCTCTTTCCTCTACGCATTCTTTCACCAACCTGCACATTAGCGCGATAAATTTTTTGAATGCTTTGTGCTAACTTTTGGCCTATGTAAGACCTTGTATAGATTGATATTGTTCTCTTCCCCCCCAACTCTGAACTTTAACGCTTAAACAGTGGCAACACTGTTTTACTTAAGTTTGGGGGACCTTTTGTTTGTATATATTTTTTGGTTTGCTTTCCCTTTTGTAGTAAAAAAAACAGGGGAGCGCCGACAATTTTGACCCTCTTGGTATACAATGACAGTGAGGGCACTATCAAGTTTAAGTTTGAGAGTGTGCTCGGTAAGCTTTCTACCTTCGCATGCATGTGTATATTTTGCATTTGTTATTTAAAAACCAACAAAAATCTAAAAACTTTCAAAAAAATATAAAAACTTTGTCGTCAAGTTAGCTAGTAGGGTAGCTTAGATTTTTATTCCGAAAATTTAGTTGATATGTTAGGAATAACTAAAGCCTAGGTATAAGAATCGAAAACTCTAAAAATAACCCTCCTTCTGTTTAAACCTTGGTAAATATACGTCCTTGCAGTTTTTTTTTTAGAAGTAGGTAATCTTGAGTTCAGTTCTTGAGTTAAGTCGAGATGAAGGGAAAGTATTGAAAGCTTTATTGAAGGATAAGTCTGAAAAATAGTTCTTATTCGTGAGTCCAAATACAGAAAGTATATACTCTACAAACTGCACTTACACGTACCTTAAAACTTAGGATAGTAAAGGCTACCTAGAAATAGTCTTGCCTGAAAACCTAGTATGAAAGAAAAAACGGTATTTAAAGCTAACCACCAAAAGAGCATCACTGAAAAATAGATCCGGTCTTGAAAAAGAAAAATAAAGAAGAAAAAAAAAATCACAAGACCTGGAAACTGCTATTTACGCTTTAAGCTCACACATTCAGTAATCGGCTGTTAGTGCCTCAAGAAGCATTAATAGTCGCATGAAGGGGTGTGAGAAAATCCGTTCATCATTAACGAAAAGAAGTAGTATTAGGTATTAAGGCAAGGGTACTATAGCTTGAATTGAATTCTTAAGTATAGGGGTGAAAATTTACACACACGTGGGGGTATACGATCGATGTTTGGAGGAAAAATAGGAATAAAGAATAAGACTTATGTTTTCCGTAAAGATGATATAAATTCCGGATTGTAGACTGCGCTTTAGAAGGAAAACTCAGGAGAAACCGAGATCTTTCCAAACTGTCAAAACGTATAGGATCTTGGATTGAATAAATAAGAGGTGTGAAACATAAGGGGTGGATATTTCTAACTTAGGATGATATAGTTTCTAACTTAGATGCTAAAGCGTAGGAGTAGAATCAAGATTATTTTATGAAACTGGCTTGACGGGATTTTATTAGTAGTATCCGCTGAAAACCCTCGGGAGACGACACTACTCCTGCTAGGGACACCTAGAAGTTTAACGGCTTGTTGCACGAGCTCAGTGCAATCGCGTTCCCTGCGAAAGTGGGGTTAGGAATTTTTGTGAATAATTGGTTTTGCTCGGGTGTAATGTTTCTGAAATCATTATGCGGATTTTTCCGTTTTAGGGTAAAACAGTCGGTATGATAGTGATCAAATTTATGTATAGACTTGTTTGCAACTAGTTTTACTAGAATGAAGCTAGTTTGCGGGTTTTGTGGGTCACTTGGAAGTTTTGGTTCACTTTGAAAAAAAATTCCCTAATTAAATTATTATTTTAAGTTTTTATTTATGCACTTAACTATTGGTTAATTTATGTGCATTCTTTTTTGGCCAAAATATCTTTTATCATGCCATGGCCGAAATCTTCTAGTGTGGGAATGAGGTTTTGTTTTTGATGAGTCATCGATTGTTGATTCTAGAATTGGTGAGTCATTTGATGAGGTGGCTTATGCATTCATTCCATTTTGTTTTGGGTTAAGATATTATTGTGTGATATTTGTGTTGATTTTGGTTATGGTCACCACATGCATTCTTGAGCTCACCCCTTCCAAAAAAAATTCACAGTGAACATTATATTGTCCCCCCCCCACTTGATTGTGGAATTGATTTTCTTTGCAAAAATTGGTTAGCTCATCTCTTCAATTCATAGCATGTAAAAATCCCCAGAGCACTCATCATCAATTCATTTTTCACAGTGAACAATTTGTACTTGTGGCCGAGCCCAATATTGGTGTAGCTTGATTTTATTTCCAAAGCTCACAATTTCTTCACTTGATTTCATTTTTGGCACTTCATGTCCGAGTTGCTTCAGTTTGAAGCGGGAGCCCGTATAAAGATTCATTGACGCGGTGCCACTTCGACGAGGAGATCGGAGATGCCGCGAGAAGCGTGGAATGATAGCTAAAGACCGAAGGACACGGATCGATCGGTATAATTTCTTAAACAATTTTACAGTTTACTAGTATAGGGTTACTGGTACGATTGGGAGTTTTAGGCTTGGTGGTGTTCATGGATAGCGACTATAGTTATGGTTTTGGCTATATTTTCCGGTATTTGGATTTCTTGGTTTTGCAACTGGATATTGTATTTGGTCGTTGGACATTTGTACGTCAACGACGAGGGTTGTTTGGTTGTTTTGCATGCCTAGGTTATAGGTTCTAACCTATGAGCGCACCGCCTGTCGTATTTGGATTTCGGAATTTGATATTAATAGCTTTGCGAATTCATATTGATTGTAGGTACCTTCGCGTGGATTCCGAGACGACGAAGTGCATCGACTATGGCTAAGCGAGGAGTTTAGCAGGTGAGTAGATTTATATCTATGGGGGAAGTCGGGTGGATGGCGTATAGCACCCCCGCAAACATTGATATGGAATATCGTTTGATTATTTTATCCTGATAAATGATATGCGACGGACATGATTGTAGGATTTACAAACGATAATATGAAAGAAGTTTATGCTAATGGGCATATTGACATATGAGAATATAAATGATAAGGAATCATGATAGGTACGAATTGGAAGTGAACAAGCGTGACGTTTTTATATTGTGACGCGAGATATTAATGTGATAATCGAGTATACGATGTGATATGATGACTTAGTGTAATATGTCGTTATATGGATTCGAGTCGATATGAGATTGTTGATACCTTTGTAGGTCCCCTGATACGAGTTTGACATGGATGTAACCTGAGAGATAGGTATATATATATATGGTAATGTTTTTGCATATTGAGTGATATGTTGTACGAGACATAGATCCGTACCCTGATGTTGTATAGGTTGATAGAATCCCTATTTGTTTAATGCCGTCGTACATGGATTACCGTACACGATGAGTTTTACCTGTTGATTTATCCATACCCTTGTTTAGAGGAGGTCGTACGATGGATTGTACCGTACGTGATATTGTGGGGCTGGATGCCGATTGATAGATTCACTGACTCGGTCATGCTAGATACATATACCTTATAGCATTTAGAGTCACGATGTACATTATGCTGCATTCATGATTATTCTCATTGCATTTCATATAGATGTGCTAGTACACCTTCACCATTCTCGATTATGCGTATGTTGCACATACACAGATTGTCGGCTCACACACTTCATCATCGATAATTGCTATGTCACTACACAGTAGAATTGCTACATAATGTTACGATATACTTGCTATGTTCATATCACTGTTCCACGTTGCATGAGATATACGGACATGCTTACATCCTGTTATATGTTGCATACATACTGACATGTACACCCCACATACCTTGTTACAGCTACATGTACATCATGCGTACATACTTACATGTACACCCATATATCTTGCTATAGCTGCATATACCCCTAAGTGGTATTGTATTGACATGTGATATTGAGATGTTGCTTATTGTGCTATTGTGCTTATGAGATGCATCATACATACCTGCTTACATGTAGATACGCTTATCTTGCTATAGTTACATGTACACCTCATATGATGCTGCACTTGATTTCGGAGGTTTTGGGAACCGCATGATATATTTTAAAACTGGATTCATTTAAAAGAGCGGTTTTCCCTTAATATGCTCATATTGCTGTTTTATGTTACATATATCAGTTTTCATGGATTTACGCATTGAGATATTGATTTCATGTGATTTATGGATTTGAGAACTGTGGGGGTATTTCAAGAAATTTATGTAGTGTTTGAAAACCCGGTTTCTCTTGATATGATATTTCAGTGCGTCCACCATGAGATTTCTCGGTTCTGAGAGTTGTGATATATACCCGATGCGAGGAGTTGGAGTGGGCCGTGTGTGGGTACATGGTGGAGCCCGGTATGGTTCCCCTCGGTAAGAAGTTCGCAGATGATGGCGATGAGCCTAGAAGGATGGGCAAGTGCCTACCGGTGATAGTATTTGGACTCGGCGGTTATCGTGGGGATACCGACCGGAGTGATGTACAGACATGACATCAGGGCCAGTCGTGGGGATGGCGCCTGAGGCATGAGGATTTACGTGTCGATGCTAGACACGAGTTTCATGATGTTTCGAGTGTCGAGGTTAGACACTCAGGTTTCCATGACTTTGTTGTGTCGCGAGGGACACGCGTTGTTTTATATCCTCGTATTTACCTGCATATGCTTTTATGATATTTACATGCAGGAGTTGTTGTGTCAGTGGGTGCCACGTGGACGAGATCCATTGCATACATGCATTGATTATATTGTTGGACGAGATCCACTGCATACATGCATTGATTATATTGTTGGATGATATCCACTTGCTGATAGGCTTTTATTATGTGTTGGCACATATGCAAATACAGTCACCCTAGATATCATAGTATTACCTTTATGATACAGTTGACCTAGGAATCATTGTTTATTTAGATTTCTACCTGATGATGTTTTCTACTCACGAGTTGGCAACTCACCCCCGTTGTGCCACATTTCTTGCAGGTTGACCGCATGGATCAGTAGCGGCATTGCTGGCACACAGCTGCTTTCGGGTGATTTGCTTTTGGTAGGTAGTAGATGTTGGATCGTGCCTCTCTTGTATTATTATTCCTGTTGTATCTAGTTAACTCCATCAAATTCAGAAACTGGTTATTGTATATGTTGCAGACTTAGAAGACTTGTAGTTACGAGACGTGAGCGGTGGGTTTTATGTTCGCTTTCGGGGTTGATGTCTTGCTTTACTTGTTTTTATACTTGTGGTGGTTGTTTCCGCCGTTGGGGGTGATTTTCTCCCGTTTGGGGATGCTTTATTATATTCTGTGTTGTACCCGTTTTCGGGGTTAGTTTTTACAAAGGAGGTGCTGCCCAATTTTTCAAAATACAAAACATGATTTATTGTATCTTTTTTTTCTTAAAAGGTTTAGATTTCTAGGTTTCAGCTTACTTGAATTACGTTACGCCTGTAGACGTCGCGTGATTTAAGTGCTGGTCGCGAGCTAATATTTTGGGTCGTGACAAAGTTGGTATCAGAGCGCTAGGTTTAACCTTGGTTCGAGTATAGGTTTGACTATGTGGAGTCTAGGGCGTATATATTTTTGAACCTAGGCTTGACCTTACAGAACTTAGACTTGAACAAGGGGGTGTTAGACCCGAACCTTCATTACATAGGCTGACCCTGATTTATGGAGTAGGTAGGTTGAGTAGAATGACGTACCGTACGTATGTTCCGCGGCATATTTACGATACGATACTCCACTTAAGTGACCTTAGGATGTACATACCTTGAGACTTGTGATTCTCTTCGTTTCCTTGATTACACATCCATTTGGGATCCTTGATTTTATTCGCCTCCATGATCATTTTCTCAGTGATTTGACCCCTCCTATTGATCATGTATCCATTTTGGGATATGTTGACTCTTTTCATCACTTTGATCTTTTTTTTGTCGACACTTGATTGAGGTTCCTGTCACCATGTTTTGAGCGCAGATTGAGTTGCTGCTGGTGTTGCGTTCAGGGCGAGCACGTCGTGGACGAGGACTGACCATCGTGTTTTCTGGTGACATGGGAACGTATCGATGTAGTGTGGTGTTGTGACCTCTCATTTGAGGCGAGTGTGCGGTTATGTACCGGATGATCGGGCCTTTGTTAGAGGATGCCTGTTAGGGGAGGACTGTTGATGTACAGCATACCTCAGAGATTGTGAGGTCATCTACCGTGCAGACAGATGACCCGGCTGTTGCTGAGATTGATATAATTCCACTTCCAGAGCTTACGAGCTGAGATTGCTGGAGCTTCCAGGCAGAGATGCGACAGGTGATAGCTAGTCTATCTTGAGTTGAGAGACGGAGGTGATTCGTCAGATTTGATGCGCCGAGGCAGGCCCTGTTGAGTTGAAGATTTCCAGTGTGGAGAGTCTTACTCAGATCTAGAGTAGATCAATCCAGAGATGACGTTGTTCGTCGGTTGTTCCGATGTGAGATCGGTAAGCTGACCGGTTTCAGATAGAGGACCTCACCCAGATGTGTTGTGAGTTGATCGAGAAACGGATGAGTATTGAGTATTCTTCCGATGGTTGGGACGAGTTCCCGAGGACGCGTTCGGCTAGATATATCTTCTACAGAGTAATGAAGATACCGAGTTCGTGATTTTGAGTCTGTGCAAGAGATTCCGGATTGATTGTCACCGAGAAAAATTGCAGTACACAGATAGCATGACCTGACGTCGAAGTGGACGATAATAAAGAAGAGTGGAGTAAGAGGTTCGTACGAGATTTTAACGAGCTGTGGTTACTCCCCGTTGAGATTAGAATTCGGATGTGTATACAGAAGCGTTGGAATACGACCAGTTCCCAAGGAAATGCTGTGATGAGAACGCAGATGTCCAGAGAACGAGAAAATATTGGGTAAGTGTACCAGCCTCCGTATAGTTCGGCATAGGCAAGATCGGAAGAGACCCTGAGCAGGTTCCTTCCAGGATACTGCTGCGATGAGATTGCACCGAGGATCAGTTGTGTCACGTGTATTCAGAGGGCCAGAGGCCGACGCCGGTGACGTGCTGCTTTATGAGTGATCATATTACTTAGCCGAGAGTTGACCTGAGGAGTGCCAGAGCGGAATCTTTTCCGTTAGTACACCTGACCGGGCAGATGAGCCGATAAAGTGTGAGATTTATGATCCACAGAGAAATAAGGACCCAGAGACAGAAGACGCCAGACTGTGAGCAGAAGGCAAGCGGATGTTCTTGCTCTGCCAGTTTGGGCGCACCGACTTATTCTTCGACATTTTAGGAGGTGTACCTCATTGCCTTTTGTTGCAATTTGCGTTGTGATCCGAGTATCACGCTTATATCACTTGGATTTGAGTTTTGATGATTGAGTTTCAGGATATGGTTTTCGTGCACCATGGCTGCACCTACTGGGTATTTACATTTTGTGCAGAATTATTGCACTTGATATATATATTTTATACACCGTTGTGTTGATGTCGATTTTGTTCCTTAGGTCCATATGTTTATGATTTCCTGGATTTCCTACAGTTGATTTGATTTGTGCATGGGGTACGCACTCGATTTGATTTCTGCACTCGGTATAGCTCGCATATGCTTGCAGTACATTAGTACGTGTTTTGTGCACGCAGTTGCACACGTTTATGATTTTTATACACCTTGGTACACTCGGTGTAGTTTTCATACGCATTTGAGTTAATGATGAGTTTTCGTGCACTGGATGCATAGGATTTGATATTTCGTGCACTCGATGCACATGATTTGATATTATTTCGTGCACTGGATGCATCGGATTTGATATTTCATGCACTAGATGCACAAGATTTGATATTTCGTGCACTAGATGCACCGGATTTGATATTTCGTGCAGTGGATGCATAGGATTCGTATTTCGTGCACTGGATGCACCCGATTGTATTTTGTGCATTTGATTGCACCGGATGCGTATTTCGTTCATTGGTTGCACCCAATTTATGTCTTAAGCATTCATTTTACCAGATTTGTGTTTTCGCGCATGTGGGATGCACTTGATTTCGATTTCATTCATGCATGATGGATGCACTTGATTTGGACTTTCGCGCACGTTGGGCGCATGATATGATTTTGTGCACCCCTGATGCACTCGATTGGGGTTTTCGTTCGTGCATGTTAGTTGCACTGGATCGAGATTTTCGTGCACTATTGATGCACTAGTTGTTATTGTCGTGCACACCAGTTGCATTGGACAGATGCTTTCGTGTACACCCGTTGCACTTAGTTTTGCTTTCGTGCATATTATGGCACTTGTATTTGGATTTAATTTCCATACGCACCCGACGTACGTGATTGTTGGATACGCCTTTTGAGGCTGATTTTGCTTTTGAGCACTTTGTTTTCATGATGAGGCCCTATTTTGTAGTACCCTAACAGGACTGATCCGAGGACAGTACCTAAGTACCTTGCATGCATAAAAGTTTACCAAGAGGGTTTCAAAAAGGAGCTATAGTCTCGCTATTTCATACGTGCCTGCGAGTGACACGAACATTTACAAAAGAAAACCTTTTGGGATATTTTAAAAAGGGCGGAACGTATATTTGAGCAAAACATATATGCTAGTATATTATTACTTTACAAATGAGCATCCGTCATTTGTGTCGTGAGTTACACATCACACGGCGATTCAGAAAAAGATTCTGCATATGTTATTTCAATTTTTGGAGATTTTTCAAAAGGGATGTGTACTATATATATATTATAGTATTTGCTTAGTGTATATTGGATTTCAGTAGTGGATTTTGAGATCTGTATCTCCATTGTAACTCCGATGATATGCGTGCGAGTCCGATGATTTGCGTGACGCTTGACGGAGTTCGGTTTTGAGTTTTCGTACTCATTTTCCGGCGTACAGGATGCGCTGTGGTTTTCTGTATCTTCCGTTATTTCGGAGCCCCGTTGATTTAGCTGTTTATTTAAATGTTTTAGCATTTGGGGGTTTAAATTTAAATTTAAATTCGGAGACCGAATTTCTTTAAGGGGGAAGATTGTAACATTTCTGAAATCGTTATGCGAATTTTTCCGTTTTAGGATAAAATAGTCGGTATTTTCCGTTTTAAACCGATAGTGATCAAACATCTGTATAGACTTGTTTGCAACTAGTTTTACTAGAATGAAGCTAGTTTGCGGGTTTTGTAGGTCATTTGGAAATTTTGGTTCACTTTGAAAAAAAAATTCCTAATTAAATTATTATTTTAAGTTGTTATTTATGCACTTAACTATTGGTTAATTTATGTGCATTCTTTTTTGGCCAAAATATCTTTTATCATGCCATGGCCAAAATCTTCAAGTGTGGGAATGGGGTTTTGTTTTTGATGAGTCATTGATTGTTGATTCTAGAATTGGTGAGTCATTTGATGAGATGGCTTATGCATTCATTCCATTTTGTTTTGGGTTAAGATATTATTGTGTGATATTTGTGTTGATTTTGGTTATGGTCACCACTTGCATTCTTGAGCTCACCCCCTCCAAAAAAAATTCACCGTGAACATTATATTGCCCCCCTCCCACCCACTTGATTGTGGAATTGATTTTCTTTGCAAAAATTGATTAGCTTATCTCTTCAATTCATAGCATGTAAAAATCCCCAGAGCACTCATCATCAATTCATTTTTCACAGTGAACAATTTGTACTTGTGGCCGAACCCAATATTGGTGTAGCTTGATTTTATTTCCAAAGCTCACAATTTCTTCACTTGATTTCATTTTTGGCACTTCATATCCGAGTTGCTTCAGTTTGAAGCGGGAGCCCGTATAAAGATTCGTTGACGTGGTGCCACTTCGACGAGGAGACCGGAGATCGGAGATACCGCGATGAGCGTAGAATGATAGCAGAAGACCGAAGGACACGGATCGATCAATATAATTTCTTAAACCATTTTACAGTTTACTAGTATAGGGTTACTGGTACGATTGGGAGTTTTAGGCTTGGTGGTGTTCATGGATAGCGACTATAGTTATGGTTTTGGCTATGTTTTCCGGTATTTAGATTTCTTGGTTTTTGCAACTGGATATTGTATTTAGTCATTGGACGTTTGTACGTCAACGACAAGAGTTGTTTGGTTGTTTTGCATGCGTAGGCTATAGGTTCTAACCTTTGAGCGCACCGCGTGCCGTATTTGGATTTCGGAATTTGATGTTAATGGCTTTGCAAATTCATATTGATTGTAGGTACCTTCGCGTGGATTCCGAGACGACGAAGTGCATCGACTGCGGCTAAGCGAGGAGTTTAGCAGGTGAGTAGATTTATATCTACGAGGGAAGTCGGATGG
Source organism: Agapanthus africanus (assembly GCA_030015575.1). NCBI lineage: Eukaryota > Viridiplantae > Streptophyta > Magnoliopsida > Asparagales > Amaryllidaceae > Agapanthus > Agapanthus africanus. The sequence goes on from CM057340.1 coordinate 207,611,775, forward strand.
ATAGAGTATAGCACCCCCGCAAACATTGATATGGAATATCGTTTGATTATTTTATCCTGATAAATGATATGCGACGGACATGATTGTAGGATTTACAAACGATAATATGATAGAAGTTGATGCTAATGAACATATTGACATATGAGAATATAAATGATAAGGAATCATGATAGGTACGAATTGGAAGAGAACAAGCATGACGTTTTTATATTGTGATGCGAGATATTAATGTGATGATCGAGTATACGATGTGATATTATGACTTAGTGTGATATGTCGTTATATGGATTCGAGTCGATATGAGATTGTTGATACCTTCGTAAGTCCCCTAATACGAGTTTGACATGGATATGACCTGAGAGATAGGTATATATATAAGGATAATGTTTTTGCATATTGAGTGATATGCCGTACGAGACTTAGATCCGTACCCTGATGTTATATAGGTTGATAGAATCCCTATTTATTTAATGCCGTCGTACGTGGATTACCGTACACGATGAGTTTTACCTGTTGATTTATCCATACACTTGTTTAAAGGAGACCGTACGATGGATTGTACCGTACGTGATATTGTGCGGCTGGATACCAATTGATAGATTCACCGACTCAGTCATGCTAGATACGTATACCTTATAGCATTTTGAGTCACAATGTACATTATACTGCATTCATGATTATTCTTATTGCATTTCATATACCTGTGGTAGTACACCTTCACCATTATCGATGATGCGTATGTTGCACATACACAGATTGCCGGCTCACACACTTCATCATCGATAATTGCTATGTCACTACACAGTAGAATTGCTACATAATGTTATGATATACTTGCTATGTTCATATCATTATTCCACGTTGCATGAGATATACAGACATGCTTACATCCTGTTATATGTTGCATACAAACTGACATATACACCCACATACCTTGTTACAGCTACATGTACATCATGCGTACATACTTACATGTACACCTACATTTCTTGCTATAGCTGCATATACCCCTAAGTGGTATTTTATTGACATGTGATATTGAGACGTTGCTTATTGTTCTATTGTGCTTATGAGATGCATCATACATACCTGCTTACATGTAGATACACTTATTTTGCTATAGTTACATGTACACCTCATATGATGCTGCACTTGATTTCGGAGGTTTTGGGAACCGCGTGATATATTTTAAAACTGGATTCATTTAAAAGAGTGGTTTTCCTTTAATATACTCATATTGCTGTTTTATGTTGCATATATCAGTTTTCATGGATTTACGCATTGAGATATGTATTTCATGTGATTTATGGATTTGAGAACCGTGGGGGTATTTCAAGAAATTTATGTAGTGTTTGAAAACCCGGTTTCTCTTGATATGATTTTTCAGTGCGTCCACCATGAGATTTCTCGGTTCTGAGAGTTGTGATATATACCCGATGCGAGGAGTTGGAGTGGGCAGTGTGCGGGTACATGGTGGAGCCCGGTATGGTTCCCCTCGGCAAGAAGTTCGCAGATGATGGCGATGAGCCTGGAAGGCTGGGCAAGTACCTAACGGTGATAGTATTTGGACTCGGCGGTTATCATAGGGATACCGACCGGGGTGATGTACAGACATGGCATCAGGGCCAGTCGTGGGGACGGCGCCGGAGGCATGAGGATTTACGTATCGATGCTAGACACGGGTTTCATGATGTTTCGAGTGTCGAGGTTAGACACTCAGGTTTCCATGATTTTGTTGTGTCGCGAGGGACACGCGTTGTTTTATATTCTCATATTTACCTGCATATACTTTTATGATATTTACATGCAGGAGTTATTGTGTTAGTGGGTGACAAGTGGGCGAGATCCATTGCATACATGCATTGATTATATTGTGGACGAGATCCACTACATACATGCATTGATTATATTGTTGGATGATATCCACTTGCTGATAGGCTTTTATTATGTGTTGGCTCATATGCAGATACGGTCACCCTAGATATCATAGTATTACCTTTATGATATAGTTGACCTAGGAATCGTTGTTTATTTCGATTTCTACCTGATGATGTTTTCTACTCACGAGTTGGCAACTCACCCCGTTGTGCCACAGTTCTTGCAGGTTGACCGCATGGATTAGTAGCGGCATCGCTGGCACACAGCTGCTTTCGGGTGATTTTCTTTTGGTAGGTGGTACATGTTGGATCGGGCCACTCTTGTATTATTATTCCTGTTGTATCTAGTTAACTCCATCAAATTCAGAAACTAGTTATTGTATATGTTGCAGACTTAGAAAACTTGTAGTTGCGAGACTTGAGCGGTGGGTTTTATGTTCGCTTTCGGGGTTGATGTCTTGCTTTACTTGTTTTTATACTTGTGGTAGTTGTTTCCGCCGTTGGGGGTGATTTGCTCCCGTTTGGGTATGCTTTATTATATTATGTGTTGTACCCGTTTTCGGGGTTAGTTTTTACAAAGGAGGTGCTGCCCAATTTTTCAAAATACAAAACATGATTTATTGTAACTTTTTTTTCTTAAAAGGTTTAGATTTCTAGATTTCAGCTTACTTGAATTACATTACGCCTGTAGACGTCGCATGATTTAAGTGATGGTCGCGAGCTAATATTTTGGGTCATGACATCGGGACGAGCAAAAGTTATGTTTGGTGGTATTTGTTCATAACAGAATATTGCATTTAATACTGTCCATTCTTCTGCTCGTTTGTTTATAGGCATGTGCTTTTAATCCGTATTTGCTACATATTTACAGGTTACAGGTTTCTAGTCCAAAATAATGCCAAATCATATGAAATCTCCACAGCTACGCCAAAATCCAGAACATCTGCCACAGAAAGATAAAATCCGGGTTCCGGTCATCCGCATCCGTCCAGTGCCGCTTACCAGTTCAAGAGACAAGACAAATAACAGTGGTCTTTCGTGTCTCGGTCAAGCACAAAGCACGAGAGGGGCAGCACAAGATTCAATGGGTGCGCGGAGCTCGAGGGAGATAAATGTCAAATGAATTAAAGGGAAGCCATTTTGGACTGTTGCAAATCTGAAGAAACTTTGGAAGTATTTTGCAATTTGGGACATGTAGAACAACATAAGATAGCAAAGTGGAGAAGCCCTAGAAAAATCACCCCACAATTCCCCCAAAGAGCCGCGGAACCGCGGCCAATGTGGCCATTATGCGGTGGTTCCGCGGCCGAGTTGACTCAGTGTCAGAAGATTTTTTGGGGTCATTTTGGTAATTGCATTTAGGCTCAGAATTTGGCCCTAGGGTTTCGACTCTCTGCCTATAAATACTCCAGTTTTGAGCCATTGTAGAGATACTTCTTTTTAGTTAGATTTCAGTGTAGGTTAGTTTGTATTCCTTCTTCTTCATCTTTCCTCCATTAAAGTGTGGTGAGAGCTCTTGAGTGGAAGTTAAATGAAAATGAGGGTTATTCTTATTATCTTGTATCTTTAATTTTCTTGTATTGTAATTTCATTTCTTGTCTTGTAATTTTAATTCCTAGTCTAACTTTTATTTATTGTTGTTAAGTAGTTATTTCTTGCTCTTTTTCTTTTCTTCTTAACCGTATTTTCAAGCCATGAAACTCTACGGAGTCCCTAGCTTAAGTGAGGACCCAAGTAGTTAGCTTGCTACCATTTTGTAAAACCGTATTTTCCTTTCTTTCTTTGCTTCCTTCTTGTTTTGTTTTGTTTTTCATTTAAATGTGTAAATAATTCCACACTTGTTAGGGCTAAGGAAGGTTAGTATGAGGGACGGAAAAATCTCTTATGCTTCTCTTCGCCAAACACCTTAAAACGAATCTAGACCAAACAAACACAACCCCCTCACTTAGGCGCACTATACGTGACATATTGCCGCGACCTAAGTCGAGAAGTCCTTTGGGCGCACTACAACGTGACATGTAGTTGTGACTTAATTGGATACATGGTTGTGGGTGTTTGGCCTAGGGTTGGAAATAAACGTACGTAGCGGAAGGACAAGGGGCACGAGGAATGGATTTAGCGTTGGAAAGCTTGCTTAAACTCGCAAATCCCATTCCTATGTCCTCTTAATCCCCGCTACGTTCGATTATCACAACATCGTTTTAAGAATGACAAAAGATAAGTACAAGACTAATCCTAACTCTACTAACCAAGCTTAACCCTAACAAGCTTACTTGAATATAAATACGAACACTTACGATAGAATTGAACATAACACATATACATTATTAATTGACTCGTCTAAGATAAGAACGAACATACTACCATCTCCTTGCGGACTATCCGTGCTCAACCGGTTAACTGCAAAGTGACACCGTCTTGATTGCGGTAAGTAGAACAAATAGGATAAGGTAGAACGCATAATTCTACAACAATCAACACACCCACGAATGAGTAAACTGTGAGAATCAAGTTCTAACTATTACTATGATGGAATACCAAGCATAAATATCTACATCTTCGATCATCTCGAAGAATCCTGATACTTCCAGACGTATGGTTCTCTACTTTATTCTTATACCTATAATTTTTTTTAAATCTTTGGACGTTGTATTACAACGAATACGTGTCAAAAACCAGAGAACTCATAAGTAAACTTGAATGAAGTAAGAGCACCAACCCTTTGTCCCAAAAGACACTGGATAACAAACATTTTCATGTATAAGCCCTAAGAGTTCAATAACTCGAACTCTGTGTATTGTAGGTTGAAAAATATATTTCGGTTAAGAATGTCTTGCACCGTAATTTAATGCACCTCACCTTATTCTCAACTGATAAAGGTAGATATTTGGAACACAATTTTCAAAATTTTATCTCACTTTAAAAAATAAAGATACTTTAATTTAATATTAAAATTGATACATAACGGTTATTCGAAACCAAATATTTGTCGTTTAGGCAAATCCAGGTGATTTAATCCAATATCACCAATTGCAACGAATTCCAATATTGAGGATCAAATCGCTCATTTCCCATTATTCTACTCTTGCTCTGCATCTGTAATACCGTGCAGATGTGAGATCCAAATCTGGTACATACATACCCTAGACTCGGTATTAATTGGAAAAACAGCTCTCATTTACACGTACACATAAATACTGAAATATGAAAATAGTTGAAGGGGGTGGTCAGGTATTTCTAGTAATGTCTCTTCCATTATCCAGATTCTTGACAGTAGTCACAATTCTTTTTGCCGTCACTTCAATCCGTTTATATGTCTTTACATCTTACCTTTTATACACCGCACTTAGGCTGATTAGTTTTCTTCCTTCCCTATCTTTCGGCACCGGCCTAAAGTTTGGAAGAAGACTATCCAATAAGCGAAATAGGTGTACTCTCCTAATAAAAGGAGCTCTCGCAACCTAAGAAAATAGAAGGAAGAGACAACCGAATAATCATATTCAATTTTTCCAGAACCAGTGGCCATTCTCGACTGAAGTAACTTCTTTGAATTCGTATGTAACTATACGATGGTCGTTCCAAACAATATGGATCACCGTAGCGATACGAAATGTTCTGAAGAAATGCAAAAGGGAAATTAGGAGTAGCAGGAGCATATATGACTTTGTCGCGAATCAAGACAATCCGTCTATAAAAAGATTTGGTCAACTTAGTTAAAGAGTTTTAGTTTAAGGTAAGTCATGGATCGTTGTACCAGAAAGAGAGAAGAAACACTCAACGTGCACTTTATCAAGATTAGATTGGTTATCACTTTATCTAATCAGGATGGCTCCAACTGTTTTCTCGAATTCTCCTTCAAACCCTAAAAGGAGAACTAATCAGGATCATGTACACCTTACAAGTTCGCTAACAGTTCAGCCAGGTCAGTGTTGGTACTCCAAGGGAGGTCCCTCTTGCTTTCGCACAGACCCAATTTAATAACTCCGTTTCCGCAGAGACGTAATCTCGTTGACATTTTCTAGACACCTAACAGCCTAGCTAATTGTGAGGTGAAAAATCTCCCGAGAAGTAATACATACTCATCTGTTGGAATCGGAACCCAACTATCTTTGTGTGATAATTTTGACGAAAACCGACCAAAATTACCACTCCAGAAGGTATGTGCAAACCTGGCAAGTTTCCTGTATATTTGAAACTCCCGATATGGTTTCTGCCCTAAGCGTCTTATGACCTTGACGAAGGCCAACAAATCATAATAAGTCGTAAATCAAGTTATACCCATCATTGTCCTGATTAATTTAAACTCACTCGTACCCGCCCTTGACGAAGGCCAACAAGGCTGTACGACTGTCCTAAATTAATGCATCTCTATGCTGCAAAAAAGCAACACATAGCTACCATACACTATGTCTTGACGAAGGCCAACAAATATAGCATGAATACTAGGCGCTACCCGTATGAAATGACGGAAGGCTGCGGCTTGTTTTGGCGAAAAACCGTTAAAATAATGAACTTGGTATTGTTGAAGAAACTCGAGTGGCTTTGAAATGGAGTGGTTTAAGCTCCCCTTTTAAAACTATTAACATAAACTTTTGCTTAAGAACGAACTCTCCGTGAAGGGATCAAAGACTCTTCCCTCATAGAATGAGGTGCGGGATATTTCTAACTGAATACATCTATACAAAGCAAATGAATACGACTAGTTTTAAAAAAAAACCGAGTGGTTCTAAAAATTGGTTCCGACATCATTTAGATTTATTTTTCTTGCATTATATAGATAATGCGTTCCCATCATTTTAAGTTTCCAAGCCACACAAGAAACTAAAATAGCATGATTTTATATTCCATCAGCATTCGCCACGGGGCCCTGAGTCTTCACCGTTAGGTTACTTAACTTACTGCAGGACGGGGACGGGGCTAGCGCGAATGCAAAACATATAAAAATATCTACTAATATATATATATATATATATATATATATATATATATATATATATTAATATCGCAGGCAGATAATAGTCATCACAGAAAGATAATAATCATCACGGGCATGCGAACAACAATATAGAATAGCAGATAAACTTAGAGCCACGTGTTTCATTTGAGCCGTAAATGAGACGTGACGTTCTCCGGTCATGTGGATAGCCCGTACAAATCCGATCCTAGAGCCCTACGAGTACGGTAAGACACCTGCCCATTCTAGAAACTGGATAATACGCCCTCAACGAAGTGAGTCAGTCACTCGTCACTTTCTAGAATCCAATAACTTATGCACCCCTCCACCGGTCGATCCTATAACCACTAAAAATGCGACGAGCAACTCGCCAATTCCAGAGCAAGGCGACCTAGTCTCAACTCTATCAGATGACCACCTGATGCACTCTAGAACCCAGCTGCTCGAGCACTTCTACTAAGTTAATCCTAGTACAGAAAAATATATATATATATATATATATATATACAAGGGTGACAACGACAACATCCTGGTCGAGCCCCAATAAAAGAAAATACATAATACGGAAACGGCGGCCACGTGTTGGAACTCGTCCCGAACAAATGAATACAACAAAGTAAATCAAAACCGTACAGGCAACGCACGAGAGGCTATCCGATACGACAATCCGACTAAAACATAACCAAGATATATATATCACCACAGAAACAACACCACAATGTGTGTAATATCGTCTAAATGAACATATAGCAATTAGACGACGTTCAACACATATCTGCATGTAAACGAAGTCACGACATTTGAATTCAACGCATGATCAGTCGAAATATTGCATTTTTAACACGACGATTTCCCCACCATTTGCACTCATCTATAGGTGTTCGGTATTAATATAACACATATTAGCAAAACAGCCGTAAAATACCAAATTACCTGTGTTGTATATTAAAACCAACATTTTGAGGGAAATTGAGTGTTTATCATGGCATCGCATCATCTTTGTATAGCGCAACACTTGTTTCGAGAATCTGTGCAGGAAATTCCAGGAGAAAAGCAAAATCTGTGAAAAAGTGCTGATAAAAATACGCCAACTCCAAGACTTGAGATCTGGCAATGAACTGAAGATAATTAAAAGATTCCACATATCAGAAGATACACCTAAAGTCTGAACAAAGCCACACTGGAAAATTGAAGCAGTAAGGCTCCTATTGGGCCGCGGATCCGCGGCCGAAGCAGGCTTGCGCTGTGGATCCGCGGCCGTCTTGCCACGTCATCATCAAAGCTCCTCTCCAGTATTCTTCTCTCAATGCCTACACCTCATCAAGCTATGGCAATTTCCAGTATTCTCCAGAAGTTTCTGCTGGATCAGCAAAGCTCCTTATACAAGCTAATCATGTTCAAGCTTCCAAAGCAAGCTACTTAACAAACTAAACCTAGAAGGTTCTCCCTAACCTCCAAGCTTATGAAGGAAGCTAAAACCTAACTAACTACCTCTAGAAGCTTCTACCTAACTACCTAGCTTACAAGGGAAGCTAAACTAAACCTAGCTTCTAAAGGAAGCTAATCCCAATCCTAAGGCTATAAAAGGAACCCTAAAGCTTCACTTCTAGGGTTGTTCATTAATTGAATCTACAATTTCCCAACACAAGTTGAGTGACACAACTTGTAACCATAATCCCCAAATTCAAATTCCAAAGCCAAAAATCAAGAACTCCGAGTACCAAATCAAGCATGAAGCCTTCGATCCTTTAGAAAGCGACGCCGGACTTCATCGGAGCAAGTGATCCAAGGAGATCCGCGACTTAAGGAGACGAGCGAAGCCGAAATCGACGATCGAGTTCTTTCCACTTGTAGATCTTGAGAGAATTGTAACGAAATTGTTGATAAATAAAGGTAAAATTCTTTTATCTTGCTTTCTTTAAAATTCTTGCATCATGATTCGATCTAAATTTGTGATTGTGTGTCTTGTTATGATGTTTGAGTAAAACTCCACTCGTGAAGGAGTCGAGACGATCAATAGATGATGATGATTAGATTCTTATACAATTCTTAAGTCCTACGAGTTTGTAAACCCTAGCAAATTGAAGAATCGATGACCAAGTTTCGATGCAATGCTTTCTTGATTGTGTTCGCTCAAAATTAGGAATCCACGATCAATTCTTGAATTTACTAGAGGCTAGAATGTGAATGATAACGACGAAAGGACAAGGGATAGAAGATGAAACTTTAGTTTCCGCAAGAAATCCCTAATTCTCGTTGATCATCATCGATCTAGTATCAATTTCATCGATGGATAAGAATATGTAATCAATAAATATCATCACATCTATAGATCCGATCGATTCCTACGAGCCTCATTTCGATTCTTGATTCTTGGATTGGATATCATCACTTCTTGATTCTTGAATTTTTAATGTTTTTCTTGATTTTAGATTTAGATCTAGATAATTCTTGAATTCTACTTTAAAATCTTGAATTGAATTGTCTTTTCTCTTTTCTTTTAATTTTCAATTCATCTAATTCGAAATACGAACGGATCTCACTTTCCCTGTGGACGATCCGCACTCGCTAACGCGCTACAATCGACACCGTTATTGATTGCGGTCAAAATATTTTTGGTTGTGATTTCTATACATTTCTTTCTGCATACACACCGGAAACGAATCAATCAAATGGCGCCGTTGCCGGGGATCGTGCGCTAATTCGATCGTTTTTTTTTTAAAATTTGAGTTGAAAAATTTATTCCATCAATATTTTTAGATCTAAATTCGCACAAACCCTAAACGTGTTGTTGTGATTTGTTGTGAGGGAATCTGGAATCTGCTGAGCAAGAGGAAAATTTTTTGGAATATTCCAGAGAGCGCAAGAACTGAACAGGAATAGCTCCTGAAAAATTTGTGCAGAGATCAATCTTGCCTGCGGCGGATCCGTGGTCTAAGCAGCTTCCAGCGGCGGAAGCGCGGCCGTCCTGTAGCTTCGCTGCACGAAAAATTCTCTGTAAAATTCCTACTTTCTCATCTTCTTCCTCATCCGCTCCATTAACAATTTGCTGCATGTTTCTTTGCAAATAATTCGCAGCGCCGCTAAAGCAATAAAAATTGTGCGTGTTTTGATTTTTGGTTGTTTGGATATTAATACGGAATTTAAGGGGCACGGCCAAATCCAGATTAGGTTGGGAGTTCATTACCCTTCATAAGCCCCGAAAATCACAAACTTGCATCCGCATTACCCTCATTAACTAAAAGAAATCTAGACATGACTCTAAGGACCGTCGCGCTCACTTAGGACAGAAGAAGGCCGTGGGTAATTCATTACTTATCCGCGTTTCTTTTTTGGTGTCTAAGGCAAGTGTGTCTAAGGCAAGTGGTTACTTAATTAGGCTCACTACTTACGTAGTGGAGAACCTCCCACTTACCTGGCACTTACCTGGCCACAGGAGAGACAAAGAAGCAGTGGAGGATTGATCCTGCGACTTGTCTTTTGGCAGTTAGGAGCGGTTTAGAGCCTTGACCTAGGTGACCACTAGACTTAGGGTTTTTCTTGTTGCATTTGTTGTGATTTGCATCATCTTTTCAAAATCCGTATATTTTTCAAAACAAACACCAATCACATCATTTTCTCTAATTATATTAACGCTGCCACTTGTACTAAACCCTTTTTAGTGCAAGATAGGCTGGACATGGGATTCTAGTGCCCGTTTAGTCCGCGTTTCCCCGATCGACTCCGAAGTCGGTATTTCTACATTTACCTCTTCTTTACCCACCACCACACCCACATCGATGGATCCTTCTCCATCGAACTTCTTCACCACTAATATGCCGCCGTCCGTTGGTGCACAGAATCCACCCCGCATCTCTCTCCAAGAGAGGTGCTATCCTATGCGAGGTCCTCTTTCGACCTGCTTATCCATTCCACTAGCCAACAGGGATAATTTTGAGATTAAACCCCAATACATCAACCTTCTACCCAAATATCACGGTCTCGAGTCTGAAGAAGCATATGTCTTTATCACAAAATTTGAAAATGTATGCGCAATGATGAGTACTTCACAGCTTTCTGTGGATTCTATGCGTCTACGTCTTCTTCCATTTACCTTGTGCGATATAGCCGAGAAGTGGCTGTATAACACTACCGCACATTCCATTATGAATTGGGAAGAATTCGTTGCAGCATTCCTTAAGAAATTCTACCCTAATCACAAGACAGCTCGAGTCCGTAGCGAAATAAATCAATTCACCCAGCTTCCAAATGAACCATTTTCAAAATGTCTTGACCACTTCAAGGATCTGTTGGTTCAATGTCCACATAACGGAATCCCTAGATGGGATCTGTGCCAAATCATATATGAGGGCAGTAACCCTACCACTAAACAGAGCCTTGAAAACATGTGTCAGGGCAATTTTATGACCAAAGACGATGGGGACGCTTGGAAATACTTAGAAGATTTCGCTGAAAAGTCTTTACAGTGGGAGAGTCAATCGTTTAGGGGTGGCAATAACCAATCGGATGTTTCCATAAGAGTTAGAGCTGAAATTTCAGCTTTGCACAAGAAATTCGACACTATGGGAAACAAATTTTTAGCTACCGCCCTAAATCAAATGTCACTCTCCAAAATTGTATGTGGATGCTGTTCTGATCCTTCTCATTTGGCAGAAGAATGTCCATTGAATTCTCCGTTTCAAGGTCAAGAGCATACCAATGCCGCATTTCAAAGACCTAGAAACGATCCATATTCTTCCACTTACAATCCAGGTTGGAGGAATCACCCTAACTTTACTTGGAACCAATCACAAAATCAAAACACGGTTCCAAATCAAAACAATTTCCAAAGGGCTCCTCCACCACAACAGCAACCACTTCCATTGAGTCGGCACCCCTTCCAAGCACAAAACTTCTAAAATCCAGTCAACACACCTGCACCGTCTAATCCTTTGCAGTTAACCGAGACTGATGAATCCTCTTCATTTGCACAATACATGAATTTGGTCTTAACAAATATCATGCAAGTTTCGGCTGAAATGAAGTCTTCTGTCGATGACATGAAAAGAAATACTGTCTCTCAAAATGAAACTATAAAATCGATGGAAGAAGAAATTGCACGATTAAAAGCCGAAATGAGCGCAAGAGAGAAAGGGAAACTTCCAGCTCAATCTTTACCCAATCCTGGCTATTCACATCATGTGAATGCAATCACGTTGAGATCTGGAAGAGTGCTTGACAATCACGTTGGGGAAGAGATTGATGACACTGAAAAATCTATCAATGATACCCCGGCTGAGACCTTTCCTTCCACTTCTACTTCTAATTTTGACCCCAGTTCTTCTACCCCGCCACCTTCTTCCGAGCCTATTCTCCGTTTCCCTAAGGCTCGACACCTCAGCCCACCTCTTCTAGTACACCGAAAACGATCCCCACTCCTATTCTTAGATCGTTTCTACCCACACGATCTTCTCCAATGTTGGACCCCGACCTTATTGCTCAAGCTCCTTACCCGAATCGGTTAAGGGGAAACAGACCAAGTCCACAAATGGAGAAGATCACTGAAATCTTGAAACAGGTTAACATCAACATCCATCTTCTAGATGCAATCCAACAAGTCCCCGCTTATGCGAAAACTCTTAAGGACTTGTGCACTAGAAAGAGGAAGACTCAAGTGCCCAAGAAGATTTTTATGGCAAAGACAGTAGACACAGCATTTCCCCATCAATTAACGAGGAAACGTAAGGATCCTGGCTATCCTACGATTTCCATTTCTATCGGGGGAAAATGTAAGTCCGCGGCGGCGCCCCAGCCGTCGATCCGACGCCGGAAATGCGGAAACGAAAAACTTTGCAAACTAGCAAACCGGCACCACCGCGCACTTTTAACCCGGATCGAGCCATTAACCTAGCTACTAGCAAAATACAAGATGGGTAGAGAAGTATACCAAGCGATTCGTGTCCTTCGGTCTTCGTCTCCACTCCGATCTCCCGCGGAATCTCCGTCCGTCACGTCTCGTCGGAAAGGGCACCACGTAGCCGAGTTCTTTTACGGGCTCCCACCTCTGGACCGAGGCAACTCGGGCGCGAAGTTGGCTAGCCGACGTGTCCAAGATTTGCTGTAAATGTAGTATAGAATCCTATGTCCCTTTTGGGGTTTTAGTGAAGTTGCCATGGTATGTGGAAAAATGATCTTTTGGAAAGGTGAGGAATTTGTAGCAAGCTAAAAAAATGTGATGAAGGAAAATGCCACACCCAATTGAACCTCTCTCTTCTCACCCCTCAAAAGTGGCCGGCCCATTTTTCTCATGGTGGAGAAAAATGAATAATCAATCCAAGAGAAGAAAGGGAATGAATATGTGAAGAAAAAGGTCACACCAATTTCTTATCTCATCTAATTAAAGCACCATCACAAAAGGCATAGGAATGGACTAGAAAAGAATCTCATCATGATAAGAATACACAATCACAATAAACCCCTCCAAAAATAAGTTATTTGCAAACTGCAAATAACCCCCTCTCCATCGATAAGTCCGGCCGTGAAAAAACAAATGAAAACCGGCCGGAACGGAATGCAAACTGGCAACTTCAGAAAACTGATCCCGTAATAAATTACAGGAAAATCCCGCTACTGCAAATACATGCCCGCATTTGTATTCCCACTGAACACAAATGCAAAGAGACAATATCTACACTATCTAATACTAGGATCCGGCTTAAGCCAAAGCCGGCTAGTAAAAACCGTCCGATCACGATCCGTGCAATACCGCACGTATCTGATCGAACCCTGCCATATCTCCATACGACCTCTACAGCGTTTCGCCCGAAACCTGAGTAACTGTGTGTGGTGGACTCTAAAGACTCGTCAATACTATGGCTGTGGATTTAACCACTAGCACGTCAGAGGTATTAGCCATACGTGACGGGCCACCAGCTATTGACTAAAAGGGACGTCGATGAGCGAACTCATCCTGACACCCTACTGAGCCTGTCAGTGACAATATCCGTACAGTCTGGTCCGTTCATCTATGAGCATCGCATGGCGGGCCTAGGGGGTTGGTGAAAGTCAGACCCCCAATAGCGGTACAAGTCGTGTCGGAGTGTAGCCCAGAACACCCTGAGATACTACTGGAATACCTACCAGCAAATCTCCTGTCTTGGCCAAGGACTTTTCATGTTCTGGCTCTCCTTGACACAACGCGACCTCACCCCCAATACCGGGAGAGACGAACCCCTGCAGATCCGCTCACTGCCTCCATGTGGCTCGGGACTGTACCCAACTAAAACCTGTTTGCACGTCTCCTTTGAGCGTAGTAGGGTAGTAATCAAAGCACGGTGGGAACTCACAAGAGACAAATGACGATCTCAGGTCGATGAACTAACCTGTACACATGTCACCAGGGAACTGCTATCTAACATGGGGTATAATCCCAACTAGCAGGTTCCCGGCGAGTCCTGTCCGGTGTACTCATAACCCAATGAGCACCTGTATACATCTTAAGTGAACCAACTGACACCAGTGGCTTGTGAGACCGGCCACCGCCCCTCATTGGGGTCTCGACTGTATACACTAGTCTACTCCGGAGTATCGATGCCCTGTCTCGAAACTCCCACGACTAGGGACCTTTTAAGGATGTGCTTATAGACCCCAGCTCTCACGTATATGATCGCCCTCATACTGCTGGAAGTCAAGCAAGAATCCTAGGGGCTCTATCAACGTGTAATAGCGACTCGTAAGGTCACCTGAAGCAGTACACGATGATAAAGATAAACCAGATAACATACTATCATCTCGAGTAAGACTGTCCTACCGGCATAGGTCCTGCTCAATCATTGCAATCACGTGCCTGTGATCCAATAATTGACTCTGAGGGCACTATATCCAACAATCTCCCACTTGCACTCAAGACTAATTATTGCGATGTCGCATACTCACAGCCCATGTGATACCAAACACCCAACTCCTCTACTAGTCAGTCTCACAAAGCTCGTTTGTGAAACTAATGCGTTCGAGGAATAGCCTCAGTGAGTGGATCCGCTCTGATGTTTCTTTCTATGTCTATCTTTATCTCAAGTTCGCGGAGAAAGCCATCTCCCGAAATGAGCAATACCTGTCTTAGAATGTCTGGATGTCTGATGTGACCTAGCTCATAAATGAACTCCAAATCCAAACTTCTTAGACTGTATCGTCAACTGAACTTAATCAGTATCCTGCGCCATACCTTCCCTCAGTATCCACCTGGACCATCTGTCCAAAATACTGCCCCTCGTCAGAGGGAAAACAATAACTCTGACAGCCACTCTGCCATCCAGGTCACCTTGGAAGCCTGGAATGATAACTGTCTCCCGAAGGAGACTGCCGTTATCATATCCCTAGAACATCCACTTATGTTCTAAAACTGCTTCCGACTGTTTCTCCAGGATTGGATCAATATCAACTTATTGCATCCACTGCAAGAACAACATCTGGTGTGGTACTTGACATCTCATGATTGACTCAATTGCCTAAGCAAGTGACCTGCCAATCATGCACATCCCTCTCCCATTTAGTCTGTAAGACATCTTTAGGGAGGGTGACTCCATTACCTGCAGATACACTACCATGCCAGGAGTCGTCCATTCTAAATACTCATAGAATGCTGTCTAAGTACCCTGATCGGGAAACCACCCAAATCTAGATCTAAAACCATAGATCTAGTAACCAGAATGTCTGATATAATATCCAAGTCCTGTGTGGAGAAACCACTGTGTGACGACCAAAGTATAACCGATCGTAGTATAGGAATATCACTTCCTACTCTGTGTATGTCATCCAAATACCAGGACATCACACCCTACTACCTTCTTAACAGATCCATCCCCTATTCTGATGAAGTCAAACCTATGACTGTCACATCAGAAATAGATGATCTATCTCCGCTATATCTGCTTTAGTCTATAAATAGACATAAGCTTGATGTCCACCAATGCTTCCGCTGCTCCCACTGACTACGACAACCCTCTGGCAGAGTCATATAGACGTACGCTTCTAAAGCTAGTTTAGAACGACGCTATACTCATCCTCCTGCCGGGTCTCACAGTCTGGAACAAAAGCAATGGCAAGTCTGGGTAAACAAGAACCACCCTGCCACCGTCCTTGAGCATACCGAAGTACCTCTCGGGTGACTGAGGTTACCCACCATATCTGCGGAGTGGCTAATGGAATGTCAAACCAGATTGAATCTTTAGGTTCTTATCAAATCTTCAGTAATCGTTTGTGGTTCTGGAATCACTTCCAGTTCTACCATACTCCCACTACTGTTTTCTGAAAAAATCCATTTTTGTTAAAACTGTGGCGAGTTAAGAACAATATCACTATTGATCATCCAGATGGTAGAAAGTCAACCCTCGTCATAGCCCGGGTCAACCCACAAACAGCCATTACAGAAACGTGCCTTGAGTTGTCCAGAGTCTGGTTTTAAGCATAAGCCGGAAAACTCCCCGTACCTTAACATCGTTAAGATATGAACTGCTCTATATCCAATATAGAAACAGAATCACTGATTTAATTGAACCAGATTCAAATCATGCAGCTGTCTCCAGTGCATGTCAACTAAATGGAAGAGAGGCCGATCAGCGTTGCTTAAGGAGTACCTCCAATTATGAGTAACCTGAAAGAGAAGCTAGTTCTCTTAATCATTACTATCAACTGAATACCATACACAAGTATCTACATCTTCGATCTCCTTGAAGAATCCTGATACTTGCAATATCTGGTTCTCTACTTTATTCTTATACCTATAACTTCTCAAAACTCAGACCCTGTGTTACTACGAAACACCTGTCTAAGAACTAGAGAAGTCACAAGTAAACAGAATATAGTACGAGTACCTACCCCTCTGTCCTAATGGACACTGGACAACATACAATACTCTGTATAAGTCCCTTGAGTCTAATAACTCATTCACTGTGTGTTGTAGGTTGAAAACTGTACTTATGGTTAAGAAGAATTACACCGCTGTTCAATGCTCCTTACCTAACCATCCACTCATATAGGTAAATGTCATAGACATAATTTCAAAAAGGTATATCTCACTCTATAAAAATAGACGTACAGATATATCAATTTGAAATTGGTGCATAACAACGGATATTCAAAACCAAATATTTGCCATCTGACAAACAACCCAGGTGACTTCCTCAAATATCACCAATTACAACGAATCCCGATATAATGAGAACGGTCACCTAATTCCCAATAACTTACTCCCACTCATCATCTGTAAAACCATACAGATGTGAGAATCAAATCTGGTAAATACATACCCTGGAGCAAGTGTCTAATTGGGAAATCAATTTTCTTTTAACAGTACACAGTGAAACTGAAACATTGAAATGTTTCGATGGGGTATCCCGGTATTCCTAGTAATGCCTCTTCCATTATCCATATTCACAACTGTAACCGTATAATTCTTTGTCACTTCTTCAAATCCCTTTTTATGTCTTGTGTCATTACCTTCTGCACACCCCTTTTGGCCAAATGGTTTTCTTCCTTCCCCACCGTTCGGCACCAGCCTATGGTTTGGAAGAAGACTATCCAATAAGCATAATGGGTGTACTGTCCTAATCCTAGGAGCACTCGCAATGCGAGAGAAGGTGAAGATAAAAGACAACCGAATGAACCTTATTCCTATTTCTCCTGAACCAGGATCCATCCCCGAACTGGAACAAGTTCCTTTCGAGTTCGTATATAACCATACGATGGATTATCCAATAAACTTGGGATCTTCGTAGTGATACGGAGTGTCCTGGAGAAATATAAAGGTGATTTAGGATTGGCGAAGAAATACTTGATTTGGTCGTGAATAGCAGTCATAATTTAGTTTGCCCTCTTACTAATCCATTTCTTTGTCTTAACTTAATATCTTCTGTACACCATTTAGGCTAATTGGTTTTCTTCATTCCCTACCGGTCGGCACCTGCCTATGGTTTGGAAGAAGACTATCCAATATGCGTAATAGGTGTACTATCTCCTAAACTAAGGAGTACTCGCAATGAGAGAAAGTGAAAGGAAAAGACAACTGAATAGACCTATTTGTTTTCTCCAGAACCGGAAACCATCCTCGAATTCCTTCGAGTTCGTATATAACCATACGATGGTTTTGTCCAATGGAAGTGGACGTTCGTAGTAATACGGGGTGTCCTGGAGAAAAGGGTAAAAGTAGGAGTGGCAATGAGGTTTGCAACTCTGACAATCCAAAAGCCAGTGTTAAGAAGGTTCGGTCAACTTGGTCACTGAGTCATAGTCTAGGGTCGGGTCAATGGTCGCTGCCAAAGAGAGAGAGAAAAGAAACACTCAGCGTGCACTCTAGCCTAGATCAGAATGGTTATCACTTTATCTAATCAGGAAACCTCCCACTGTAACGTCAAATTCTTCCCCAAACCTGAAAGAAGAACTAGCCGGGATCACCCGAGGAGTAAACCAACTCATCAGTGGGAATCGGGATCCAACTCTCATCGCATGATAACGTGACAGAATCCGATCACGCTATCACACTCCAGAAGGTATGCGCATATCTGGCAAGTTTCAGTTTCTTTAGAAACTACCGATGTGGATTTTTGCCCCATGCTCTTATGACCTTGGCGTGAGGTCAAAATATCATAAGTCACATGTCAAGTTCTACGCGTCATTGTCTAGGTTAATTTGAACCCACCCGTACATACCCTTGACGTAGGCTAAAATAGTAGTACGACTGTCCCAAACCAACGCATCTATCTATGCAACAGATAAATACCCGGCAGCTACCAATCACTATGCCTTGGCGTGAGGTCAAAATACATAGCTTGAATACTACCAAATATTTAACTGAAATGACGGAGGGCTACGAATGGTTTCTGGCGAAAACCTTTAACGTAATGAACTTGATATCGTTGAAGGAACGGATAGCTTTTTAGAAAAATATAGTGACGAAAACCTTCGCTAAAGAGGTCACTCCCGGTGAAGGGATCTTGGCTCTTTCCCCGTAGAATGAGGTGCAGGATATTCCGACTGAATACCACGATGCATAGCAAAAGTAATCGGCTATAGTGAAGTTATTGCCCTGACGCAAACTTCTGTCCAAGAGGTCACTCCCGGTGAAGGGATCTCGGCCCTTGCCTCGTCGACTGAGGAGCAGGATATTCCAACTGAATACCACGATGCAAAACAAAAGAGAACGCCCTTGCAATAACAGCTTTTTGAAAAATGTTCCAACAACATCAGAAGAGGTTTGTTTAGCTTGCATTGATCCGAATCAACGCAGTCCCATCACTTGATCACACCACAAAAGAACGAAAATAATGATGTACGTATATGCCATCCGCATTCGCCGCTGGGTCCCGTCATCACCCGTTAGGTTACTTAACTAACGACAGAGCAGGGACTCGACTAGCGCAGATGCAAAACATATACAACATCTACTAGTATATATATAATATATAATTTTCGCTCAAGGCGTGATAAAATGCAACATCACAGAAATGTAACCAGCATCACAGAACAATACAGATATCTGGAAGCCCCGGGTTTCACAGAGCCGCTGCTGAAACCCGACGTTCCCCTGGTCGTATGGATAGCCTGTGCAATGAAAATCCTAGACCCCTACGGGCGCGGCAAGTTACCCGCCAAAACCTGAAGTGAGGGCGAAGCAGTAAACCTCTGGCGTTCCGTGGTGAAGGGGTCACGATTGATGCGCCAATCAACTGAATAATACGAGGGAAACCACACTTGTCAAAGAATGAGGGCCTTTTATGCATGCCGAAGACACCCGTTGTATGTAGCTCGAGCCACGACATAAAGTAATGCATCGGGAAGACCACGTGCAATACTCCGGGCTCGTTAGCATCCGCTGCTCGGCTGAGACCATGATATAGGTGCGCCAAGCCAGCGATCCCAACAGCCACCTTTACCCCGATGGCCATCCGGTGGGCTGGGTAAAAGACAGAGGGCCGCATACGATAAGAGTGCATTGGGATCGCAAACCAGCTCAGCCACAATCCAAGAAATCCTAAGAAAAAGGCCTCCGCATCCATTCCAGGGGCCGCAATTTCTGCAAATGACATGGTAGGGATGTCCGGAAGGAAAAAACCCTTTTAATCTATCTCCTTCTCCGGTATATTGTCCACACCTAAACCGAAAGGGTCATCCAGAGTGGCAAACTTGGCAGCCTCTGATGAGAGGACGCTTGGGCGAAGGAACCGAGCGATGAAATCTTCAAAGTTAACCCCCCGACTCCCATGTTCGATAAAAAGAGATTCATAGATGTTCAACACCTTAATCAAACTTGGGAATTGATGTTGAACGGCATTTTCCGGCGTGATCCCCCTTACCATCGGCTTAGCGCCGAAGACGTACTCATCTGTCGGGAGCAGCTCTTCATAGTGTTCCCCCATGACTGGTAGGCCGGATACCTCCGCGAATTCCTCCAAAGAGATGGACACTTCCCGATCCATGGCAAGGAAAGTGTGGGTAGGAATATTCCACTGCTCCAGGAAAGCCTTGAACCACCAGGTGGGGAGCGTGGGATACTGGAAAAGAGAGACGTAGACCGCGGTGTACATTCCTAATCTTATCAACTGCGACTTCTTCGTCGACAGGATGTACCGGGCCCACGGCAGGTAGCCGATCGGGTGGCGGGGAATTAGACAAAGGTTATATGATTGCCCCCAGGGTCGTGCTTCACCTTGACAGATACGGCGCCCTAGGATGTCCAAAACCATGGGACGCTGAACCGGTATCGCATCTATGGCGGGATGTAGGAAGCCCTTTGACGTCCAATCCGCCAAATCCACGGCATACTGCACCGAGGGTGGGGTAGCGTAATGAATCGCCGTGATAGGCTCAGATGGCACTGAGCATGTGAAGCTGCATCGACCCATAATGATATGGTTATACCACGACCCCCAAAGATGGAGACTCTTGTATTCTGGGTCGCATTCCTTGATCATGGTCAGGACTTCACGGTCCAAGGGCGCCTCAGGAAATCCCTCCTCCGAGCGGACGAACAGGAATGAAGTGTCTAGAGACTTGATCGCTGCAAAAGCACAATTTAGCCGTTAGTGTTGTAATTCCAACGTTTGGCATCTAAAAAAGAAAATGCATTAATTAAATTAAATTAAAATTAATTAATTACACCACACAGCAGTGCAGTGAGTAGGAGACCAAAGAGGGACCCACAAAATCTGGATGACAATACGTCAGTTAACAAGACAACCTCATCATTGGATGAGATTGTCAGTTGGTCCCCAGGAAAACATTCCCATTTATAAAAAAAAGGGGGGAGAATCCCTAGAGACAAGGAGAAAATCTCCTCTTTCAGAGCAAAATTTCACAGAGTGACACTTGTCAAACTCTGATCTCAGAGAAATAAGATTCCTTAAAAGAGCATAGCTCTACGGTCCATCAGAAAATGTTACACCTAAAGGAATTAGAATTTTTGGAATCTTGGAAAATCCATAAAAAAAAAAACTTATAAAAAGATTCCTCATTTTTCTAGATCAAAAAGATCTATTTTTGGATCCATGAGCAAAGCTCTGTTCATGGGTTAAAACCCATGAACAAGATCTCTGTAGATCTATGGATTCATGAGAGCAAAGCTCTGTTGATGAAACCCCAAAGGGGATTTCTTTAGATCAGAAGATCTATGAGAGCAAAGCTCTATTGGTTAATTAAAATTAATTTAACTTAAGATTAATTTTACCTAAAGTTTTCTAACTTGGAAAATGAGAGCAAGGCTCTAAAGTTCTGGAAACGAGAGCAAAGCTATGAAGTTCTAAGCAAGAGCAAAGCTCTGGAAATAAAAATCTAGAAAATGATGAGATTTTTCTAAGGGCCAGAGGTCCTATTTATAAGGCGCTTGCGCCCCTTGAGCTCACCCCTTGATCCAACGATCAGGAGTTTGCCACCGCTGCACTCACGTGTGCGCCACGTGAGCGCAACGGTGGGGGGCATTTGTTTCGCCCAATCAGAGCAAAACTCTGTTGAAATTCAAAATTCAAAATTTTGAAGCAACGCTTCAAATCTCGGGCGCAATGCGCCACATGTCAGGCGCTGATACGTCAGCGCAGCGCCCAAGCGCCCAATCAGAGCAAAGCTCTATTTTAAGCAAAATTAAAGGAAGCAACGCTTCAGTTGCGCAGGCACTGCGCTGCGCGACACGTGTCAGCGCAGATGCGCTGGCACAGTTGCGCTGCGCTTTGCGCTGCGCGACACGTGTCAGCGCAGATGGGCTGGCGCAGTTGCGCTGCGCTGCGCGCTACGCGACACGTGTCACGCGCTGGGGCATCTGCGCCAAACAGAATTAAAATTCTAAGAAATCTTTTCTGTTCTTATTAAAACAAGAAGATTTTCTTCTGCAAAGCAGAAGCCCTTGGATCAAAGATCCAACGGTGGGGAAAATTCCCCGAATCACTCAGAGAAAGATCTCTTTAACAAATTTAACTA